>OY720448.1:97153615-97401115 GCA_963082715.1 Harpalus rubripes | reverse complement strand
TTTACAACCACAGGTCGGTATCTCTTTTCTTTTTCGAGATATTCCATATTTTTTACAAAATTGTGAATACACCCTTTCTCTCGGTTATTATTGCATATATATCAATTTTTCACATTTAATGTTATTATAAATATTAAAAAAGAACATTGTATTCACTATACATACAAGAAATTTAGAATCTTTTGCAAGGAACTTTGTGTTTGGATTTTAGAGAAAATACATAGGCATTTACGAAAATTCTACCGGTAGATACCGCATCTACCGACTGTGTTCAAAAACACAAGTCGAAAATTGTTCAATATCTACCAGATCCATCTACCGGATTCATGAAGAATCTAATCTCAAAAAAAGGTAGTGATGCAAAGCGAAGCGCGCGCGTTCAGTGAAAATGTGTTCAAAGTAGAACCCTGCTCAATTTGTTAACTACATCAAATTTCTAACCTGTTTAAAATTTTCAATTTTTTTCATAGGTTATGGATTTAACCTATTTACCACTTGCGTTCTTAAAATATCGATTCCGGTAACTATACCCTGATAAAAAGCTGTTTACCGGTAACAGTCCACCGGTAGAATTTTCGTAAATACCTCATATAACTGACGGAAGGTAATGTGCTGGCCACATCAGATTTTTTTATATTATCTACATGCGCTTTTGTTTTTTATATATTATGCCAAAAATAAATATATTATCATACGTAATATAACAAGTGATATGATTATCATCGATGATATTCTCGAGTGAAACCGAGTTGCAGATTTCACGAGTCCGAAGGACGAGTGAAATGTGCTACTTCGGTTTCACGAGCAATATCTTCGATTATTAATCATATCACGAGCTTATATTTAATGAGAGAATATAATGAATTTTTATGACATATTGTGTGTGCTGCTAACCTAACTTTTAATATATTGTATTACAATATGGTTAATTTGACAATTGCCTTATTATTTTCATCGTTGCTGATATCAACCAAACGATTATCGCACATTTTTATATTCAAAATTAACTGTTACTGTCAAATAAAGAAAACAAAATCCTTAGTAACGAATATAAATAAGGTGATAATTTCTTTGTTTTTTATCATCGCTGTGATAGACATGTAACTAGGGAGATTCTGAATGTTGATTGGCAGAAAACATGTCACGTGACTAATGAATTATATTCTCTATTAAATATTATTTTAATGCTACCTATCTAAATTAGTGACATATGAAAGTAATTCATAAAAATTGTCTAAGTGATTAAGAAGGGGGGGGGGGTTGTGTAGGGGGCCGGATTGAAAAGTTTGCGGGGGGGGGGGGCAAAAATTAAAGTTCAGCCACTGCCTAAAAGACCTTGAAATCAGCTGTTAATGTGTACATATTACTTCACAATAGGTTTAGGAGGAACGTTTAAAAAGAGAAAAAATGAATGCAATGAATAAAACATAACCTAACCTAACGTTTTAATATTAGAATTTTAATCTATTTTTATTTATTACCTCCCGTCATACCGTAGGTAAGGGAGGTAATGTTATCGATCCAAAAATTCGATGGTGAGTTTTCAGTGAATAAGCACGAATTAGAGTCCCCACAACACCTTTTTACTATTTTTACGATGATGTGTGTGTGTGTGCGTGCGCGCGTGTGTGTGTGTGACGATTTTTCGTCCACGGTAACTCTTATAACAAACTTCCAAATATTTCTATTTTTCGTATTTAAGCTTTCTGCATTCATATAAAGAGTTGATTAGATTTTGGGTAAAATTGGATAATCGGAAGTGACTCTTTACTTGAAGCCCATAACAGATTTTAATGAAAAACTATATTAAAATATAATGCAAAACATTTCAATTTTAGTCTTTAAGACTTTTATATCAAGGGGAACAACATATTAGATTTTGGCTACAATTAATAAACCAGAAGTGATACTTTACTTGAAGCTGTCAACAGATTTTAGTGCAAAAATATTGATAAATTTAGTATTTAAGACTTTTAGATTAATGAGAACGACATATTAGATTTTTTATAAAATTGATAAACTGGAAATGATACTTTATTTGAAGTTCTGAACATACTTTCGTGAAAAATATATTGATACAATCCAAAACTTTTCAAATTTGGCATTTAAGACTTTTCTATTAATGAGAACGACATATTAGATTTTTTTCTAAAATTGATAAACCGGAAGTAGTACTTTACAGAAAATTATAAACAAACTTTCTTGAAAAAATATGTTAAAACATGATCCAAAACTTATCAAATTTGCTATTTAAAACTTGATTATCACTATACTTATATGATAAACCAGAAGTGGTACATAATTTGGAGCACTTAACAGATTTTCAAGGAAAAACATAATAAAATATAATCCAAAATTTCGTATTACAGACAGATTTATTGTAACGAGAAATTAAATTTTGTTTACAAACGATCAATTGGAAGTAATGCTTTACTTAAAGCTCATTGCTATTTTCAACATGGAATTGACGGGAGGTTATGTGCTGGCCACATCAGATTTTTTTTAATTGCATGTATTATATTGATGTATTGCCTGAAAACTGACAAATGATAAATTTAGCAGTTCAAAATCAAAATAATTCAAAACATTGCATTTGTCAAAATAACAATCGCACACAAATGAGCTGATTCAAAGAATTTTATGGTTGCTCGATTCATGTGTCTGTCTGCTCGCACCCTATAATACTTGCAAATTACTTCACTACATTAAGGTATCTGTAGGTGATTTGTGTACAACAGTAGCGTCCCTAAGGTCGGGCAACCAGCGTATGCCCGGGGCCCCGCACCGAGCTACAGGTCGCCCAATCTACGAACTCATCTGGGTTTCGTAAAAGATAATACGCGATAGTACGATGTAAAGAAAGAGATAATCATAAAAATGATTATTTGTACAGTCCATGCAACAAATTGAATAACCGCTCGGCAACCTCCGCTTCTCATCGTTTGGATTCGTGTTAAGAAAGATATTGGTAAGTATGCTTTATGTTTAGGACTGTACAATATAATTTCACATTGCCACTGCCCAGGCAATCTTGAAATGAGTTGCTGGATTGGGATTACTACTTACGCATTAATAAAATAGACTCAGAGACCGACATTTGATGCACGCTCTTATACGTAAAGCTAAAGCTTATTTTTGAAGCGCACCAAAGTTTACAAAAACGTTCAAACGGTGAGATAATTTGTGCTCGGGACCTCAAAATCCTTAAAGCGGCGCTGGTGTACATGTACTTAAGAAATTATTCAAATAAAATTTATCTAAATATATAAAGCACAAAATAACATATGGTATGGGAATTATGTTAATCAGAAAATTCATCGCAGATCTATTCTTGTTAGATTATGTTAGGTTACGTTAGGACTAATTTTCTTGTGAAAATTTTCTCTGCGATTAAATTTCCAACCGATGAATTTTCTACAATGAATTCTTGCTTTGAACAAGTGAGCTTGAATTGTCATCTTTAGTGAATCAAACTATATGAAGCTGAATTCATATTATAAAAAGATTACAAATTATAACCATTCCAATGCATGAATACTAAGTTCAAACTTACACATAATGTAATAGCATACTGCACCTCTTTATACGTTTACGTATCTTCGTTTGTCATCCGAATGGTAATCTCGTATTTGCATCTTACTACGTTTATATGCGTCCCATATTTATACTACTTGAACAAATATTTTAGTTATGCTCCTCCACTTTTATAAACAAATATTTTGTCTTGCTTATAGTATATTCGTATTTCATACAGCCATTATATTTTTGTAAAAGGCCCCTTGTATAATTTAACTTATTTACAATTTTTGTTTATTGTGTGTGTACAACACTATGGCGACGCATGCCTTGCTTCGTCTATATAGCCGCTTTCGTTCGGACTATGATTCGTGATAAAATTGAACAAAGTGAACATGATCAAGAAGAATTATGTTTCTTCGTTCGTTATTCGTTATCGCCACTCTTTCATTTTGTGATCACAACACGCCCCTTCAAAATCAGTCTTTTCTCATGATTACTGTTATTCAAATAACAAAAGATTGAAAAATGGCTGAAAAACAGTTATAAGAAGATTGTTTATATTTCAGATGAATTATGAGAAGTACCAATACCAATAATTCGTTGTGTAATGTGTAGTATTTCTATTCATTCGAAAGTGACATTTAAATTCTTCTTTCGAATAGCTACGAGGCCACATGAGAATACAGGCCTTAATGCTCAATTCGTGACGTCACAGCTAGCCTCTTGCTGTCACGTCACGCCTCGAACGACAGCAATTTAAGTATAGGAAATATACGGAATTTTAAACAAATAGGATTGTAAAATGTGATTTATAAAGATATACAACTCGTAAATAACTAATAAAATATTATGTAATAACTATTTTATATATTAAATTAAATAAGAACACTTGATTAAGTACGTTTCGTCCTTGCGGACATCTTCAGACTAAATACAAAATTTGAACAGCATCTATTAGTACGTTAGGAATATATTCATGGTGGGGGAATTGTTTACATCGAGAATACGTCTACCTCTACCTGTTTTCAACAAAATTCCTAGTATTGCCCCTAATAACAGTTTAATAACTATTTTATATACATAACTAAACAAATTAAATAAAAAACGAGTTATAAATTTACGAATAAACTCATGTTTTAAATAAACTCATGTTTTACTTTTAAATAAATCAAGAAATAATAAAAATAATAATATTAATAAATCTTTAGATCTGGAGCTAACAAATTAAAATAATATAACAGAACATAATATGAAAATGATAATAATGAAACTAAAAATTAATAACATACATAAGGTACGCATATTATATATTTAGAATAACCATTACTTTGAAATAAAATAGATTTAGGTGCTCGCTAATTTATTTATTTTTTTGTTAAACTGCTTTTTATTACAAATTTGTTCTTTACAGTTTTTTCTATAATTATTTAGTAAAATGTTGCTGAATATTTCTAAATAAATTTTCATAACTAAATTTGATGTTCTGCATGATATGAATTCACTATATATTAGGAAAACTTATGTGGCTTCTAATGTCAGGTATGTCAATTTAACCATGTTTCCGTAATTGGTCTTATACATTGGCACACAGCATTTTAATAGCTGTTTGTGTATTAAGAGCGCAAAATGGGACATTGTCGATAGGAGCGCGGCATTCTCTCGAAATCGACAATATCCATTTGCGCTCGAAACACACACAAGATTTTTTCTACAGTTCTCCACCATAAAAAAATAATGAAATGTACACTTTGTACTTACAGTACTACTCAACAGTTTTTCAGTGAAGATAGGAACGGATTCAAACATTCAAGATATTGTTTTGGCTTTCGTTTTTACAAAAAATTAATGCCAATTTTGTAATGAATATTATAAGTTTTGTATAATTTATTTGTTTCAAGTACATTAAACTAGTGTAGTGGAAAAGTGGATGTCCACTGAGAGCGTTCAATCCAAACTTTTGCAGGTGGCAGCACAACTGTTCACACAATTTATTTTATCGTTACTCTCGATTCTTCTTCAGCTATAGTTTCAATCTAATCTAAGCATTTTATACTTTCTTTTTCGTAAATAAATGCCATATTTTATTTTCACAGTAGTGCGGCATTTTGTTTGGTTATGTAATATACCGACAGCAGTTATATGTCTGATTGACTTGTGAAGGTAGTAAATGTGTAACTACAGTGTCATTAGTTCCTGACTAAACGTTTCTATTAAGAATGTAGACAAGTGACATTTCTCAACATTGTATAGTTAGAAATTTGGACAGCGAGCGTTTTTTCTACTTTGTCGCGCATGAGCGGCAAAGTGACATTTTGCGTTGACAAGAGAGAGCGCAAATGGCTACTTTGTATATAGACTGTAGAAAAAATCTTTTTTGCAATATCCTCCAACAAAAAACAATCGAAATTTGACGTTCTGTGCTGCGTTGTGCCGTGCATCCACTCGCGCTGACTGCTGTAGCCTGTAGCTTTACTGTTTTTATAGGGCTAGCTCATAGTTTGACGTGACGCATTGAGCAGGGATAAGCATTCAGTCCTGTATTCTCGTGTGGCCTCGGTAGTTACCTATAACAATTTCAACATAATTATTTATACAAAGTCTTCTGTTCCGCAAATTCATGTCTACATCAGAATTAGAACTACTAGAACTTGAATCAGTAGATTCCACATTCATTACTATTAGTTTCGAATTTTCTATTTAAATAATAACCAACACAATAATTTCTGTCATTCGGGAACAGCTGACTTGTTGGTCTGTGAAATTGTCATTTGACGCTAGTTCGTTCGATTTTGTATAGGTTTCGCGTCGATCGAATTAGTTCTATTGTTCTTTGGAAATAAATTTAATCATAATTGAAAGGAATCATTCTTAAACGAATCATGAATTAGAAAATCACGATCACAGTCCGAACGAAATTGCCTTTTTCTATATTACCGACAATCTGGAGATTTTCTGCGTGTGTTCAAAAAACAAAAATTTCATTATTTCTACTAGTTCATTTTGTCTTAGTTGTGCGGAAAATGTTGTACGTACCTCAGACCGAAAGAAAATTACGCCCTTCGTCCGCAGGCGTAAACTTTTTCTTTCAGCCCTCTACACGTAAATAACTATATTTACATTATCAACAAATATATGCGAACAGCTCGGGAAATTATACATAAATTGTGGGTTCTTCGCAGAAACTCTAGGAGTATAGTATAACAATTTACATAACTGAAATGCTAGGAAATCATAATATACGTGGACTCCGTTTTTACATAATTCAATGTGATTTCTTATTTAGTAAAAATTTAATAGAGAAAGTATATTTATTTGAAATTAAATTTTGTATTTTTAAATTTTCAGTAGATACACATGAAATGAAACATATTGCACTATTTCTGTTATAAATAATGTTTAATATACAGAGTGTTATGTAAGTAAGTGAACAACACTTAACCCATGGTAGAACTGGAGGCCTTTAAAACTGACCAATGACGTCATAGTTCAAAATTTTGTAAAAAGTACAAATCAATGTGTTCTCAGTAATAATATAACAAGAGAGTGAAAATAAATTGAAAATAATTTAACAGATTTTTCGAAAACTTGTTGCCAGGCTACGGGCTTTCGTGACTATTGTCAAATGGCAACAAGTTTGAGAAAAATCTGGAAAATTATTTTCTAATTTATCGAACTCTCGAATTATATTTAATTAGATTATTTTTTGATCCACAAATATTCGATAACTAATAAATTCGCTGATTTTCGTCACACCTTTATTTACACTATGTACAAACATTATATGTTAACGACGACGATACAGATAATGTCATCATATTACTAGTGTCCATCAATAATAACAACTGATAACAACCACCTGGAAATGCATAGATCTCAACCTTATATACTGTACAGTAAGAGGACGGGGGTTGGGGACGTTTCTTTGCTCCTCCCTCTCTTATTTAAAAAATCTGATGTGGCCAGCACATTACATTCCGTCAGATCTATGTATTTTGTAAAAATTTCATACGGAAAGTTCCTTGCTAAATTAAATATTCTATTTCTTGTACATTACCTTCCCGCAGTTGCATGTATTTTATGCAAATTTCATACAGAAAATTATTATTTTGTGACGTTTTCTATATACAGTGTAATGTATCTGCAGAAATAAAAGATTTATTATTATTATTTCTTGTACATTACCTTAAAGCAGTTGTATGTATTTATACAAATTCTATACACAAAGCAAAAGATCCTATATTTCCAGTAAAAATTATAAGACAAACACACTATGTCAATTTCACTTGACACTGACATCTTTCAATCAGAATTTTCTTAAATTTAATTTCTTTATAATTTTTTAACTCTTTATCCATTTAATATTAAGTATAAAATGCTGTCAAATTGTATAGAGAATAAAATATTCTTTAATATTTATAATAACATCAATTGTCAAAAAATTATATTTAACATAGTTTTTTTCAAGAAAAACTGTTAAAATCTTCAAATGATGGTACTTCCGGTTGACCAATTGTAACCAAAATCTAATCAGCTCTTCATATGGATGTAACGAAGAAGTACACGAAAAAATTATAATTTTTGTAACTGTAGTATTAGAGTTATCGCAGACGAAAATTTTGTTACACACACACATCCACACATCCACACATCCACACACACACACACACACACACACGCACGCACGCACGCACGCACGCACGCACGCACGCACGCACGCACGCACGCACGCACGCACGCACGCACGCACGCACGCACGCACGCACGCACGCACGCACGCACGCACGCACGCACGCACGCACGCACGCACGCACGCACGCACGCACGCACGCACGCACGCACGCACGCACGCACGCACGCACGCACGCACGCACGCACGCACGCACGCACGCACGCACGCACGCACGCACGCACGCACGCACGCACGCACGCACGCACGCACGCACGCACGCACGCACGCACGCACGCACGCACGCACGCACGCACGCACGCACGCACGCACGCACGCACGCACGCACGCACGCACGCACGCACGCACGCACGCACGCACGCACGCACGCACGCACGCACGCACGCACGCACGCACGCACGCACGCACGCACGCACGCACGCACGCACGCACGCACGCACGCACGCACGCACGCACGCACGCACGCACGCACGCACGCACGCACGCACGCACGCACGCACGCACGCACGCACGCACGCACGCACACACACACACACACACACACACACACACACACACACACACACACACACACACACACACACACACACACACACACACACACACACACACACACACACACACACACACACACACACACACACACACACACACACACACACACACACACACACACACACACACACACACACACACACACACACACACACACACACACACACACACACACACACACACACACACACACACACACACACACACACACACACACACACACACACACACACACACACACACACACACACACACACACACACACACACACACACACACACACACACACACACACACACACACACACACACACACACACACACACACACACACACACACACACACACACACACACACACACACACACACACACACACACACACACACACACACACACACACACACACACACACACACACACACACACACACACACACACACACACACACACACACACACACACACACACACACACACACACACACACACACACACACACACACACACACACACACACACACACACACACACACACACACACACACACACACACACACACACACACACACACACACACACACACACACACACACACACACACACACACACACACACACACACACACACACACACACACACACACACACACACACACACACACACACACACACACACACACACACACACACACACACACACACACACACACACACACACACACACACACACACACACACACACACACACACACACACACACACACACACACACACACACACACACACACACACACACACACACACACACACACACACACACACACACACACACACACACACACACACACACACACACACACACACACACACACACACACACACACACACACACACACACACACACACACACACACACACACACACACACACACACACACACACACACACACACACACACACACACACACACACACACACACACACACACACACACACACACACACACACACACACACACACACATACAGACATCATCGTAAAAATAGTAAATTCGTATTCTAGGGACCCTAAAACGTGCTTATTGATTAAAAACTCATCATCGAATTTTTTGACCAAAGACAATACCTTCCTTACCTAAAGGTGACGGAAGGTAAAAAAGAAAAGATGTCTGCAAACTTGGAACAATATACAGTAAATTTATAATTTATTAACATTGCCCCATAATATTGTTTGTTATAAATATTTGCAACGGATACACCTAGTAAAAATATAAATTTGTGAAAAGGAAACTATTAAACAGAATGATGTATCTACCACATAATTAAATAAATTCTTATTAGTATGTTAAAGCAAAATACCGTACGGGAACGGGAGTATTTTTTGAGTCATTTAATGAAAAGAATTATATAATTGGATCTTTTATATTGCAATATTCACGGCCGAAGTCATAGATTCCATTTTCACAAAAAAATCAATTAGTTTTTTATTTTTTGTTGACCCTATTTGTAAGATGTAGAATAATCATTTGTATTCATATATGTAAAAAAATATTGTAAATTCCATGGCGTAGATTATTGTTTTTAAGTTTACAATTTTTTTATTTATTTTTAACCATTTTCATAATGAATTATTTGTTATATAATCGGTTTTCATTCATGCGGTTTTGATATAATACATTTAATTCAGAATGTGGAATTTCTGTGAAATAAAGCTTACCGTTATTCCAATAACTATATAATAACGTGGAATATAGGTTGGTATTCATAGATAACGTTATTATTGTCTTAATTAAATTAAGATTAAACATGAAATATTCTACAAATTGGACAGCTCAAATGTTTCTATGTAATTATAAAACTAGATTCATATTATGATGAAGTGCTTTTAGTCCGCTCTATGTATAATTAAATCCATTACAATAGACAAGATATAATTATAAAATACAGAGAAACAGTTGAAAAGCTCTATTTAGAAAGAATTCATAAACAGAATGTCTAAAATAATAATTAGGTCACCACTTGAATCACCACTGCTCACATTTTTATTGGAAGAGAGAAAAAAACTGTTAAAAATTCAATTAGTAAAAATGTGTCACATTTTCCTGCTAATTGAAGATTAAACAAGCAAATTATACCAGAAAATATTTTTTTAAAAATAAATAAAACAATAAAATAAATATTAATTAATTATTTAATTATATAGGTAATATATGGCAGGTTTATGACCACTTTATAAATTTAAATTTACAATTCAAAATATGAAATTTAATATTTGAAATTTGAAAGCGGTTTTTTATTCAGCTAAAACTTGGATACTTATGATTGGCTGGATGCCAGATTGTAAGCCTTATTGGTATTTGGCATTAAACTTTACCGGTTATTATTGAAATTTTAGTCAAATAAGGTCCGGTACTCATTTTTCAATTTATTTTTTTCTGAAAGATTTAATAAAATGATGAATTTTAGCGTTTGTTACACTTTCCAAATGTGCATAGTTTTTGAAATATTTAAATTTAATTAATTTTGTGTGACGTCATATTTGCAATTTTACTTCGCCTACTGACTAAAGTTGTTTATATCTGTCAATGTCATTAATTCTGACAAAAATTGATGTCAATGAGGGTTAACTAGTGACAGCTGTCATTTTCAGAAAACTATAGTTGTACCTTGTCAAAGACAAAATCTGTTGTTATAAAGATTTTAAATAAATATGTTTTAATTTAATAGAAATGATAAATGTTCAATACATTTTCTTGTAAGATAGAAAACTACATATAAATGTATGGATTTTATTTTCACAAGTTATGAATAATATAAAATTATATTCTTTTCGCTTGGTACACTGACACAAAATAGCTATTTGTGTATTAAGAGCGCAAAATGGGACATTGTCGATTGAGAGGTTGTTGACGCGCGACGCAGGAGCGCGGCATTCTCTCGAAAAAGTTTGTCATGAAAATTATAACTTTTTATATAATTTATTTGTTTCATGTATATTAAACTAGTGCAGTGGAAATTGAATGTCCATTGAGAGCGTTCATGCCAAAATTTTGCAGGTTACAGCACAACTGTTCACACAATTTTATATTTAATTTTAATTTGTTGTTATTTTCCATTCTTCTTGAGCTATTGCTTCAATCTAATCTAAGCATTCTATACTTTAATTTTTCCAAATAAATGCCCTATTTTATTTTCACAGAAGTGCGGCATTTTGTTTGGTTATGTAATATACCGACATAGCAGTTATATGTCATATTGACTTGTGAAGGTGGTAAATGTGTAACTACAGTGCCATTAGTTCCTGACTAAACGTTTCTATTAAGAATGTAGAAAAGTAACATTTCTCAACATTGTATAGTTAGAAATTTGGACAGCGAGCGTTTTTTCTACTTTGTCGCGCATGAGCGGCAAAGTGACATTTTGCGTTGACAAAAGAGAGCGCAAATGGCTACTTTGTATATAGACTGTAGAAAAATACAGTTGTGACGTCATATCGTTATAGTGCTAATCGTTTTTATTAAAATAATGGTTGAAAAGTTTTATATTTTAAAAATATTTTGGTACAAAATCATTTAAAATTTGTCATATTTTCATAATACAACAATATATATGCAATTTTTTTTAATACCGGACCCCATGAATTGTTTGATATTTGATATTCTTAAAGGTAAATGATAATTTATAAAATTATATAATTTGCATATCTTATTATTTCAAATGTACACGGTACAAGCAATGGGTAATATGCCCTGATGATATATTTATTTATATAATTATTTTATATTGTTATGTATTTAATAATGAGACAGAAAACAATAATATTATCAATTCTTAAGTCTATATTTTCAATAAATTTCATTCGCATCGCTCAAGTGCGCGCCGGTCTTTACTGTACGTTTTACTCTAACTGAGTATGTACAATATGTATCCAAGTTAGAGGTGGGCGCGGGCCGTGATTTTGTCGGGTCACGATAGGTCACGACGTGACCCGCGTGATCGTGAATATAATTTAAATTTTGCGTCGTGATTGGACGTGAGCGTGAGGCGCTAAAAAATTATCGTGCGTGATCAGGCGTGATTGAAATTTAATCTGGCGCGAGTACAAGTTTTCTTCTATTTTTTTTTTAAATTGTCCATTTCCATCTTTTACTTTACATTCTTGTTATTATTATTATGTCCAAATCAACAGTATTTTTTGCATAAAAGTAGTGTTATTGTTGTACCCAAAATTGTATACACAGTTGCTCCGGTTTCACTAAGGACATACAAATCTTTAAGCCCGTTTGACACGATCATAATTTTGTTAACAAATTTGTTACCAAATTTATGATATTTGTGATGGAATAGAACAACCTATTTGTCCATAAACATTCGTTTCCAATGAAACCAATCTGTTACCTAACTTATTACCAATTTGTTAACAAATTTGATAACAACTTATGACTGTGTTAAGCAGGTTTAAATGTACATAGAAACAATTACGTGACACGAACGTGACCCGCCGGGCGTGATCGGGCGTGAGTGCCAAAATAAAATCGTGAGCGTGAGTGATCGTGAATCCAACATAAAAAGTCGTGCGTGATTGATCGTGATTACATTTTTAGTTCCGTGAGCATGCGTGATCGTGTACAAAAAGTTACTCACGCGTGTAATGTAAGCTATATTGAAAGTCGATAAGAAAAAAATCATCATTGTTTTTGAAATATTTTAGTTTTTAAGCATCTAGGCGTCACAACTGTTGCTATCTTTCTCGTGCAGCCTACTATAGAAACTGGTACGAGAAAGATAGCTACAGGTTTCGTTAAAATCAAATGCAGTTAAATTAAAAACAATTTTGACTTTTTAATACTACAAATTGCATCAAAATTAAACGAACTATTATTTAAAATAATCACAAAATAATAATAATTCGCTCTATAATCTGTGCTGGCACGTACTAGATAACTAAATATTGGTGCAACCAGCCATAATTTATTTAAACCTATTGTTAAAGTTGTTTGATTTCTAGTTTGAATAATCAGAAATAAATCAATCTCTTTCTCTATTTAGACATTTCCAATGTTTGTTCCTTTCAAGTTGTGCTCCATTCGTAGCTAAGCTAGTTATAGTTGCAAATGCGAGTGATTTACTTTATTGAATAATAAGTATACATGGAAATCGTAAAATGGCGGAAATGAAACAAATTGAAGCATAATGGAATAAATCCGCCGAGGGAATTGTGTCTGAAGACGAAACAACTTCAACTTTGTAGTTCAAGGTTGCAAAGTTGGAGTGCAACTGCAGATTTGCGTGCTTAACTGCTTCGCTTCATTCATCATAAAATATGGTCACAAAACACGATACTTTGTTTACATTAAACGAAACGTGTTAATAGAGTTAATACTTCTAAGTGCTCGAAATGTAAACCGTAAAGTCACGAAAACGATAAAACTATTTTTAGTTAAAAAATGTAATGATAATAATGGAAATGAAAATAGCTAACATTAACAATTTATAAAGTTACCCTGACCAAAAACAATTTTATGCCAAAAATATTTTGAATTTTGGCAGTATTTATTGTATTATTTTATTCAATTATAACTATCAAAATTATGCCTGATAAAATTAGTAATAGAAAAGGGAGGAAACCATAAATTTAGGTTAAAATATTACAAATATATTCAAAACATTAACCCTTCGGAGGGCATTTTATGCCGCTAGTGAAAAAAACGCAAATTCGATATAAGCAAACTGATATTTAGTCAAAATTTTAGAAGAAGAAAATAAAATGTATTTCTTCAAGCATATATTGCAGCGCCGTGTTTTATTCCTATGCCATGTGCAAATAAATTGTTTATTTTGTAATTTCTAAGTCTGATTCTCCATATTTTTTTCAAATTCCCTGTCTGAAATAAAACTTTCTTGGCTATTTTCATTGTTTCTCTTATTTTATAGTAAATTAATATTACAAAATTCATGTATATATATATATATATATATATATATATATATATATATATATATATATATATATATATATATATATATAAATATATATATATACCGGAATCGATATTTTAAGAACGCAAGTGGTAAGCAGGATAGATTTCTAACCTATGAAAAATATTTGAAAATTTGAACAGATTTGAAATTTCACGTAATTAACAAACTGTTACTTCCGATTCCAAAATTGAAGACATTTTCACTTTTTCCCTCGCGCTTTGCTTGGCATTACTACCTTTTTTGAGGTTAGATTCTTCATTTACCGCATTTACCAGCTGAATTACTTGATCCATAAATCATGGATCCGGTAGATGGATATGGTATATATGGTAACAACAAGGTAACTATTAACCACTCGGGTTTTCAAACGCAATCGGTAGATGCGGTATCTACCGGTAGAATTTTCGTAAATGCCTAATTTTGTTAATAAAGTTTCCCGGCGTTCATTTATGACGTCACCGACCGATGAGTTCTATACAACAACCACGTTGGATGATATAGCTGATATACTTGCTGATATATCATTTACTTTCTTTCCCATTGTTGTTAATATGATCAATATTTCTTAATAGAGCTTCAAATAGTATTGAATTAATGTGAGTTACTGTTTTTTTGTGAACTATAAAAAATATCGTATTCATTAAGTTTTCTTTTTTATTTTGTCGTTCTATATTTGTGAAATTTTATATGCAGGTTATATACAGGGTGTTAATGCTAACTCGTTACTCATTAAAACAAACAATTTTACAATTTTTGATTTCCCTTATATTGAGGGCTATTGAAAAAAATTCTTGTACGTAGTTAAATGGAGGCGCATGTATGTCATCTGCGCAAGTTTGTTGCAGAGTTGGGCGGCGTATGCGCAGTGTAGCTTATGAAAATTTCATGAAAGTTAGGGCATGAAACTATCATTCTTGAAATTTTTCAGTTCAAGCTATCAATATGAAACTTTCAAATAGCACAACATTATGCATAGATACCTGTAAAAATCATAACCATTTTTCAAATGATGTGCACAATTTGGAGCAGAACAACCCGTCATTATGGATAATTTCTATGATTAATAATACTGTAACACTGATATTGAATAATTTGAGTGGCTCCAATATGGTGGACGAATCAGCTGTAATTTATCTAGTAGCTATAGCGACACCTATTGCTATATCTTTCTGTTGCACAAGCTCTACAGTCGGCTGGAAGAGAAAGATAGCAATAGTGTGAAGTCACAATGACACAAAAAACTTCAAATAGCTCGAAAATTAATAAAAAAGTTTTTTTAAAATTTAATCGTATTTCTTTAAGTGTATATTTTATTATATTTTGTTATGGTGAAGGGCCCCATTAGGGACTTTTGCGCTATGAAAAGCTTATTTTTCTTGTTAAAGGCTTATGGCCCGCTTTCTAATTAACATCCAGATAATTTCATAATCATATAAATATTTTCTTAGTTCTTATTAAAACAAAGCACTAAAGAATGAAATTTCATGTGTGAAATATTCTCAGTAATAATATAACAAGAGAGTGAGAATAAATTGAATAATCTGAAAAATTATTTTCTAATTTATCGAACTCTCGAATTATATTTAATTAGATTATTTTTTGATACACAAGTTTCAAACAACGGAATCAGGCTGTCATGCTAGTAACGCTACTGTCATAATTAACTAGCTTCATTCATTTACATGACTCAGTTGGTAAGTCTGTTTTGACAACTAGAACACACTTTGACAATGCAAAATAAATAATCAAAAGATATTGGATTTTTTTTGCTCATTTTACTTATGTGTTTACTATCTGACATATGTCAACAAACACAAAAGCTACAGAGATTATTCCGGGAAATAATCTCTAGAGCTTTATTCTCAGTGTAATAATGACAGAATTGGTTAAAACGCAGACACGTGACACAAAATTGAACATTTCATTGGTTGTAAGAAATGTCAAAAAAGTATTTTATTTTTTCAAGCAGAACCACTTTTATTCGAAAGAAATCGCAGACAAATAACACAATACATCGAAGTCTAAGTAAACTCGCTGAAATGCTCCAGTAAAATGAAAAATATTATCGGTCTAAGGAAGACTGTCTCATTTTTCTACGCGTTTCGAAATAAGAAAATTGAAAAATATGTATAAAAACTAAACACGAAGTGAGTAATACCTCGAAGAGCAGAAAATATGAACCATAATAAAAACCTAAAAATATTCTTCACCAAAAGAAGTTGCAATGATACTATCTCACGTTTCAAAATAGAAAAATATAAATCAGTTTATTTTCTCTTGAACTGCAAGCCGCGTTTAAAAATACGCGCAACAAAACTGCCGGGAAGGTAAATAAAATTGTAAGAAATCTTGTATCTTGAGAGAATTTTCGTCTTAGAGAATCCCACGATAAGTAAGAAGTTGTGGAAGTGGAGATTAATCTAAGTGTCTTGACCATAGAATCACGAGTCCGCCATTTCTAACCTCTAATATTAGTTCAGGTGGTAGTCTCGAACTTTTCTGGTAATCTTTCCTGAGGACTCCAGAGACAGTTGCAGCAGAACAATTCTTTTATTATTGTTTTTATATCTTCATCACACTTTCTTATATTTTTATAATAACTTTTATGTTTTATGGGTGGAACTATACGACGTATTTTATTACACAGTTCATATCATGGTACATTACGATGCGGAAACATAAACAGTGAAAAATAAACATAGTTCTTTCCATCATAAATTAAATATTTTATCTGATTAATTTACTTTTGTGCTAATAGCTAATATTCCTTTATTAGTCATAAATTTGAACGATTTTATGGCGTAGAAACAGCTTCTGCAAGTTTTCATGGCGAATTATAAAACTCTTAAGCCGGTATCCCACGGCGCGTGGCTCGGCGAGCCACCTAGAATCGCCGAGCTCCGCGTCATGCTTCGAGTCACAAGTCTAATCCGATCCCTCAGCGTGTGTAGGATCATCAACTTTGACTTTCGCAAGCTTGCACGCATTTCCGAGTTTAACAGAAATTGTTCGAAGCGAAATCATTTGTGCAGAAATGGGTTTTTAAATTTAAAATATTTAAACATAAATAATCGCCAAGAGCGGATAGCTGCTTGCGCTGCTGCTTTCTATTTTTTAAATGCAACTACAATTTAAAAAAAACTGATGTGGCCAGCACATAACCTCTCGTCAATTCCATGTTTTAAATATCAATGAACTTTAAGTAAAGTATCACTTCCGATTGATCGTTTGTAAACAAAATTCAATTTCTCGTTCCAACAAATAGAAAAGTCTGTAATACGAAATTTTGGATTAAATTTTATTATTTTTTTCCTCTAAAATCTGTTAAGAGCTCCAAATTAAGTACCACTTTCTGTAAAGTACTACTTCCGATTTATCAATTTTAGAAAAAAATCTAATTCGTTCTCATTAATATAAAAGTCTTAGTAATACCAAATTTGACAAGATTTGGATTGTATCAATATATTATTCAGGAAAATATGTTCAGAACTTCAAATAAAGTATCACTTCCGGTTTATCAATTTTATCCAAAATCTAATATGTTGCTTCCCTTCATATAAAAGTCTTAAATAAGTTTTGGAATATATATTAATATATATTTCACGAAAATCTGTACACAGCTTCAAGTAAAGTATCACTTCCGGTTTATCAATGCAATATGTCCTTCTTATTAACATGAAAGTTTTAAATACCAAATATGAAAAATTTCATTACCGATTTATCAATTTTAGAAATAATCTAATAAGTCGTTCGCATTAAACCAAATTTGATAAGTTTTGGAATATATCTTAATATATTTTTCACGAAAATCTTGTTCCCTTTCATATAAAAGTCTTAAATACTAAATTTAAGTTTTTGAATATATTGTAATATATTTTTCACGAAAATCTATTCAGAGCTTCAAGTAAAATAAAGTATCACTTCCGGTTTATTAATTTTAGCCAAAATTTAATATGTTATTTCCCCCTATATGAAAGTCTTAAATACTAGAATAGAGAAGTTTTTGATTATATTTTAATATAATTTTTTAATAAAAAGGGAACAGGCAAGCCGCGCCAAACCATGGCAACCCTCCCTATACCACGCGCGAAGCGCGCCGAGTCACGAGCCAGACTCGGCGAGTCCCACACTGTGGGAATCCGGCTTTTAAATATACCAAATACAATAATCACTAACTCGTATAACACGACTATTAAGTACACAGGAAATAAAATAAATAAATACAATATAATTTTTTTTTTTTTGTAATAATGTAATTAATTTTTTGTGGAAAATCTACTACTACAGTCGTCCAGTTAAAAAATCAAAAATCAAAAATATGCAAAACAACTTTTAGTACTTTAACTGTTTAAAATTGGAAAGGCAACAAAAGTAGAAATGTTTGTTTGTGATCTATAGGGAACACAAATTAAACACCCATATTTAATAAAACTAAAGACCGAACAATATTTAACACCTTGATAAATGATAATCATTCTTTAGTAGGTGGCTATATTTAATTGTTCGATCGTCAATTGTTATTTGCTGTAGATATACAACTACTAATCCAAATATGAAAGACAGAGGTTTCATACTTTTTTAATTACATAGCTTTTTTGTGTTCCCCTAATTTTGCCGGTGTGGGTATAAAGGTAAATTCAAACTTTGATTCATATTTACATTTCTTTTGAAAAAACATTTCTGAACAAATATTTTTGAAATGTCGAAAATTTCCCGGAAAATTATCCAAAAAATTTACCCATAAAAATTCCAGAATATTTTCTAATAAAAATTCCAGGATATTTTCCAAATAATTCAATAACGGGAATTTACCACAAAACAAATAAGGACATAATTTCAAATAAATGAAAATTTTCAAATGTGTGTAAAAATAATAAAAATGCACAAATTACAGAAATTTTAGTTTTGTTTTCATCTATTGATATACAAATTCGCATTATGCAATCTATAACAATGGCCAAGTGTACCGTCACGTAAGAGAATAGAATGAGAGTTTACAAAGCTACGAGTGGATGTTTAATGATCCAAATTTTTTTACTTAATGATATCGAATAAATGTTGTCAATGATAAATTGGTCAAAATTATTGATGAAAAAATATATAAAATATCGAAATACGCAATTCGTAGAATAAAATAAAAATATTTTGATATTACACAACAGATTATTTTGGTTTACATTTGGTTTGCATTGGAGTGTCACTTCATCATATAACATTGATCTTCAAACCATATGACTCATAATGTTTTCGAAGGTTGTTTACATACAACATTAAAAGCAGATTTCAGTTGCAAATGTAGATTATTCTAGGATTGATGATTTTTATAGAATGAATTCTAATTCTCCTATGTGACGTCATATATCCTTTCTTCAAAACTTTATTATTGTTTTTCTCCGGAATTAACAATAATTAAGCGATTTCAAAAATATGGAGGTTTTTATTTTTTGTAAAGAATCATAAATGGATGTATATAAAATTGGTCATATAGCCCATTACGAAAAATCTACTTCGACGGACAAGTCATTACTATACTCCCAACTACCATAAAAACCAGAAACAAAGATTATTTTTTAATAATTAATTTTACTTAAAGATTTCTGCAAGAAATTCAACAAAAAAATATTGATCTGCCAGTTTTATAATTGGTTAGATTTTAATGTTTTACATTAAAAATTAAATATTTTATTGTACTTGTATTACTTCTATTCTGTACAGAAAATTTGAATTCTGAATTATTATATTTGTGGTTCCCAGCTCCCGAGCTAGTGCTTCTACAGTGTGTTCAAAAAAAATTCTAACTCGGAGTAGGCTTTGAATAAAGAAACGTATGTCAATTTAATAGTTATTTGTATATCAAGGCCGCGAAATCACTCTTTAGCGTACCGAGAGAAAAATTGTCGCCGAGGCCGCTTGCAGCCGAAGCAAATCAATCTCGAGGGCGCTAAAGGATTTCGCGGACAAGGTGTACACAATATTTTTTGTGCAACCATAAAAAATATATAATTACAAATTCTATTAATTTTAAAAAGTTTCATTCTAAACAGAAAGTTAGCTTTCAAGGTGGCTATGGGATTGACATTTGATAAACAAAACCATGCAATTCTCAAGTGTCAAAGTGATTTTTTACCTAATTTCGCGGACGCTACCATAACAATGGACGCGAAATCTAATTTCGCGGCCTGTATTACGGCTGCGAAATGCTTATTTCGCGTCCGTTTGCACAAAAAAATATTTAATTAAATATCAATTTGACATGGGATTTTGTGAAAAATATTATTTAAAGAAATCAAAGTTTTTCTTCTTGAATCTTATTTTAGAAATAGAAACAAATTAGGAAACGGCGAATGTCAATATACTGTACCCTTCTTTATTGTCTTGTATCCTTAAAATTTCATTTTAAGATCAATTTTGACAACTTGACTTTTGAATTCTCGTATCTCCGAGTTAGGAATTTTTTCTTGAACACACTATATAAGTAACTAGTGCAATTTTTATTATATTCTTTGAATGTTTTATTATTATAATTTCTTTGACTTGTCCATAAATTGTACATTCTATGAAACAACCAATTAATTATTATTTATAAATTTAATATTATACATCTTTCAGTTTCGTAAAGTCGAAATTTGTTTATGCATAAAGCTTTGTTCATTAAAAGCGTTTCTCTAGAAAATAGGTTACAGATTCAGTGTGTATACATGCTAACGATATTTATCAGGTTAGATATAATGTTTATAAACAATGACATTATCCCAACTGAAACTTCTATCCATTTTAAATGTGCATTAGTGCATTGAACAAGAGATAGGATAGGAATATGCATAACGCAACAACAAAGCCTAGCACTGGAGCAGTAACAATGTATTCCACTACTTCAAGCTTTAATTAAAATTGAAGTAGTGTGCATAGAGATGTAGCAAACAAACAGCTATACAACCTTATCATGTGTAAGGAGTAGATACACTTCAATGTGGAACTTCCTAGTTATCCTTATAAAACAAACTTAAACTAACACAGTCTTCCATAAATCTGATTAAAGGTGGATTTATGCAGCCTACTTTTTATTTTACTTTTTCTTTTACTTGATAAGAGTTAAATGTGTGTTAAAATATGCACTGCTTTATGTGCACACTTTTAATTTTACTTTAAGACCTTAAGTTGGCCAACTTTCAACTTAAAACCGTTAGAGTAAAAGAAAATCACAACTGCGCATGAGCTACACTTCACAAATATCAGCGTGTTGTGTTTCCGTTTTTGTGTGTAGGTTTTAGGTTATGCAAACGAAAAGAGAGTAAAGAACAAGATTGTTTATTATTAGATTTAATTCAAAAATATCCCCACTTTATATGATAAAACAGATATTTTATTCGAGGATAAAGTGGCCAAAAAGAATGCATGGAAAAGTATAGCGTCTGTATTAAATGAAACTGGTTAGTATATTTACTTACTGTATAATATTATTTTTGTATGCACAAATTAATACATTCCTAGCCATTTTAGCAGGATATATTATTATCTATTTATATTTACAACTATATGTCAAAAAAAATCACTTCTGCGCATGTGTATCGAAGACTTTAAAGTAGCTGCATAAAGTACCAAACTTAAAGTAAAAGCATAAAAAAAGAAAAAGTAAAATAAAAAGTAGACTGCATAAATCCACCTTAAGCGGGATATCGAAACTCACACTAGGAAGAATATTTCTTTGACAAATATAACAATACTTCCTTGCATAGAAAATATGGGTGTCGCCCAACGGAGATACGTTATAAAGTATCACCATGATTGCACTCTACGCTTATAAAATAGTTATTTATGAAACAAGAAACAAGTGACCTATATTTTGTGAGTGGGTAACTTCGCATTATCTTGCAAACCCATGAACAAAATAAAGTAATTTTAAATACGTGTACCTCAATGGCGGTGCATCAGGTGAGGCAGGTGAGGCCTCACTTATTAAATTCAAAACATTTGTAATTTTTTTTATTAAAATATATATGAACTCACAAACAATTATTATTACTATAATATACCAAATAACCATCCAAATAGTGTTACTTTCACGCGAATTTACACAAAGAAGCCAAATTGTGCTGTCCTCATGGGGCATATGTAAAGTGCGAGTGAGACGGAACGATATTCCCTCTTTACGCCCTACACTACTGCCGATGAGCCAAGCGGCGACTTGGCCTCTCTCGTTCCGAGCAGATAGCACGGCAATTTTTAGTTTTTGTAAAAACGATTTAGTAATTATTATTTATTGTTACTGTTATTTTTTTTTGTTTTCATAAATTTAAAACTATTATTTATTTCTATTTTAATTGTATTGTTACTTGTCACAGTTTTTTTATAAATATAAACAATGTATAGCAGTTAATAAATCATGAATTGTAGAATTGTACAAATACTAACAACCAAGATGACACAAATTTAACAACAATACAAACTATTTACAACAATGGGAATAATTTAACTGGACCGATATATTTTAACAAAATAGTTAAATAAATTATTACAATAATTATTTTTGCAACTAATATTTTCATTATTAGTTTTTTTGAATTATATAAATAAAAATCTGATGTTGACACCACACGACTTCCTTGTATGCAACACCAATATGAAGTATAGACCCAATTATAAAATTGCACGTATTTGACGTAATTTGACATCTATTTGTTAATTTTTTTTAAAATTATTTTTTGTCCTAATCCATAGTAAGCTTCATTACAAAAACCAAAAAGTATATAAGTTTTAAATTTACATATTTCGCTTATACAAAGGGCTAATTTAATAATACTTGATGTGCTAGACGCAGAATTTAATTCTCTAAAACTTATTTGAAGCATTTATTTCTAAAATAAAAATGAAACCATTTTATTCAAGAAAAACTATTAACAACGTCAGGTAATATATTACTTCCGGTTAGTCTGTTTTAAGCAAAATCTACTATGTTACTCCAATTGACATAAGTCTTATATACCATATTTGAAAATTTTGGATTATATTTTTAAATAGTTTTTCATTGAAATCTATTATAGGCTGCAAATAAAGTATCATTTCTGGAAATTATGTAATGACCAAAAAGGGAGGTGTTATAGCAGTCCTAAATACAAAATTTCAACTTTCTACGGCTTACCGTTTTTGAGTTATGCGAGATACGTACGTACCGACGTCACGACGAAATTAGTCAAAATGGATTCAAGGATGGTCAAAATGGATATTTCCGTTGAAATCTGAAAACTGAAATTTTTCGCGATTGTAATACTTCCTTTACTATGTACAAGGAAGTAAAAAATATAATCTTACAAGCGTAAAATAGCAAAATAAAAGCATCGGAATAATTATAATGTACTAATATAATATACGTGAGGATGAGAATTTCTCGGCGTCGGTTGAATGGTGGAGAGAACACCGTATGGCTGGACTAAACGCTGGCAGGCTGGCACGCTGCAATCTATAGCTTTTAGCCTGTCATTCGTATTTCGTCAGCCGTCAGCCTAATAGTCTTTCGCACTTCAACAGTTTTGCTAATATGAAAAAACGCCGGATTAATTTAATGTACAAATGAATACTACATTTTTATTTTCGTACATTTACAATAGGTACAGGTAATAGGTCTGTTCGTTTCGGTTCCTTGCGTCTACGGTTTACTGCCGCTCCCACATACTTTGTATGGAGGCGGCAGTAAACCGTAGATACAAAGTAGCGAAACGAACAAACCTAATATCTAATTGTATGTTGATTATTTAAGTAGCGTTCAAAAGTATTTGTACTTGAATCGGAAAAGATTTTTTTTTTTCAAATATTTGACCTCACCTCATTCTAAGTTCACGCACCACCACTGGTGTACCTTACAATATTTGTATGAACTTTCATACGCATGATTAAACATACATTTTTCACATTTGTATCATAAATAGCTATTATGAATGCTAAAAAATATAAGAGATTAGGGACATAGTGCTTAATATGTTTTAATATCAGTCTTCATGTCTGCGATCAATTAATTTGATGGACATATATTTTAACTGTAAAACAATTACTTACAACCTACCAGTTATGTATTGTTTAAGGTAAAAATATAATTTCCTGTTACATCTAAAAACATGGGATATTAATTCTCGATAAAAATAAGAAAATTTATGTTTGCATATGTGTGTGTATTTGTAATACAGTTGCTAGTCGTAAATTACTCTCCTTTACTCTGGACAAACGAATAAATACTGCTTTTCAAAAGATTGCTTGGTTAACAGTAATGTTGAGGTAGAATTTAAACTCATGACCTGCGTTTACGACTAAACAATCTACTACTTATTGTGTCACCAGTGTCCGATAAAAGATAAGTATTTATTGTTTAGTATAAATAGTAACTGTGTTCTATTATTTTTATCGTTTCCTACGGTAATAAACCAGTAAAAAGAACACCAAGCTTCACTTATATGCCATTCGTATTGTAACGTTTTCTTATTTATTTGGGTGAAGTATAAATATTAGACAATTATTATTAATTATAATAAAGATTTATTACTATATGGGGTCTCGTGGCCGCGTGCCTGAGTGTCAGGTCGCGAATCTGGGGAACCGGGTTCGATCCCGACCGACGCCAATTATTTCCAATTTTAAATGGCACAAAATTGGCCCCTGTGGTGCACTCTCCACGCCAGCAATGAGTGCCTGTGAGGTGACGCCTGGTAAGCGCCCGCACGGTGCAAATATTTCATCATTACCGCATCTGTGTACAAAGCAGATTGGCACACCCAGCAATGGGTAATAAGCCGTGATGATATATTTATTTATTTATTTATTTATTTATTACTATAACTAAATATTAAAAAGGTATTAAAAAATGACGATTACTAATATTGAACAATTATTAAAAACGAATTAAGACTAAAACTATAATTAACTAGATAACACTAACACTATTTATTTATTTATTTAACCAATTAACACTAGTATTTATTTCCACGATATTACTAATTATTTATTTCACTACGCGTTCCAATTTTAGACTGCCCGTCTGTTGCAGACTCTTGTAGACTGTTTACGCGATATTTATATCACCATATTTATGTCAGTATATACTGGTATTACGTTCAACTGTCAGCCTACCAACCTCCACAGCATCTATATACTCAACTGACTCAACAGCGTTTGTATATTCACCTGCTCGGACAGAAGTCACACCTATCACCTCACTGTCTGTCTATTTATGTAACTAACTTTCTCCTTCCACAGTCTCAGTATCACCAACTATCCGTATGCCACAATTCTTCAACAACATTGCCGAGTATCTACTCCAACTCGCTGTTACTGTTCTTTTATATTCGTCAACACTACCGAGACCGAGTATTCGCATCCACAGCTATCCTAGTATACCAGTAACTTCCAGAGTACCTACTCCATTCGGCACTTTACTGAATACGCTTACTACGATACTGCTGTGCTTCTCAAACTCACTAACACTCTATGTGAATATCTCTATGTCTCTGAATGTAACGAACTATGTAACTATATATGTAACTAAGTAACTAACTTTCGGGCATAGCTGCGTCCCTTTTATATAGTTGCCATTACCTTCTTGAGAGCTCTAGAATATTCGACTTCATAATAACAATGAACACAAAAGGTTCAGGCGACCGGAAGTAATTATACAACTCGCGATTTGTCTGTTTATATCGCCCGGCTACTAGCCGGCGATTACGTCATCGTTATACTTTGACGCTTTTTCAGCGCAGCAGCAGGGCTCACACGTTACAACACTATAGCATTCGCTATCCACAATAATATTTTTTAAAATGGTTTATTAATAATTATTTAAAATTCCGAATAGGCCTTTTTTGACGAAGTATCTATAGCTCTATGGGATTGCATGGCTTTATGCGTTTGTGACCTATTGCGATTCGGATGGCCCGGTTTCGATTTCGACCAACGTCAAAATTGAAACGAATAATATTACCAAATGTATTGACTGAAATGGAGGATATATGGAGACAATGTTTAAGATAATTTTAATTCGAATTTTGTACATTAATATTTCTTATTTATAAAGAAGTGAGACTACAATATTATGATGGATTTAGATAAAATCCGAACACCGGTCCGTTGTTGAACATCTTACTTAGCTTGCATATTTCTCTAAAAACAAAAACAATAACCTATACCTAACGCACAAAACTCGGCCTTAGTTTTCCAAGCATGAAATTTGTGTGTTAGGATAGGTAATGTTAAAATGTATTTAAAGAAATTGCGTGTACCACGCCTATTCGGGTTTTTTATTTTTTTTAAACGATCTCACGTTCTGGACTGCAGATACTTTCATTTTTATTTTATATAGTGAATTTATTAAACGCATATATTTATCCTGAAGAACATAAGGTAAAATATTTAGGAGGATCCAGACAAGAATATATAGTAGAGTAGTGTACAGGATAAACATGTACGTAAGTAGTTATGTACAAGCGTATTGGCGTTCACCCATATACAAGCTGTCTTTGTTCATCGAAGCTTCTTCTATTGATTTTACGTGGGAGTCTGCATGTCTAACTTACAAGGGCATTATAATAATGTAAATAATTGAATTAAGGCATGACAATGACAATACATAAAACCTATGAATAGGTTCACATTATAAATATCGTCGAGAACACCGTGTAACAAAGTAACAATACAAGAATCATTCGAATTACATTGTCATGAATAAGTAATATGCTCTAAAGTTGTAATGTAAGCTATAGTATTCTTCACGCAAGAATGGGACTGCGCAATAAAAAGTGTATTATTCTTGACGACATATGTACGTAATTAAACTAGTTTCTTTTTGTCACACATACATAAAATATGTTCATAAGGTGACATATGTCGTAACTCTGGTAAGAAAATAATTTGGAGCAACTCGCCCCTCCCTTCACCTGCTCCAGCCTAAGCAGCACATTAATCCGTCTCATCCACCTCGGTTGGCTCCAATGCCTGTCAACATAAGTCGCGTTTTTTTACATGATATCTCAGTTCGTCTTAGCTCACCTCAGTTGCCTAACAAATTTTGACAGTTCTTTTTGTCGTAACTGAAGTGAGACCAAAGTGAGAAGGGTTCCTCCCCCCTTCCCAATTGTAATAGTCGAGACAGACGACGAATGTTAACGATAATTAAACTCCAATTCTTTAATTTAACATTTCATATGTCATATTTCAATTATATTAATCATCATTATAAATGTAATTTCATTTGTAATGATCATTAAGTCACCATGGGATCTCGTGGCCGCGTGCCTGAGTGTCAGGTCGCGAATCTGGGGAATTTCGCACTTTACAAAAGAATTACAACCAGAAAACATTAGTTTGAGGTTATATGTCAGTGACAGAAGAGTAAACAGGCGCTTAAATTTTTTAAATTATAATGTATATTTTATTGATTATTTGTATATTATAAGGGCAGAATCCAGTAGTTAAACATGAAATGAAACTTGCAAGAAATAAATTATCGTTCACTTACGTCTACATAAAATAATATTTTGCTTTAAAAATACAATTTTTCCCATAAGATAACAATGGTTTCATTCCCGCTGTACTCCCAAACATATGATTGGTGCATTCTGAGCCTGCGCATTGAGATAGTAATATGGTCTATTGTTTTCTAAATGGTGTCTCGTGGACGCGTGCCTGAATGTCAGGTCGTGAATCTGGGGAACCGGGTTCGATGCCGACCGATGCCAAATATTTCTAGTTTTCCAGTTAAAAGGCACAAAATTGACCCCTGTGGTGCACTCTCCAAAGCAGCAATGAGTGCCCGTGAGGTGACGCCTGGTAAACGCCCGCATGGTGCAAATATTACATCCTTACCGATATCTGTGTACAAAGCAGATTGGCACACCCAGCAATGGCTAATAAGCCGTGGTGATATATTTATTTATTAAGTCACCATGATCTTTTGAAAAGATGATCGTAAATATTCGGCAATAATCGCCACACTGATAGTATCAGAATCTCGTTAAAATTTATTGTAACATCAACTTATCAAATGACATATTTGATGATATGATAACAGTGTTGACAATATTGAATCTGTGATTGAAGATTGAAGTTAAAAATGTATATAAAACCAACAGTCAGAGCTGGGACGAGTACAACGAAAATGTACTTAAGTACTGAGTACTAAGTACTTTATTAAAAAGGACTTTGAGTACAAGTACGAGTACTGTACTCGTGTACTTAAGTACTTTATAATAAGTACAAGTACAAGTACAAGTACATTGTACTACAAGGTAGTAAATTTAAAAATTTAATCAGAAATGATAAAATGAACCTATTTAATGGTTATAAAAAGAACTAATTTGTAATTATTTTATATGTAAAAAAATAAGTGAAAGTACGTAGGTAAGTTTCATTGGGTAGGGTATAGAGGTGGGCGCGTGAGTAACTAAAAATGTAATCACGACCAATCACGCACGACTTTTTATGTTTGATTCACGATCACTCACGCTCACGATTTTATTTTGGCACTCACGCCCGATCACGCCCGGCGGGTCACGTTCGTGTCACGTAATTGTTTCTATGTACGTTTAAGCCTGTTTAACACAGTCATAAGTTGTTATCAAATTTGTTAACAAATTGGTAATAAGTAAGGTAACAGATGAATCCATTATTCCAATCTGAAAGTATGAATACAATTTTAAATGTAAACTAAGTATACTACGCAATCATATATTTTTTAAATATTTGAAATGGTTTGTTCATGATGAGAATTAATATTTTTGCCTCATGTGTAATATACGTGGTAAAAGTTGAATATACGGCCCCAGTAGCCATCTTGAAAATTAGAAATGTCAATGAACTTGGAACGACATACGACAAGAGACTAGCCGAGACAGCTGCTTTTTTCAGAATTTTAAAAAAATCCTGACATAAACAATACCTAACGCACAAAACTCGAGTCCTTTCACATGTTTTTTTAAACTTATTTTAAAAACGACTAAACCCTTCTTAACTCCACGTAACACGTAACCTACCTTTTCTAAGTATATTGACATTGCACAACTGGGACCTTATATTCAATTTTAACCATGTACGTAATTCCACAGAGAATGATCAAAATACATTAAAAGAAACACCATTTAATTAAATAACAGTAAAATAATCTTATTTATTAGCTATCAGGCACGAGCTCGTCTTAATTCTGCGGCATGTAACATACGGAACAGATGCGAAATCTTTACGAAAATGTTTAAACTTGCAAACTTCAAACCATAACATGTACTCAAGTACTCTAAAAGTATTCGAGTACATGAAAGTACTCAAGTACTTTAAAAGTACTCGAGTACATAATGAAAAAATTAACTGAGTACAAGTACAAGTATATTTTTAAAATTGTACTCGAGTATAAATACAAAGTACAGCAAAAGTACTTGAGTACTGTACTCAAGTACAGAAGTACTTGAGTACTTCCCAGCTCTGCCAACAGTGGATCAAATTTAAAACTAATCTTCGCAGGTACACCCAATTAAATTTATATATCGTCTCATGTACCTTAATAATTAAGAATTAGGATAATTTACTGATTATCCTAATGATCATTAATATTTGTCGTCTGTCTCGGCTATTAGGCACATTAAGAGGTTGTGCTTGTTGAGTTTTAAATTTTAGATGAACGGTGGAGATGAATGTTTGGTGTCATTGGGTGTAACATATAATTAGTTTGGTTATTGAAAAGGCTATTTGTTTATTCCTTTAATAATATTATTATTTTAATGGTTATTTGAAGAACATAACCGATAATATAAAAGATATTGTGGTGGAGTTTAAGTAATTAAATTTAAAATTTATTATAATGTTTACAGTACTTCGGATTTTCTAACAGAGTGTTGTACGGAATTCGTTTTTCTTACTTCACAAAAATCTCAACTCAGCTTATGTCAAACTCATCTCTCTTTCGTGTCAGGTCGCGAATCTGGGGAACCGTGTTCGATCTCGACCGACGCCAAATATTTTTCGAATTTTAAATGGCACAAAATTGACCCCTGTGGTGCACTCTCCACGGCAGCAATAAGTGCCCGTGAGGTGACGCCTGGTAAACGCCCGCACGGTACAAATATGTCATCATCATTACCGGTATCTGCGTACAAAGTAGATTGGCACACCCAGCAATGGGTAATTATGCCATGATGATATATTTATTTATATATTTTTATCTCTCTTTCAGCTGAGGTTAGGTGAAGCAGATGATAAAAAGAACGCGACTATAGTTCGTATACCTTGGCTTTAAGATTATTGTGTCTCGTGTTGATTTTCAATAATGTAATCTAGTTACACTATTATTCACGAAAGATGACTATTCAAGGTCATTTATTCGAAGAAAGAATACACATCACTTTATAAGCAGTAGCTTAGCAACATTTTGTATTAGAAAGAGAAAGATTATTTGACCTATGTCTATTTAATTTATGTGGTGTGACAGATATGCGTAAATAGTGGCATTACTTTCTAACACACTATAAATAATAATGACATATGTCGTAGAATTACAGATACCCAATTATCTACTACACTGCCCTCTGTGCTAATATTTACCCAGTGGCGTTGACGTTTAAATCAAATTATTATTCCTTGGTTTATAAGTTAAATCTGTGTTTTTGTATTTTGCAAAAACATAAGTGAAGAACACAAATCTTTCAGAAAGGCATTATTTAGAAAGAAACATAATTTTCAAATGAATTATTCTTATTTTTTCAGTTAAAATGTGTCCATAAATATTTCATGTTGCACGCCTATGTAAACGAAATGCAATGAAGTTATCTGCAAGTAATATTGTATCAGACGGCTCACAAATGACCTTTTCTGTTTCATGTAAAAGCTTAACTAATTCTGAAATTAAAAATTTAGCATTTTCTAGTTTTAAAATAGGTATGATCTATTATTCATACAACATGCAATGCATTAAACCAATATAGTTTGTTTTTATTTTTACCTTTCGTCATCTTTAGTATTGTCTTTGGTCAAAAAATTCGGTGGTGAGTTTTTGATGAATAAACACGGTTTAGGGTCCCTAGAATACGATATTACTATTTTTACGATGATGTGTGTGTCTGTGAGTGTGTGAGGATGCATGCGTGCGTGCTTGCGTGTGTGTATCCTCCACTTTAACTCAAATACTATCATCCAGAAAATTTTGAAACCTTGCATTTCTACCTTATTCTAATATGGGACAAAGCCATTAGAATTTGGTGTAAATCAGATAACCGGAAATGGTACTTTACTTGAAGCTCAACATAGGTTTTCTTCGAAAAAATCTTCAAATGCTATTTTTTCGAGATTTGTGTTATTATAAAAATTAAAGATTATTAAATTTTCTACAGATTTGCATAAATAGTTTTTCTATATATTTAATGGATATATTTATAAAATTATCTATAATTTAAACCCCGAAGCCTACGCTTCAAGTTCAAACAAGCACAACTCCTTGGTTACAGAGTTCATATCACAAATGTATGTAACTGACAGATAATTGTCACTGTCAAAGAACTAATCATTTCAAATGAATAATAGTAACGTTGTAAAAAGAAAAAAAAGTAAATATAACCATAGTTATAAGGAATGGATCCAACTACCATATACACTGAATGGATCTTAATATACAGTTTCCTGCATAACCAAATATGTAACTAAGTATATTAAATTAATAAAAATTAAATAGCGGGAGGTTTGGTGTTGGCCATTTTTTATTTATAATTCAAGTAGATATGTATAATAGAGTTTTTGTAGTCATATGGTTGTAGTTTCATGTAAATGTCACATGTGTACCACTGTTTGTAGTTCTAATAATCGCCGGTAATTAGCGTTTTCTTATTTGAAAATCCCAATAGACCAGAAAAGTGTAACGGTCAAACTTAGGCGCGAAATTCAAACTCAGTTCATAACACTGAGAACATAATTTCAATCCCCGTGTATTTCTTACCAAGGAAATTTTTGCTCAACTTTAAAGGCCGAAAAATCTTATAAAAGTAAATCTCTTATGCAAAGCATTATATGTAGCACCTAGACCGATCCTTTATCTCCAAATTCGTGCAATAATATTCACATGAACCCTGCACAGTTTATAATTATTTAAATAATAATACAACACTACAAAATTCATTGAACGTATGTCCTAGTTTGATAGTGCATGCTTCATCTTCTATTGTGCTGACGTATTTACTGGTGAGTCAACGACATACGGTATCCTTGCTTGCACCAAGCATTTTAATTTCCAATAATTTTCTTACTTTACCTTTTATACAGGTTTAAACTGTTGCAATCTATTACTGAATAAACAAACTATCGAATTCTTAGCAAAACATCTTTTATTTGTCTGTAAAATTAAACTCCTATATGAAACCTATACTAGGGAATTCAAACTATGAAATCGCGCCAAAGGCAAATTCTAACCTAACTTTTCTGGTCTATAGTGACTACGTTTACACCTTGCGTACTATTCTGGTTCGCGGACCAAGTGTATATTAAAATTTATCTTAGTACGGTATGTTTACACCGGTATCTATATAAACACACTAAATATTTTGGTACATTACACGCGCTTGCGTAGATTCAACTGTCAGAGTTACCCTAACCTAAAACTACTTAATTAGGAAAAATAGTTGCAAATCTACGTAATTTACATCGCCAAACTATTAAAATTGTAAATATAACTAAACTTACACAATTTCCCTAAATGTTAGTTACAATGAAATTGAATTAAACGTAATCATATATCGCAGAAAAATCGCTTTGATATACTTGCTGTTTACACCGTGCATGAGTATGGTCTGGTACATCCCCCTTTGAACGTACCAAAAATGTGTACTAATTGCGTACCAAAAGATTGGTACAGAGTGTTTACACCAGTCGTCGCCATCTTGTTACGTCACTTGGTATGCGAACTAAATGTTTAGTACGCGCGGTGTAAACGTAGTCAGTGTAATTCATGTTTAATTTGAAAACCTTTCAAAAGAAGATTGGTTATGAGCTTTTAAGAAGTGGAAGGAAAAAAGTGAATTGTATATTGTTGATAGAAACTACTTTGAACCCTCGTTTTTGTTACTGTGCGTCTTTAAATACCCATCACTTTATTACTTATTACCATCCTTTATTTTATTTAAATTTAATACTATCTCTATATTGCTTATTAATATATTCGAATAATTGCAGAATAAATTACAATTGAAGGATGCAAGTAATAATTAAATTAGACACGAGTGTCATAAAGTCACCGTCCCTAACCTTAGAATTTTTCCCATAGACAACTATGCCAATGTCGTCGTTCCGTACCAATTGTTTCACTCACTGCCGTCGCCCACTTGACGCTCGCGGTTTACATTTGCAATGCTCGATATCCCACATCCACATCGTTTATGCTGGCCTATATTCGCATTTTTATTCCGCGCATTCATACATACAAAACGTTTTTGCGTATTTTGCCAAGGAACGTAGCTTGGCACAGATCCACGACTACTTACATTGTATTATGTTGTTTTGTTCCGTTTGCATATACGACGCACAAGGAGGAATACATTGACAATTGGATTTATACTGATTTGATTTATGAGTTGTATTGGATATTTAAGTACTGCGCTGTATTTAAGAAGTATGTTATGTATTTTTCAATCTACTTACACATTTAATGTTTGTAGAATGTTGCTATAGAACGAATTATCATTGATCTACTTCTAAAGACATTTTTGAACATTTATTTGAAATTAAGGAATTTATATACTTTACTTTAGTAAATATACTATATTTAATTGTTTTCTAAATGGGATCTCGTGCCCGCGTGCCTGAGTATCAGGTCGCGAATCTGGGGAACCCGGTTCGATCCCGACCGTCGCCAAATATTTCCAATTTTAAATAGCACAAAGTTGACCCCTGTGGTGCACTCTCCACGCCAGCAATGAGTGCCCGTGAGGTGACGCTTGGTAAGCACCCGAACGGTGCAAATATTTCATCATTACCGATATCTGTGTACAAAGCAGATTGGCACACCCAGCAATGGGTAATAAGTAGTGATGGGCATAATCGAATGATTTTGAGAATCGAATTATTAGTATTTGAATGAATTTCATAATCGAATGATCATTCGAGTATTCGAATGAATTTCATAATCGAATGATCACTCGAGTATTCGAGATATGCGAACTTCATTCGTTCATTCAATGAATAGTTTTGTGCTCGAGCGAAAAATACCCCTCCCTAACACAAATCATTCGATCTCGGTTCTCGGTTCGGTTGTATTCGGATTACTTCGCATCTCACATTCCCGTATCTCGTTCAGTCTTCTGCTCTGCTGCATGTCTGTAGTAATTGCAATAATACTGGCAGACTGGCAGTCAGAAACTGACAACTGATTCAGGGTAATTTTTCATTTTTCTATTTGATAAGGTGAATAATAATAATAATTATACGAGCCCCGCCTCAATGAAGTTGGCCCACTCGCTATAATTTCATTTTATTTAGTAAATTAAATTATGATACAGATAATTTTTATTAATATTACAGACATTTTGTCATTCTAGTGACACAGCAAGAAAATATGTTTTCTAAAATATTTTATTTTTTAATATAAAATGATATATAGTTACTTTCACCAACAATTAAAAAAGAAATGAAAAAAATTAAACGAATTTAAGTCGTATGTGGTTTTATTATAAAATATATTTTTATTTACCTATGTCTAGTTTAATATTATAATTATATTTAATTTATTTTTAGTGTAGTCATTCTGAGTTCTGTAACGAAAGAAGAGTTTTTTATTTTATTGTTTTTAATGTTTTTATTAATTTAAATACTGCAGTTTAACAAAGAAATTAAATTATTTTTGTTTCTAATCTACGTGAGTTTTCTTTCCTATAGTCCGAATTACGAAATACGAGATACGAATGAAAGCGCATTCGAGTTCACGAATAGTTTACCTAAGAAATTTAGTCTACCACATGAAATACCATTCAAGCGATAAAATCATTCGAATGATTTAAACGCACTCGAGTTCTCGACTTTAACCGAGATATTCAGTCTACACATGAAATACCATTCGAGCGATAAAATCATTCGAATGATTTAAGCGCACTCGAGTTCTCGAAATATCATTCGAGCGATATAATCATTCGAATGATTTAAAAATCACTCGAGATATCTCGAGACATTTTCATAATCGAATATTTCGATTATTTTCATTCGAATGATCCCATCACTAGTAATAAGCCGTGATGATATATTTATTTATTTATTTGTTTTGTAAATAATTTTGATTCGAGCGACAGCGGCATTATACTTCGATTGCAATAATAGTTATTTAACTATCAAGTGTATCAATGAGGGCGCTTAAAGATTGAGACACGCATAAATTCAGGCGAAATTAATGAAGTTATCCTTATGGCTCACTCTGTTTACGTTAAATGTCACGAAATTCGAGAAATATGAATTTCATTTTTCACAAAAAATGTGTGAAATATCTTATATGTAGGTTTGACATTTTAGATGTACATATTTGTCAATGTCATTGTTGTTTTTGAAATTTATTGATGATATTTACCGTTTCCTACAATGATCTTCGTTGTTACGTAAATATAATCGTAGGAATAATCGTAAAAATGAGTAGTATTTTAGTTTAAGAAAGAAATAATTCAGTATAAAATTTACAAATTTAGGTTAAATTCGAACAATTTTGGATTAGGAACACATGAATTTTAAACGACAAATTACGCTCCGAAAGATCATAGAAAAAGCTGCAACCTTTTACTTGTCACAAGTGTACACATGTGGAAATGAAAAATTTTTTATTTCAACTACGTACCAAACTGCAGCTCTGTGGACCGTTGGAAAGTCGGTTAAAATGGTTTGTAAAAACTTGGAACAGGCATGCAAACAGACAGACTACACAAGTTAAATATGATGAAAAAAAATTGATCCGTGATTATTAGGTGTATATACGTACACAACTCGGTACTACAACATTATAAGGTAAAATATATAATTTTAATAATAGTTATATTATTTTGGAAAATGGAAAAGTCAATACATTCGTATTTTAAAAGTGTAACCATGGCTTAACCATGGCTAGTCGCTATGACGTATTATATGACGTAATTGCCTTTTACAGAAAACTGAGATCTGCTGGTAATCACGTTTCCATCACTACCAATACCATTTGATTCATACGAATATCAAACTATGACGTGAGGGTCAAGTATGAAAAATCCGGTGACCGTATCTTACTGAATTGGAAAATATAATTTTATTTCATGACAATTTTTTTTAGGTTAGTAACATTTGACACAAATTTTGACAATTGTTCAGCAATTGTATATCGTACAGGGATGGACAGGGCCACCGGGCAATCGGGAATTTCCCGAGAGGCCGCAACTTGTAGGAGACCGGTGGGCCCAAAGCCAATTTTTTTGCAGTATAATTGCTTATAAAAATCTAAATATTTTTATGCTCAGTTCTACCACGATTTTGAGGAAAACAACCAAAAGGTGGATGCAGTGTACCTAATCTCGGTTTTGACATAGACATGCTTCTGAAAAATGTATATATTTTTACGCCGATTTTGAGAAACAAACAACCAATTTGAGGTCAGCAGAGACTGATACCAAGGGTTTAAGCAATGTTTTGGAATACGTTCTTTAAAAATAACGGATCAAAAACTTTCTAGTGACGAAACAGATTTAGAACTTTTTCGAATTGAGAAACAAAAGGTATTGGTTCAGGTCTTCAGGTACCTAATAATAAAATTTATACTGCAAACAAATCCGAATTAGTCTGGCCTCTCCCTGACATAACTTCGGTTCATGCTGAGGAGAATGGAGCACCCAGATAAAATTATCAAATAAATATAATTATACAGAGTGTCCCATTTAAGGTACGAATGCATTGGGATCTCGAGCACCGTAAGAGCTACGAGGTTGGTTAAATTAGACAAAAGTTGCCCCATTAGGAGACCATTTTAATGGTATTTTGTTATATGCGAAAAAATGCATAGGTCACTAGATCTAGGCGAAAATGTAAATTTTGCAGTTTTTTATTTTTGCAAATAACTTCGAAGTGTGAAATTGTACCGGATTTTGGTTTGCACATCTTTAGCGCACTTTTTTATGTTCTTTCGACTGGCGATGCTCAATTTTTTTTATCAATGTTGGTTTTCGAGGATTGATGTCAAAGTTTTAATTTTTATATGGACGCCATATTAGAAAGTTACGCCATTGAAAAGAGTATTTTTTTAGCTTTACAATGATATAAAATAGTAATAATTTATTTTTATAATTAACAGAGAAATTAACAAAAAATGTTATTAATACTAAAATTTACAGTACAATACTTAAAAAATAAACTTTTTATTCGGAAATATCAGAAGGAAAATAAATTAAGAAATGCCACAGTAAGAATTCTAAATCAAATTAGGCCAAGAATGCTGAGAAAAGTTATAGAAGGAACAGAACGAAGGGCGCAGAAGTGCGTAGAACGAAATGGTGGGTTAATAGAAAATTTATTGGAAAGTTTTGTAAATTATTGGTGTATTTTTAACATTATTTGTTTATTAAATAGTTATTTTCTTAAACAGCAGCCTTCGATTTACTTTTTTCAATTAAATTTTAGTATTAATAACATTTTTTGTTTATTTCTAATATTATTTGCTTCAGATTTTCTCATTTTTTCAATTTATTTACTTCAAAAGCATATTAAACCATTTTTTTCAAGCCAACTGTAACGTCGATAAATAATAATTTAACTAACCCGAAAATAATTAGTTAACAATAATTTTGAAAACATATTTAATAATTATAGAATCAAAATAAACAAATGATGATTTTTAATTGATTTTTTCATTTGTTTCTTCACTCCAATAAATTAATAATTTATCTTTTATTCATGTTTAAAACAAAAGAATGTAAACTTGTTATATATTATTACGCCATTTTATTCTACCTAAAAAACAGTTGAAAATTTTTTAAAACAATTTTTCTCTTACTCTCAAAATAAAAAAGATATGAGATATTTTCGATATGAGCGAAAAACGAGTTTTTACCTGTAGCTTAGAAACAAAAGGAGATCGAAATTCCATGTGGTGACTATTAACCTTTTCTCGAAAAGTTGACCCTGGAATGTGCAAACTATTTTGCTTTATCTTTAATGTTACCGGAGATACCTTAAAAAACATGGAAAATGAGACAACCTGTACAGTAATTATCATAAGATTGCCAACACTGTATTTGTATGAAATCGTCGTATAATGAATCACTTTAGTGTCAATTTCTGAATTTTTAATGACGATTTTTGTGCACTTAAGTGACGATTTCAAATAAAAGGTACTTTTTATAACGAGCGACAAAAAAGTAAAATGATAGAAATTAAGTTATGAAATAACTTAAAAAATTTATGAGACAAGAGCCCAAGTTATAATAATTGTCGGCAAGTAACATATGCAAAACGTAAATTATAACGAACTTTATTGCCTATAATTCACGTTGAAAACAATAAACTATTTGCTCTTATTTCATAAATAACAATTTTATTTGTGTTTTGAAATATTTTAAGAACAAGCAAAATAGCTGAAATTTTAAATATTTACTATTTCCATACTAATAACTGGAATTCTAGAGAAGGAATTTTTTAATAATATCAGTTTGTTTTTCGTTTTTATGAGCATATTTATGTGCTTTTAAAACATTCTACTATAATAAGATACAGACTACACAGTCCCAGAAAAAAACAAAGAAGTTGAGCTAGGTATTTTCATAACAAGAACTACAAAGACTTTTCATTACATACTAAAGAAAATATATTTTTCCCATATTAAAATTGAAAACGGAGGGAAGCTTCACTTTATTACATGCATTTAACATTATTCTCTGTTATACTCAATTTCTTCTACATGATTTATGTATACATGCCAAGATAAAATTAATTTTCTACGAATAAACTTCATTTTATGCATATAAATGTCATTTCAACTTTTCTACTACTGAAGAGTAGGTACTTAAATATTAGATATTTTATTTTTTTAAAATAAAACAGTGATCGTCAATCGTTTGTGTCAGTTACTTAGAAGGTTACATACATTTGACTATACAACTCATCAGAAAATAGACCAATCAGAGTTGCACTTATAACACCGGTTATTTTTGTTGCTAAGTCGTGTTTCGCGAAACACCACTCGTGGTATTTTGGTTGCAAACATATGAATCATCCATGGATATACATGAAAAAGTAATATTTTGAAGTTGTGTTTATCTTTAAAGCATAGACTCCGTGGTTTATAAAATAGATTAATTTATAAAGTTATTTATAGAAAAGGTATTAATGCCTGCCTGTAGAAAATTAAATAATATATAATTATTTGAAATATTTTTCTCTAAAATACAATATAAACGATTGACAGAGATAAAACAATACTAGTCAAATGTTCGCTAATCACCATTACTTATTCATATTAGCGGCCATTATGTTTAAAAGTACAAACTTACGAGTTTCAAGTAAGGTGTAAAGGTTATCCTAAAGTAATAGGAAGTTCTGTCCATATTAGAGTAAGAAAACAAGATTGAAAAATTTCCGAATGATAGTCAGAAGACAACCTATTAGCACGAGTTAGAAATGTGTACATGAGCCGCATAGCGACGATATTTTTTATATTATTATCTCTTAGGAAAATATCAACTAAAATCACCAAATTATTATTTTTAATATTGTTTTTCTATTGTTATTGCAACAACCATTGTTTTTAATCTATGAATTGAATAACTGTTGCATTTTGAAACAAACAGAGATTTGATATACATCGTTGGAATCCTAAAAAAAAACTCTTTTGAACGGCGTAACTTTCCAATCCGACATACATATAAAAATTAAAACTTTGACATCAATCCTCGAAAACCAAAAGTGATAAAAAACTTTGAGAAGAAAGATGTGCAAACCAAAACCCAGTATAATTTCAAGAAATTATTTTCAAAAATAGAAAACTGCAAAATTTACATTTTAGTGTATATCTAGTGATCTATGCATTTTTTTTTCCGCAAATAACGAAACACCATTAAAATGGTCTCCTAATGGGGCAAATTTTGTCTAATTTAACGAACATCGTGGCTCTTACGGTTCTCGAGATCCCAATGCATTCGTACCCTAAATAGAACATATTGTATTCCTAAAATATTGTCCACTACTTTTCGAATACCTGTATAATAAATAAATATACCTACCATCAAGGCCTATTAACTATTGCTATTTTTACTTCCAGCTACCCTTGGTAATGGAGGTATTTATAGGGATCGTGATAAAAATCGCATATCGAGATTTTGGTAAATGACTACGTTTTAAGGTCCGTAGAACCCAATTTTAACATTTTCACGATGATGTCTATGTGTATGTGTGTAAGTGTATATATATATATATATATATATATATATATATATATATATATATATATATATATGTGAGTGTGTGTGGGTATGTGTGTGTGTGTGTGTGTGTGTGTGTGTGTGTATGTATGTATGTATGTATGTATGTATGTATGTATGTATGTATGTATGTATGTATGTTCGGATCCTTCACTCTAACTCAAATACTATCACTCAGAAAAATTTGAGACCCTGTATTTCGACTTTTTTCTATTATGGAAAGAACCCATTAGATTTTGGTGTAAATCTGATAACCAGAAATGGCACTTTACTTAAAACTCATAATAGTTTTTCTTCGAAAATAGAACAATAGGAGAGGAAATCTATACAATGTCCTGCATAAGTAAATATGTAGGTATGTATTTAGATGAATAAAAATTAAAGATTCGCATAAAAGTTTAAGCTAATCCTCATTTTTGGATTAGTGAATTTTATTCTATTTAAAATTTAATCTTCATTTTATTATCAAAAAGGTAGTTACTTGGATTAGAATAGACTATATTTTAAGAAATTAACAGCCAAAATTAGAGTCAAATTCGCTAATGTAAAAATAAGGATAAGCTTAATATTTTTGTGACTCGGGCTGTAAATGGCGGGAGATATTGTGTTGGCCACACCAGATTTTTTATTTGCAGATTTAGGTTAATGCTGCAATTCTGGACAAATCTGTATGTTTTACAGATCTGTAAATCTGTAAATAATTAACAAAATCGCAACGAAAGCTGCCACTGTTATGTATAATCTTATATTTATCAACAAAAATAGATGTGTTTTTGTTAGTTTTTTACAAAGATACCGATCTGTAAGACTTACAGATTTGTTCAGAATTGCATCATTTACTGTACGATTGAGGACCAGGCAAGACCTCACGGTCTCATCAATTTCAAAATTAGAAATAATTTATTATTAAATTTGACGTCTAGCGGATTTGAACCTAGTTTACGTTTTACATGGTCAGTTGATACTAGAAAACTATCCTACAAAGTTTGTAATTACATCTTCACAAAGTCATGGACGGTTTCGTAAATTCTAAATGAGGCCCCTGCTAAATTGGCGAAATTCCAATCTCGAAAGATATTAGCTTGGGTTCAAGTCCCAACGGAGAATTAGTTTCTGAGATTTGCAACTTGGTATTTCATAATCTTTTGAAGTTGCGTACCTACTAGAACAACAAGTTTACAAGGAAGCTGGCTGAATGATTACCGAACTTGAACTATATTATGGCAAAGAGTAAAGAGAAATGCTTCTAGCTGATTGGTTAATGAACTTTGTATAACGTTTTCGTAATGATCTCCCAAGAACGAACTCTATTCTCTATGTGGATCAAGAGATTGGAAACAAAATTTTACTTCTTTCACTTTTAACGATTATAATCAAATTTATGAAATTTCACTTTTACAAATCTGTGGGAAAATTAAACAAAATATAATTGCAAAAACTTTCATATCTTGCGACAAATTATCAATTTTCTGGTACACTTTTAATACAATTTAATTAAGTAAATCACAATTTGCACTAACGGTCAAATTTGCATGTAGACTTTTAATGAATACAAATAAATATTAAATTAAATATTCGTAAATTTAATTATTCGCCAGATTATCATCAATAGTCATACAGGTGTTATTTTAAAACACCCAGTGCTTTTTGGGCGAACTACTGACTTTGTCGTTGATGGGTATCGAATTCAAAATAGATTTATTTTAAATATAATCTTACATTGCATATAAATTCAGAAAAGTTCCAGCAAGCTTATTTTGTATTGTTTGTATTAATATGAGTATTCACCTGAACTACCTTTCATGCAAAGTAAGTTTAGCTTATCGTATAAATTCAGTAGATCCGAAACATTAGAATAATATAATTCGAGGGTAGCACCAAAAGTTTCTGCAAACAAATATAACCAAGGTAACTAAAACTATTATGATTACCCCTTAACCTTAAAATTAATTTTAACAAAAACTAAATACGTATTTCGAGAACTAAGTTCTCATCATCAGTAGTACAATAAGTGAAAGTTAAACAGAGTAGTCAAGATTACTCAACATGTCAACCATGGCAGAGGTCCTAACAACAAAACAAGGGAGAGAACTGGGATTATATAGGGATGGGAGTCACAGGTGAATGATTACCTATAAACTAAGATAATTTTCGTCCAATAATAATGAGTCATTAAAATTTTAAATCGTCCAATAAATTTTAACTTTGTAATAAATTGAAAAGTTTTGAGTTTGTTATGGGACCGAGATCTGCGTTCATCAAATTATTTTTATATTTATTTATTATTAAACTCTCGTATGCATCTAAATATCTATCGTTATTAATATGATTTAAAAGTTTAATATTAGAATTGTTAACTTTGTGATTATTAATGAACATATGTTGAGCTACGCTAGATTTTTCTGGATTACCGCTTTTTAGATGTTTAAATGTTCTTTAAACTGAGTGTCAATTTGTCTTTATTAAAATCATTACAACTAATTTTATAAATACCGGATTTTTGGTTAGTATCTATTTTATCTTTAGGGTTACCTAATAACGATTTAATGGTATTATTTGATTTGTAAGTTATGGTTAAATTTTGATTTTTAAAAAAAATTGTTTGAACTTTTGGTAGCTTTATCGTACGGTAGTGTTATGTATTTATTATTATTATTTTTATTATTAGATGGCGTTAACGTTGTAAAATTAGAAATGGATTGGCGATTTTTAAATTTATGAACTAATTTATCGATAGTTTTAACCGGGAAGCCGTTATATTTAGCTATTTCTTTAATATAGTTTTAAATCGTTTTTTGTTTAAAGGAAATTTAGTTAATCTGTTTATTAAGAAATTAAACTAAGCTAATTTATGTTGCCAAAAATGATTTCAGTCAGCAGTTATAAATCTGTTAGTGTTCGTGGATTTTCTATAGATATCAAACTCTAGTTTGTTCTTGTTTCTAACAACCAGTACGTCCAAAAAAGGTAACTGTTCATTGCTTTCTTTTTCGATTGTAAATTTAATTGATGGGAAAACTGAATTTAAACTGTTCAGAAATATTTTCAAATCGCAGTTATTGGATTAGATATGTAGATGATATTTTTGCCATAGTTAATACCAATCAATACTAATCATAATAGTTTTGGTTAAATTTAACCTTAGACTCCATCTATTATTAATTTATAACCAAGGTAGCTATATACGAAAAATAAATGCATGGCAAAACAAAAGTACATCCTTAGGTAGCACAGTAGTTCTTGTTACAATTCGTTATCTGTTAAAGTACGCCCGTCGTACTGAAAATGCAGTTAACAAGAAAAAAATTCCTAACCATGATATGTTACGATTTTAACAGTTCGCTCTCTCCAAAACAATGCATCGAAATGCTTTTGGAAATAAAGCACCTAGTATTAGCTCTGTTCACAGCTAATACAATGAATTTAAATTTCATCGAGTTTCTCTCAATGACGATTTACGCAAAGATCGGCCAATTTCTGCAGTTACAGATGAAAACATAGCTGCTATTCGTACAATGATTAAAGAAGACAACCGTGTCACATACAGAATTATACGGGCTACTTTGGGTATTGGAATGACCGCTATATATAAAATTTTGCTCGATCATCTCAAAAGCAGGAGAGTTTGTTACTATTGGATACCTCATAATATAAATGATGGTCAAAAGCAACATCGTGTGGAATGGTGCATTAAAACATTTAAAAAGTACAACGAAGGCAAATCTAAAGCAGTATATGATAATATAACAGGTGATGAATCATGTATGTATGCATTTAAACCTGAAACAAAACTACAATCAGCTCAATGGTTCTTTGCAACAGACCCCAATCCTGTCAAAGTAAAACGATTTCAAAGTATTGCTACAAAAATGATTGCATCCTTTTTCTCAAAATCCAGTCCTACTATCAATATTGCATTAGACCAGGGCTTCTTAAACTTTTTTCATTCACGACCCCATTTATGATCACGAGTTTTTTGGCGACCCCATATAAATATAAAAGAAAGATAAATTAATATTTTTTGATCATTTATTTATTAAGTAACAATATACATATACATATGAAAATATATAGTTTTAGAATTCGTTTTGAAACACACAAAAATCTAAAATTAAAAATTGTATGAAAAATTGTAAAATTGTATTTATTATAGTTAATTAAATTATATGCCTTATTTTATATCGAAATTGCCTTTTTTGCAAAAACATAAATAAAAAGGGATTCTGATCGTCTTTGTTCGCTCGAATATATTCGAACGCAGTCGTTGAGTGGTTTGTATTAAATTAAAATTAAAGTAAAAAATTTAATGAGATGGATGTGCCTGTTTTTTATTGCATAACAAATTAAATCTTGGTGGAATGTTTGACACTGCTGGACGTAAGACCTCTTCAACATTTTTTAACGCTGAACGATACTGGGATTTAATATGTGTTAAAGCTGAGAAAGTAACTTCACATAAATATGTGGTGTTGAATGGCAGAAGTGCATTTAACGCTATATCAGCGATTGTGCGAAATTCAGTTCTAGTTCCGATCCAGAATTCGGTCAAGGGCTTTTTTTCAAATTGTAGTTTTAAGTTTGAGTCACTCGAAAGCTCAGCAAATTCCTCTTGAGCTTTAAGTGGCAAGTGATCAATCTCTCTTAAGCCAATCCAAAACGGCTTTTGAATCCAAACTATTTTTTGGAAATCAATATTAAATATAAAATATATACGGAACTGTGTTTCTAGCGCTTTCAAGTGATCCACAATAATTTTTGCAATAAAAGTTTTACAATGAATTTTCTCGATTATAAAATTGTCGACACTGGAAAACATTTCGAACGAATTTTTTTCTACCCTACTTTTCCAAATGTTGATCTTTTTAATAAAACTTTCAATTTTATCATTCGAAGTAAATATATCGCAATTTTTTCCTTGAAGAGACAAGTTGAGATCATTTAATTTTATAAAAATATCTGACAAATAACACAGCTTGGATAGCCATAAGTCATTTTGGAAAAAAGCAGCAAGTTCACATTTTCGTTCGGTTCAAAATATTTCGATTTCGTTTTTTAATAACAAAAATCTTCTTAAACTTTGACCTCTTAACAACCATCTTACAATAAAATCGTGTATTTGAATATTTGCGATTAAATCTCTCGCGACCCCAGAATTTTGCTATGCGACCCCATTTGGGGTCGCGACCCATAGTTTAAGAAGGCCTGCATTAGACGATAGGAAAACAGTAACTTATAATTGGTATCTAAGAATTTGTTTGCCAAACTGCGTAAAAATAGGACTCGAAGTAAACCAGTATTGCATCAGGACAATGCATTTTGCGCAAACTAAAGCGTATTTAAAAGAATCAAATGTGGAATTACTGGATCTCCCACCATACAGTCCTGATCTTGAACCTTATGATTCCTCCCAATTTTCTAAATTAAAGGAAATAATATGTGGTTTCCGATATACCAGTGCAAATGAAGCGGTTGAAGCTTTCGAAAACAATAATAATAATAATAATAATAATAATAATAATAATAATAATAATAATAATAATAATAACTTTATTTAGCTTAATTGTTATACAATTACAGTAATACAAATTTCTTATCTACTATATAACATTTAAGTATACGAACAATCTTTAAAGTTAGGTAGGTAAATAAAACACTATGTTTTGTGTAAATAATAATCTTTAACTTTAATTTTAAACAATCTTAGATCTAAAATCTTTAAATTATCAGGTAACTTATTGTATATTTGTACGCCTTTAAATAACAAAGTATTTTGTTCTTGGTTGGTGTTTTTTTGCTTAATATAATATTTATATTTTTGTCGGGTATTATGGTCATGATTCTCTTCAATTTTGATTAATTTACTTTCAAAGTATTCTGTCTGAATTCCTAATTTTATTTTATGAATAAAAATTATTATTTGAATTTCCATTAGATCTTTAATATTGTACCAATTTAGTTGTAATAACATATGATTTACACTGGTATACCTGTTACATTTTAATATTGTGCGCATTGCACGATTTTGAAGCAATTGTAAATTGTTCATGTCACTTTGATTACTTAGATACATAATTGATCCCGCAAAAAAGAAGTGAGGTAGAATTATAGTATTGTATACAATTTCCCGTCCTGTTTTTGATAAATACTGGCTACACCTTCTCAAGAAATAAATTTTCTTTGAAATTTTCTTGCACGTATAGTTAACATGTTCTTCTAATTTTAGATTGCTGTTTATAATCATTCCTAAATATTTAAGACTTCGTACTATTTCAATATTAGTATTATCAATACAAATTCTAAAATTATCATTAATTAAATTTTTTGTTACTATCTATAATCATTGCTTTGGTTTTGTCAACATTTAATTTAAGATTATTTTTACAGAGATATGTATGTAAATTTTCAAGATCTGTGTGTAATTTCATAGTAATTTCAGTTTTATTATTACCAGTGATATAAACTACCATATCATCAGCGAATAAATGAAATTTGCAATATTTAAAAATATTTTGTACATCATTTATATATAATATGAAGAGTAATGGTCCCAATATACTGCCTTGTGGCACTCCATATGTAGAATCCATTTCTTCAGAGTACATATTGTTGCACTTAACTCTTTGTTTTCTATTTACTAAATAATGGTCTCAAGTGTCTCAAGAAGAATGGATTTCTTGCTTTAACGATTTGTTTTATGGAATGCATAAATGTGTTGAGTTAAAAGGAGAGTATTTCGAAAATCAATAAAAAAAATATTTCTGGAAAATTTTGTTTTCTATCAATAGTTTGCAGAAACTTTCGGTGCTACCCTCGTAACTAATAGATTACTACATAAACGTCAGTTGAATTTTACATATACAAATATTTAGACATGAGATACGGAAAGTTCTAATTGCAATTTCAATGTAGAGTTATGTATGAAACATAAACTACGTAATTAGATTATTAGCTTATTCTGCTTCTCTCTAAACAAATAAACTTAAATCCTGTAGCTTCATTCTGTAATTCAATTCCTGTGATTAAACTAAATAAATCAAATTTGTTACTTGTTTTAATTAAAATTATTGCGTTGAAGAACAAAATTACTGTGTAAGTTACAGCTGTAAATAATTTAGTTGTTTTGAATTTCCTGATATATTTTCATTTACTGTTAATTGCCACAAACTGGGTTGTCGGTAATTTTCTCTGCTTCACAGGTTTTGAACAACAAAACTTTGGTGTCCGGTGGTAGAATTACCTAAAGGAAACAGCCATGAAGTAAACATTAATTTCGCAGGATGCATGCTAGAAAGTTCATGGCAACATTTTTGAAAGCGACTACAATGTAATTTACATTAAATTTAAATAAGGTACGCTAGTACCTACTGAAATAGTTCTTTGTGTAAATATCAAGAGGGTATGTTTACTTTAATTTAAAATATGTAAATAATACTTTAATATTTATAATATCATACTTGTAAGTCTTTGTTTAATTATCGTAGTATATGCTTTTATAAAATGTAAAGAAAATTATATAAAGCTACACTATTTCTAGTCCAATGTAGATAAAATATATTTAGTTTAAAATACTAGAAGATATACACTGAGAAAAATGAAAGTTTTGAAAGAAATAGATTCACTATTTTCAATTTTTCTATTTAGATTCAAAATAATATATTTTGATTAAAAAACTATAGTTTTGAAATAAAATTTTGAGCAATTTTGTTAAAAAATATTTTTAGTTTTAAATTTATATTTTGTTTCAATATATTCAACACTTTGAATCAAATGCCTTTTTCATTTGAATTTGCTCATTTGAAACAAAAAAATTTAAATATTGAATTAAAACTGTATATTTTTTACAAAAATAAAATAGTTTTAATTTAAAACTTATATACATTCGTTGAACTTGTGAACATGCTTAGTACAAAATATAAACTTATCCTTATAAAATTTTTCTTACTCAACTCAATATTGAATTAAAACTGTATATTTTTTACAAAAATAAAATAGTTTTAATTTAAAACTTATATACATTCGTTGAACTTGTGAACATGCTTAGTACAAAATATAAACTTATCCTTATAAAATTTTTCTTACTCAACTCAACTAACTGTTTTCTATAAAAACAAATACTTCTGCTTACAACATTGTTCTTATTTGAGGTAACACCAAACATTTTCAATGAAAATATAAACTTCTTGTTATAAAATTAGTCTTACTCAAAATAAAACTAAACGTTTTCGGTGAAAACCTAAACTTCTTTTTACAAAATTTTTCATATTCAATACAAAACTTAATGTTTTACATGAAGATAGTCTCAGTTTGAATGAACAGTAAAAACAATACAGATTTGAACTGCATCATCTATGCACAATACACGCTATACAACGACCAACGCAACATGTTCGTAAAATAATCTAATTTTGTTGAAAAGTGTATAGTTGTATGCAGAATTGATCGGTAAATATAAATTCAAATAATTTATAAAAGTATTTATTGAATTTTAAATGATAATAATACCATTTTTGTTCTTTCAGTAGTGTTTTTTGACATGGATGTTAATGAGCTCCTTACCTCGTCAGCATTTTCACAACTAATTCCAATTTTCACTGATACAGAAGATGAAATAGATGAAAATTGTTTACTTGAAATGAGTGATGACATGGTTAAAGAAATAATTCCAAAAAATGCCCCAAGAGAAATTTTTTTAAGAAATTTGAACACGTACAAAATATTTACATGTAAGTGTTTTTATGGTTTTTACTTCGGACCTTATATACTTATATTCAAATTAGTTGCAGGATATTAAAATAATATTCGACAACGATAGACTTTCCTTAGAATCTGCAGATATAATAACACCGACCGAAAGTGATTACAATTCAAACAGCACATCTGGTGCATTGGTTCAAATTCCGACATTGATATTTAATTTTAAAAAAATATTTTTTTATATCTGTACATATCTTATAAATAAATATAAGCAATTTATATAAAAAAATATTTTTTTCTGAAAAAATACCTATTATTTTATTAAAACTTAAAAGTTTTTCTTCAAAACAATATTGTTTTCATTCAAAATATAGTATGCGCGTTTTAACTTTTACATGAAAATGAACACAGTTTTCATTTAAAAGTATTACGATTCCTATGAAAAAATATTTCATTTATATGAAAACTTAATTCGTGTTTATTGAACATTAAAAATTTCAATACAAAACGCTTTGTTTCAATAAACATTTGATTTCAAATATGATGTATTTTGGATAAAGAACTTACTAATTTTCAACCAAACTGTATAGTTTTTAGTCAAATAAATAAATTGTTTACATTAAAATATTTTCTGTTTTCGTTGAAGTAGTTTACGGTTTCAACTAAAACTTGGTGTTTAAAACTTTAAATTTCTTTATAGAAAACGGGACTGTTTTCGCCATATACAAAACGAAAAATATTTTGAATCAATGTTATTCTTTTTGAATCAGAACTCTACTTCTCTCAGTGTAGGTATACTAGGTGTCTCACGATGATCTTACGCACCTTTTATTTTAAAAGCTATTTAATATTATTTTGCAAAATTTGGTATTTAGAGAAAGCTCTTCTGACACTGGGTGTTGACCGCGACACCGGAACATATGACTTTAATACCATAGGCGCCGACTTTTGGGGGCTAAAAAGGGGCAACAGAAAATTTACCAACTAAAAACTTTATTTATTAAAATAGGAACATGAATAAAACTGTACAAAATATGCGAATTTATCGAATGACTTAAAATATCTACTTAATTTTTTTTAAATCTTGACTTTTTTAAATTTACGGTGAAACTTAACCTAAGACAGAACATAAATTTCAATTGAATGTATGTTGAAAATATATGGACAGGGTGTAACAGCTAAACGAGCTACCTCAAATAATTTCTATATTATTAAACATACAATAAAATACAATCTTATAGAAGACCAAGGGGGACATCCGAATACAGAAGAAAATATTTTTTTAAACCAGTGATTCTCAAGCTACATCACAAAGATATATTTTGTTAAATGGGAGGATACATATTTTTTAGGCCCATTGGATAGAGTATTTTTTGTGAATTCAGCTATGTAATCATTTTATATCCTAACATAACAAAAATATTGAGAAAAATTCAATTGAAATTTATATAAATTTAATTTTTTAGCTATTTTTACTAGCCTATATATAAAAAACAATAACTGCTATCTGTAAATTTGAATTATTTACGATAGAAATCAAGTAGAACATTATTTATAAAGTTATTAACAAATATCTGTTTCATTTTAATTTAAGTTCAATTGTTTTTCCTACATAGCCTACCGAAAAATAATTATAAAAATGAAATTTCTTAAAATTTCAATTGAATTTTTCTCAATATTTTTGTAAAGTTATAATATAAAATAAATACATTGTTGAATTCAGAAAACTGTATCGAATGGGCGTAAAAAAAATATACCATCCCATTTTAAAAAATCTGATGTGGCCAGCACATTACCTTCCGTCAGTTGCGTCAGTTCTATGTATTTTGTGCAAATTTCATACCGAAAGTTCCTTGCTAAATTAAATATTCTATTTCTTCTACATTACCTTCCGGAAGTTGCATGTACCTATTTCATGCAAATTTCATACAGAAAATTATTATTTTGTGACGTTTTCTTTATACAGTGTAATGTATCTGCAGAAATAAAAGATTTATTATTATTATTTCTTGTACATTACCTTAAAGCAGTTGTATGTATTTTAAACAAATTGCATACAGAAAGCAAAAGATCCTATATTTCCAGTAAAATTATAAGATAAACACACTATGTCAATTTCACTTGACACTGACATCTTTCAATCAGAATTTTCTTAATATAGTAGCTGTTTCCATAGCTATGGCTACTTTATGAAATTTAATTTCTTTATAATTTTTTAACTCTATATCCATTTAATATTAAGTATAAAATGCAGTCAAATCGTATAGAGAATAAAATATTATTTAATTTTTATAATAACATCAAATGTGAAAAAATTATATTTAACATAGTTTTTTCAAGAAAAACTGTTAAAATCTTCAAATGATGGTACTTCCGGTTGCCCAATTGTAACCAAAATCTAATCAGCTCTTCATATGGATGTAACGAAGAAGTATACGAAAAAATTATAATTTTTGTAACTGTAGTATTAGAGTTATCGCAGACGAAAATTTTGTTACACACACACACACACACACACACACACACACACACACACACACACACACACATCCACACACACACACATCCACACACACACACACATCCACACACACACACATACAGACATCATCGTAAAAATAGTAAATTCGTATTCTAGGGACCCTAAAACGTGCTTATTGATTAAAAACTCATCATCGAATTTTTTGACCAAAGACAATACCTTCCTTACCTAAAGGTGACGGAAGGTAAAAATGTAACTTTGTGTTGAAGCTTGAGAACCACTAGTTTAAAAAAATATTTTATCCTGTATTCGGATGTCCCCCCTGGCCTTCTATAAGATATATATATATATATATATATATATATATATATATATATATATATATATATATATATATATATATATATATGTATTCATCAAAACTATATTCCACATATGGCAGATGATGACAGTTTTATTTTGGAACAAAAGTAATCACGTGACCTTCATCCATTTTTGATGACTCTGTATAAAATTTATTTCACAGGAGTCTATAAAATCTACCGTAAATATTATTAATTTCAGCCATTACTGCATTTTAAATCTTGCAACACTGGTGGCATTACTATTTGTTAGTCCGCACGTGTTACTTACACACAGTACTTTAGTTAATACAAAGTTGAAAATAAATAATAAAATAGGTATACATTGTTACTTTGTATAAGTAATTGATGTATTAAAAATATTTCAAAATGAGTGTACTTTTTGTTTGTACTAAAAATAATTTGTGTGTGGGGGCAGAACCCCTTCAGATTTTTCCGTGTGGAGACTCAAGCCCCGAAGCCCCCACGTAGTCGGCGCCTATGTTTAACACGTAAAATCATATTTTCGTGATTTCCTGCTTCCATAATTATTTTAGATGAACATGCTTCAAATAAAAGTTGTAAAACTTAAAATTCTGCACCTGCAAGATTGAATTTACATGCTTTGTAACGGCAGAAATTAAGTATGAAAATGTGGAAAATCACACCAAAAGTAAATTCTATTTAGCAAGTGAAACATCAAACATTTGTTAAAAAAGAATTTAATTTTCTTCCGTGTATAAAATGAATTATTCATAGATTTCATTTTCTATCTGTTAGATAATTTTAAACCAAGCAGTTCATATTGTGAATTGGTTTTCAATAAAATTTCTACAGAAGAATTACATTTCTATTTATTTAACCTGATTGAACATAAAATTTGTATTATTCTTATAGTATTGATTTTTCCAGTTAATTGCATTCCTCCATTTGAAAAATTTCACCAGTAAGAATTTTACGCGTTAAGTGTACTTCGTAGTCGGAGCTTATTCGTTTTATTGTGCAATTTTATCGAGAACTAAAATATTCACAGAATTGCATTCAGATCGACTTAATTATGTTAGCCTTTAATGGAGTTCTTTTATAATTTATACTGCTGCACAGGAACAAAATATCGCTTTTTATAAATTCTTTCACTTTTTCCGGATATTAGCGAAATTCATATAAATTAATAATGAAACTATTTTAAATTTTAGGAATTGTGTTTCAAACTTGTGTTTATTTACAATGGTGCGTAAAATTGATGCTTAGTTGTCAATTTAATACTATAGGTGCGTTCAATGAAGTAAGCAAATCAAGCAAATGCTAGGTAAGCAAACGAGACTTGTTGCTTAATGTATTGAACGGTTTGCTACTTATAACCATAAACTGTCATCCATACCTGTCATCGAAAAAGTTGTAAGTTGTCAAATATAACATGTGTATCTCTTTTCTTGGTCTGCGAACTTTTGGAAATGAATTTATATTTATATTTGCAGATAGTGTGATTAATTTGGAAGAATCTATATTCATTATTACAAAATATTTTAAATTTAATAATGTTATAAACATCTATCACAAAACTCTCAAAGCCTTTTGACATGTGGTTGACAAACACAAAGAAATGGAAACAGTTTAAGTTAAATTCATGTATGTATAATTTGTATTTCCCGCCATTATATTTGACACTTAGCAAGACAAGCGAGAAATTTGTGGCTTGGATTGCTTGCGAGCAAATCAAGCAAATGCTAGGCTAGCAAAGTCGTTCAACAAATTTTACTTCCGGTTGCTTGTTTTGCTGGGCTTATTGAACGCACTTTATGTTCCGTAAGTCAACAAAAAAAACCATGGTTCCTGAATATTTTCATTTATTTCGGGACAGTTGGACGTTGGACATTTAAAATTGACACAACCTAACAAAATTAATAATTAACCAAATGAATGATAACGTTGAATATAACTACGAAATTGAACATTCTATTATATTTAATGCCAATACAAATAAGAAACCAACAATATGTCAAATATAAATAATGTTTACAACTTACATCTATTACTACGTTTATCTCGACGTTTGAAGCCGCTTGAATTTAGTAAATTCTTTTTCAATCTACGAAATAAACGATCGAGATTAATATTTGAAGCCGCTTGAAAATGTCAACTCGGCTTGACTTTATAAACTATAAAATAACAGGCTTGGACTTACGAAGCGGCTTAACTTTTGTCGAAATAAACAGTGAAGCTTCAAATAATGCAGTGTTACTAAATTCATATCATTTGTTGGTTGTTTGCATTTTACCTCATTTTATAAAAGTCGCGACATAAACCATAGTAAAATTGTCGAAAAGCGAAATATTTGGAATAAGGAAGAAATGAATATTTTTTTAATGTTTTTGAAAGAGAAGATCAATAACAACATGACAATTTTTAGATTTTGGGGTTATATATCCAGGATGAAATTAGATCATATACCTCTCCTTGTCTGTCTGCATAATCGAGTATTTAACGATATTTTTTTAGTCGATACGAATTTAAAGGAGATTGAAAATAATTCAATCCTATTTTCAATCCGCTGAGATGAACCAATGGGATTTTTTAAGTCATAATATACTTGAAGCCGCTTGAATTATCGACATAAACGTAGTCTATAATAATTATTAGTAATAACACTAAAAACGCGGTTTAGAAATTTGACATTGACATATATCGTTTGATTTTGTTATGATGATATTTAAAAGTAGCGATAGTGGGGGTAAAAATACCAGAGAAACCAGGATTATTTCGTGGTTGCCGTGGTCCGACTTTTTACCAACTTTTTTCAGGAACCGCGTTCCAAACAGAAACCGGTAAATAATTTCAGAACTTACGGAACACAAAATCGTATACCTGATCAAACCGGTTGCATTACGGAACATACTATTAAGTTTTTTTAAGTAAAACGATTTTTAGTAACAAGGTTTCATTAGTTACAGCGTCACGGGTTGCCGAGCAACGAGTGATTAAAATTTTAAACATAAATAACTAAATGTACCATCACGGCTTATTACGACGATTATTACACATTCCTGTCAACCTGCTTTGTACACAGGTATCGGTATAGATGAAATATTGGCACCGTGCGGGCGTTTACCAGGCGTCACCTTGCGGGTACTCATTGCTGGCGTGGAGAGTGCACCACAGGGGCCAATTTTCTGCCAGCAGTATCGTGGTGAGCGTATGCAGTATAGTATCGAGAGGAGTACTCGGGAAGTTACTGGTTAACTGGGATAGCTGTGGATTTGAATACTCGGTAGTGTTGACGAGGCTACAAGGACAGTAACGGCGAGTCGGAAAGTTACTGGTATACCGGGATAGCTGTGAAAGAGAATACTGTTGAAGAGTATAGGGAAGCTAGATATACGAGGACAGTAACGGCAAGTGGAAGTGGATACTCTGTCCAAGCAGTTGAATATACAGACAATGTTGAGTCAATTGAGTATATAGTCGCTGTGAATGTCGGTAGGCGGACAGTTGAACGTGATTTAAAAAATTGATATAAATAGGGGAAATAAATAGTTAGTAATATCGTGGAAATAAATAGTAGTGTTAATTGGTTAAATAAATAAATAGTGTTAGTGTTATCTAGTTAATTATAGTTTTTAATATTTGCTTAATATTACTAATAGTAATTTTCATTATAGTTTAATAAACACTTATTTTAATTAATAATAATTGTCTAATATTTACACTTCCCTCAAAAAAATAAAAACGTTACAATGCACTATATTAAGAAACGGGAATTGGAACAGCCTTAGGAATCCAACGTATGAATTTAAAGTTGAAAATTATTTAAAGAATGTTTTTAATTTGTCTTGAATCGAACGTTTCGAAGATAAAATTTTCTCCATCATCAGCAACATGGTAATAATATTCTTCTCGTTTTTTTACAATATGAGATATTTCGTTGACTCCCATGTGGAGGAGACGTATTTTCTGTGGAGGTCATCTGACTTACCTTTAGAAAATGATTGTTTATATATAACATGTTAATCATTCAAACTATGTATCCATAATGTAAAAAACGACAAGAATATTATTACCATGTTGCTGATGATGGAGAAAATATTATCTCCGAAACGTTCAATTCAAGACAAATAAAAAAAAATTGTTCAAATAATTTTCAACTTTAAATTCATACTTTGGATTCCTAAGGCTGTTCCAATTCCCGTTTCTTAAAACTTTTAAGGATCCAACTTAACCTCAAAAAATGCACTATATTGTTCAGCAGAGTAGTGGCAATTACTATACCAAATGCTAAACTCTCAAAATGTATACATAAGCCCCTGAATATTTAAACAAAATATACATTATATTGTTCAGGAGAGTAGTGGCAAAGGAACTATTTTCCTCGTGCTCCGTTTACCTCTCATCACCAGACGTTTTGTTACAAAGCCACCCATAAGTTTGTCCAATCTCTTTTAGATAGTTGTCTCTGGATAGAACGCACCTATTGTCAATCATCATTTGCTTTTATCTTATTACTATTATCTACTCCATAAAACTTCAATAAAAAACAACCACACTAATACAAGTAGAATCTTATCGTAATTGTATACCTAATGTAAACCAACCAATGTAAGAATAAATGCTCCGGTCCTCCCACATCGTTAAATCAAGCACATATTTCTCTACATTGCGTATTTCTAACTACAATGGTATTTTTTATTTTCATTCTTTTAACAATGCTATTACCATAATGCTCGATAATACATGAATATTATTCTTAATGTGCTTTGCATTTGTAGATATGTATGTTGCGACACCGTAATATCCATATATCCTTGTTATAAAGGCATTACAATTTTTTCTCACACACTTTTTAATTACAACGGACAACAACGGTTGAATTATCATCACTATTTTCGTACTTTACGTACACCTAAATGAACTCGTAATTACGTAAAAAAAATATAACAGTAAGATTTTTATAACCACTTCATACAAAAATTATTTAGTTATAAACCGCTTACCGGAAATTCTACATTATTACATTTCAACACAGTAAAATGCTGTAAAAATTATGAATAAATTTCATAGTCAAGACCTTCAGTGTTTTTGATACTAATATTAAAAATTTGGTGTGGCCAACACAATACCTCCCGCCATTACCTGGCAGTTCATTTCTTATAATATAATCTAATCCAAGTAACTACCTTTTTTTAAACCCCTGAACACGATTAAATCCCAATTACAGAGTGGGTTCACATTCACACACATCCATGCCTTAGTGGGATTCGAACTCGGAGTCCCGAGGGCACTCATGGCATGAGGTGTTGCTCTAACCATTGAGCCACCGGAGCTATAATAAAATGAAGATTAAATTTTAAATGCCGCGATAGAATAGAATTCACTAATCCAAAAATAAGGATTAGCTTAAACATTTTTGTGAATCGTTAATTTTTATTAATCTAAATACGTACCTACATATTTACTTATGCTGGAAACTGTATTGAATTCCTTTTCTATATTATTCTACTTACTTTTTTCTTTTTAAAACGTTACTAATATTATTTTGAAATAATTAGTTCTTTGATAGCGACATTTATGTCAGTTACATACATTTGAATAACTGCGTTATGTTTGTTTAAAGCGTAGGCTCTGGGATTTAAATTATAGATAATTTTATAAATTTATACATAAAATATATAGAAAAAATATTTATGCAAATCTATAGAAAATTTAATAATCTTTAATTTTTATAATAACATTAATCTTGAAAAAATAACATTTAAAGGTATTTTTCGAAGAAAAACTATTTTGAGCTTCTAGTAAAGTGCCATTTCCGGTTATCCGATTTTCACCAAAATCTAATGGGCTCTTTCCATTATAGAAAATGTCCGAAATACAAGATTTCAAAATTTTCTGAGTGATAGTATTTGAGTTAGAGTGGAGGATCCACACACACATACACGCAGACACCATCGTGAAAATGTTAAAATCGGATTCTAGGGACCTTAAAACGTGATCATTTACCAAAATCTCGATATGCGATTTTTAGCACGATCCCTATACCTTGCTTACCAAGGTTAGCGGGACGGGAGGTAAAAATATAGAGGAACAATTTTCTTCAAATATAGGTACATATAATAAATAAAAATTTAACGGATTCATTTATTTTAGGTCCATCATAGTTATTTAGCTATGACAGTGCAAAAATTGATGTGTAGTCAGTGGCGTATTTAATTTCAGTGCTGCCCCGGGCTATTCGAAATATAGAAAATATGTGAAATGACGTTTAAATACTTGTATTGTATTATACTGCTTATTTATTTATTTTTATTTTCTAAATATAATATATAATAGCTCCTGGTATTTCTTCACTGTTGATATGATGTTAGGGAAAAAAATTATTGGAGAAGCAGTCTGGGTAAAATGATTTTATTAAATTGTCATTTATTTAACAATTCCGACGTTTCGGTTCCTAATAAACCGTCATCAGGGCTACTGGGCTTTCAAAATAGGAAAACGCTATTAGCTGTAGAATTCCGAACTAAACGTAATGTATATAATTATTTATGTTTGTAACAACGACCAAATATAACTAGACAAAACTTCATTTGGTTTGTTTTGATTTCGGCTGGCCAGTCAGAGAAACTAGAGATAGAGATATGTCTTGTCTACTCCAAGTATTTCTCACTAGAGGTCACCACTGAGGTCACGTAGAGTATCAGTGTCTAGTTTGTACATTGCTCACTAGAGGCGCAAGTGTTCTTAGTTAAAATTTCGTGGTTAACATTTAAGGTTAAAATTAAATAATTTAGAAGGTTTAATACTAAAGAAAAACCAACATGTCACTCACAAAACCACTACAACTACAAAACAAATACAAAATACACTTGCTTCTACGTGGCCTCTAGTGAGCAACGCTCAAACTAAGCACTAGACTATACACTGACAGTCTACGTGGCCTCTATTAATAAATACTCGAACTAGACAAGACATATCTCTATCTCTAGTTTATCTGTCTGGCTAGCCGAAATCAAAACATTCAGTGAGGAGGGATAAGGAATGGTTTGTCTAGTTATATTTGACCGTTGGTTTGTAACGTTGTCTTTGTTATTGAGAAAATATCTTTGTGGATTGAAATGAGGTTTAATATAATTATTTTATTTTAATAATAATGTACGAAATACTTTTAAAATAAAAGGTAAATTTTTATATGAATAAAAATTAATAAGTAAATTAGAAGAAATTCCATTAATTATAGGTTTATGTCGTTATAGAATTTCTATTGTAAAAAACTACTAAAAGTAAAAATAATTGTTTATTTTAAATTTATGTTACAAATAACCGCTAAAATAAATGGTAAGTTTTTGTTTCAATTAAAACTGGTAAGCAAAAGAAAACAAGAAAGCTAATAAGAGTCTAAGACAGATAGAAATAATTACTTAAATGTACAACAAACTATCGCTATAAACTAATTCTACGAGAACTACAAACTAATAATTCAACTATATTTACAATAAAAGTAATTAATGCAAAATTAATATATAAAAAAACTAATACGAACTAAACTAAAATATGTTAACCTACAACTACTTACTAATTATACTGACAAAATGAAAATAATAATAAAACTACCACTAAAACTATAGCTACGGAAAACTTTAAACTAAACTCTATTAAAATTAATAAAAAAAAAAACGCCATCTCTTAATAATTTGGAAGCCCAATAGTTGGAAATACTAACTATGGAGTCCTGCACTCTGATTTTTTAAATTATTTTAAATGAAAGTTCTTTTAATTTTGAAGCAATTCTTAGTATTAAAAAGTCTTAATTGTTTTTAGTTTAACTGCATTTGACTTTTAATCTTAACGTGACGTCACGGCGACACCTATGGCTATATCTTTCTCTCGCACAAGCTCTATTATAGGCAGCGAGAGAAAGATAGCATTAATGTGATACAACAAACCTCATATATCTCCCAATTATTAAAAAATAGTTTTTTTTCATCTTAATCGCTATTTATTGAGTAATACTTTAAGTATAAAGTGTATATTTTATCACTATTTAAATTGTATGACGATACCTTAATCTATATATTAACATAGCCCTGATGATGGTTTATTAGGAACCGAAACGTCGGAATTCTTAAATAAATGAGAATTTATAAAATCATTTTGCCGACTGCTTCTCCAATAATTTTTTCCCTAATATAATATCAGCGTTTGTCAAAATCGGGTTGATGAAAGTCGTACTACTGTGTGTAGTTTAGTTAGTTTTAAGTTTGTCACGGGTTGCGAGCAACGAGTGATTTAAATTTTTCAACATGCTTAACTCCTTGCTTGAGAGACTGCTTGATCCACTGATTTGAGTAGAAAAGCACACCTAAAAATCTGCTATAGAAATCATTTTTTCTTAGGTTTCTACCTTGCTGAATAAAAACGTGATCGACAATATTAGTTATGGGGTTTCCACCGAAAGCAAATTAAAATAATAATATTAAATACTTAGAGCAATATAAATATTTATAAATAAAAGAAACTTTTCAATGACGCACATGTTTTATTTTATCAATATGCAGGATCAAAAGCTTACTTTCTGTTTTGACGTTTAAAACAATATTAATACATATAAAATTAGTAATTGCGATAACTATCACATCGAGGTTTAACAAAGTTTACTTCGTGATGTGAGTTTGCAAAATAAAAGAGTATTTAACAGATAAATAACAAAATGTGCTACAAAGTAGAAAATACATCGCACAAACAACAAACAACTGTTTATTGACGCTATAAATTAGTACAAATTTTTACCGCGAGGTGACAACAAATATTATTTTTATTTATTTTATACAAAACACAACATATGTTGATCCAAAAATACGTGAACAACTTTGACAATTAATCATTGGACAGACAGACAGGTATAACTTCTAGGTTGTTCATAATTTATATAGTTTATAAAACAAATAAAAGAAAACTGTTTAAGTTCTGTAAGAATTTTATTAAAACTCACACTAAAATGTTTGTTATGTTTATTGTATGTCTTGAAAGATATTTTAATACCTTATACAATTTATGAAGTTATTAACATTCTGAGACTAATTTCCAGGAAAACTTTTCAGTGAACATTCAGGTACAATTATATTTTCAAATTAATATTAGTTAACATTTTAAAAAGAAACCATAGTTATATGGAATGGATCTTAATACAGTTTCCAGCATAACTAAATATATAAGTATGTATATTTAAATTAATAAAAATTAAATAGCGGGAGGTATTGTGTTGGCCAAATCAGATTTTTTTAAGTCAACGTTTTCCTGCATTTTTTATTTTTTCAACCACCACTGTGATCCTGTTAAAGTTAAAATAACGCGGTTTGAAAATTTGAATTCAACATGATTACTAACAATTTAAACTCACAAGATTTCTTGATTTTAAACAACTGCAAATCGGCTTGGTTCTCATTTTTTAATCCAAAATTTTGACATTATACCTTGTTCCATTTAAGCCATTCAGTATTGCGGAGCATAGGGGATAGTTTTCACCTCTCTGATTGGCTGAAATTAGAGACGAGGGACAAATTTACCCAATGTAATTTCGGCTGCTTCAGATTTGCGCTGTTGCCAGTGCCATCTACTGCATGGCTTAAATGGAACAGAGCATAGAATAGAATAACTTGTCTCTGTACAACAGAGCATAATACAGATAAAAAAATATTAAGTATTTAATATGTGTCGAAGTGGTTGATGAGAAATGTGTCGATATGAGTTTATCAGTAAAATATAATCTATTTTGCATCCCCTTCATACCCTATAAATTTGTTACACGTATTAATTAACACCCTGTATAAATTTATACGTTATATTCGTGAAGAAATTATATTATTAAGCATAAATAAAATGCATTTTTATTTACTAATAAATTATAGAACATTGAAACAGTTTGACTATTGTTTGACAATATTATGACACAAACTATGATGTCGGGTGGCGTTAGTATTAATTCATTGATAGTTTCATGGTAGTGTAGAGACCGCCTACTGCATCCATAACAATGAAATTAAAAATCATAGTTATGGATGAAAATAAAAACATTAGTTCATATATTTTTCTAAAATTGTCAAGTTACATTTTTATGTTTTTTCGTTTTCTATATTTTGTGTTGCTATTAAATAAATATTGATTTTCCCTCTACACGTTTAAGACGCGCGAGTATCGCTTTTAAAATCAGGCAGCCAATCAAATTGTTTAGGAGATGACACATCATCCTAATTATTAATCGACTTCAATCGCTTGTAGTTTCCGAACTAATAAATATTTAAACAAAATTCTTTCACTAATACTCCATTAATTTATTGTATATTTTCGCTTTCTTATCTAAGATAATTAAAATTTGACTATGCTATAGTACATTTGATATTTTAATATTCGATTAATAAGACATTTTCCAATATACCGAGTTTTTCGATACCTATATACTCCAAAGGTCTCCCGGTTCCATCCAACTCGGTTAATCAGGACTATAGATTGTTTAATTTTTAACTGATAGCATACTACTTCACCTTTTTTGTGGAGTAGCCAAGTGACAATTCTAGTAGGGAAGACCGATGTCAATTCTAACAGGTGTCAAATGTAACAAGGGTAGGTAACAGGGCCCTCTTTTCGAAGTAGATTAAAACGCGCTTGCAGAGTGAAGCAGAAAGAGTCATAGCTCTTTGGTGTTTAGTGATTTAGTGATAGAGTTAATGATATTGGGTATGTGACGATTTCTTTTTTCATGATAACTACCCGTAGAATCCGTTGGCGGCGCTGTAAGCGCACCTATCAAGGCGCCTAGTAGTAGGGGAGACCGGTGTCAATTCTAACAGGTGTCAAATGTAAGCGGTGGCAGTAACACATGCCACGGTGTCGATTGGAACGTGTTTAATAATTAAGTACAGTATTGATTATGACAAAAATTACCAGGAAAAACCACTGCTATCGAAAACATAAAAGAAGAGCAAAGAAAAGAAAAACAGTTCCGAAAGTAACAGGCGCAGATTACTCCTTTAGATGACTCCGATGAGGAAACTCTCTGATATGTATTGGCCCATATTTTTTGAGCACAGGAGATTGGTTGCAATGTCGAAAATGTAAAATCTGGACATCGGGCACGTTTAAATTGTACGAAGAAAGGCCTATTCTATGTTTACCTAAACTGCAATTCCGTTAGCGACTAAAGGCATTGGTCAAAATGGTCCATATCACCAGCAGAATATATATTTTGTTTGTTTTTAGTTGAGTCATCTGAATTTTGTATTTTCTGGGGTAATAATTAAATGTTCTTTTTTTCAATAATTTCTTCTTTTGTCTGTTATTTTATCTTATTTCATCAATGTTAAAACTTGTTACAATTAACACTGGCCCTGTTACTATTGACACCAGTTAGATGGCAATTGTTCCATTTGTAATGCCTGACTAAAAATCCTTATACTTTTATATTTGTCACACTATCAAAAATTTAAAGTTCAAAATATTATTCACTAAGGTGGGTAAGTTCGCATATAGGTAATTTCAAAATTTCGAAATGTAACGTTAACTCTTGAAAAATAAAAATTTAAATTTTGTAACAATTGAAACCGATATCCCCTACAGGTAAAATTAACCTAAAAATATATAAAATTCCTTTCGTCTATTACAATAGCAATACATGTATAAGGATTATTTGAATCAATAAAACAATTGGGGTCACGTGACCATGTGCCTGTCTCTAGTCGCGAATCTGGGAAACCGGGTTCGATACCGACCGATGCCAAATATTTAAAATTGACCCCTGTGATGCCCTCTCCACGACAGCAATGAGTACCCGTGAGGAGACGCCTAGTAAACGCCCGAACGGGACAAATATGTCATCATCATTACCGAAATCTGTGTACAAAGCAGGTTGGCGCACCCAGCAATGGATGATAAGCCGTGAAAATATATTTATTTATAAAATAATTGTGTTTTAATCTAATACATACTGGCTTATTCTGTAAGAATGTCGTAATACCATAACGTATCGTTATGATGGAAAAGTTGTTAAATAACGATAATTTTCAAAAAGCGTATTCTGTAAAACCAATGTCGTTATATTGAAATCGTATTGTCGTTATTTTAAGTAGTTCATGAACGATAAGGATTCACTTGTCGTTATTCAATCCGCAAATGTCAAATGTTAGTAAATGGAAGGGTTAATTAATTTATTATTTATATTTGTGCAGGTAGAAATGGAAAATAGGTAACAAAACATTTCTTCATGCATCAAATATATAATTAAGAACCATATTTAAATTTTAAAAGACATGTTTATGGTCGTGAAAGTCTTTTATGGCATAATAATAATCCATTTGATGATATATGTTTATACATATTCTTTACTCAATAAAGAAATAATAATTAAATGTCAATATTTTTTTGTAAAATGACATTACAATGACAATCTAATTTACAATAATAGTTACTAACTTCTCTAAAAAAAATTGGCTAAAGTCGTTGTGACAAACGGTATGAGGACGTTTATAACGATATTACTTAGTGAATACGAGTTTTACAAATTGTCGTTCAGGATCACATCGTAACATTTTTGAACAACGATAGTTGTTATATAACGATATTTTTACAGAATAAGCCTGATAATCTTTTTAAATTCTACTAGACAGATGATATAGAGATGGTCATAGATAGCTGTGAAAGTTAAACGTTCTTGGCAAATGATCATCGTACTTTGCATGGAATTCAACACCAACACTGATACAAATTCATTGCAACATCTGTCTGACTTTCTGTTGAATTTGTACAGCATCGGAATGGCTAATAAGTGCTATGGTAATGAGTTTAAAGGGCTCAAAGCAGCTCCGTTGTGCTGTGTGCTGTGCTGGCTGACTGGTGCTAGTGTTGTGTTTCATACGCTTAACAGCTGGTTTACACGAGAGGATGTATGCATTCCGAGTACGTTTACACTTCATTGAGTTTCATGAAAGAATTTGCACAAGAGCACAAGCGCAACAAGATAAAAAAGATAACAATAAGAGATTCTTTGGAAGAATAATTCATCATCACATGATTATTTCCGTGCCGTGACATGCAAAGTGTTCCGTAAAAGATTACTACTTGTATCTATCTTTCACAAGAGTATATACAAACGTATGTAAGTATGCATGTATGTAAATCTCTATTACACTTCATAATGAAAAGAATTTGTTGAGTCAAAAAAGGGAGCATTAAATACATTATATAGTTTTATGTATAGGTTCTTAATCCAAAACCCTAATTTAGGGATTATGGAATATGGAAAATCAGTTTTGAAGTCCACATTACTCCCTATTTCACATCAACGAGCAAAATGTTGTACCTACACACGAGCACTTAGTTCGAGTTTTAATTAAACAAATGTTGGGATGACGTCTTTTTGCAATAAGTTTGTAGATATAATAATATTTTTTGTAACGAACAAAATTATTAACACAGCGTCACCGTTAACGCAGAAGTCACTTAGAGCCGTTTGTACAATCACAGTTTAAACTATATTTATTGCAAAACCATGGTAACGCGCAAACATCTTGTTGTACATCAACGGTTTACTGTTTATTTATACTTAGTTTAAACTTTAAACCACTGCACTTTTGTGAAACGCTCGTGATCGACCGTTGAAATTACAGGTAAACAGGGCCGGATTTAGGGGTTTGAGTTTGCAAGGGGCGGCAATTCACAAAATTTATTTAGATAAATATTTAATATACATATTCGCATTATTTTTGATTTAGGTTATTTAAAATTATCACTTACCTAACATATTAATAATTATCTGAAGTATATACAATATATATATATATATATATATATATATATATATATATATATATATATATATATATATAATTTTCAGAGTTCAATTATTAATTATTGTATACTTTTAAATTACGCGCGGAATAGTGTTTTTCAAAAATGCGCGTGCGAGATACCAATGCGCGATGCCGATGTGCCGCGTATTTCGTATCTTATAAGTATATATATATGCTCATTAGTTTTGTGGCACACTATTTTAAATAAAATTAATATTGTTAGTATACAACTTCAACAGAAAAATTTAGACTTAGTGGATGCTGCCAAGAACATAAAAAATATAACAGATTTTTTACAAAAGAATAGATTAGAAGGATTTGACAGTGTCCTGGAAGAAGCTAATATTATAGCTGAAGAAATGGAAGTTGAGTCAAGCTTTTCAGTTGAAGTAAGAGTTCGAAGAAGAAAACAATTATTTAATTATGAGCACCCCGATGAAACATTTGTGACGCATGTGATAAATTTAAAATTTTAATTTTTTATACTTTACTTGACACAGCAATTAATTCCTTGCAGGATCGTTTTACTCCACTACATAATCATACAAATTCATTTACATTTTTATTTAACATAAAAAATGTTAGTACCATGGATTCCAAAATTTTGAAAAATAAATGCAAAAATTTAGAATTAATGTTTACAGATAGAGACAAAAATGACCGCGATTTTGATGCAGATGAGTTACATAGAGAACTCCAGTCTTTAGCCATACTTTTAGACGATGAATTGACGCCGAAAGAGGTATTAAATTATATTTATAAACAAAACTTTAACAGTCTATTCCCGAACATACAAATAGTTTTAAGATTGTTATTAACATTGCCAATAAGTGTGGCAAGTGGAGAAAGATCATTTTCCAAATTAAAATTAATTAAAACCTATCTATCAACGTTGTCCCAAGAAAAACTTGTTGGACCGTCTATGTTGTCTATTGAATGCCAAATCGCGCAAAAATGAGATTATACGACAATGATAAAGAGATTTGCTCAAGCAAAGACAAGGAAAGTACCATTGAGTAATTCATAAGTCAAAACTAACTCGCAAGTGCTTTGTATATTCTTATGCAGTCTAATATATTTTTGTTTTGAAATTCTATTTGAATATTTTTTATGTAGGTATTTTTGATACTCATTATCAGAGTGAGATTTAATTTATTTATTGTACTATATTATTTTTGTTATTTTTGTGAAATATAGAGTTTTCTTATACAGTCTACAATAATTATTCCTATATATATAAGGGGGGGGGGGGGCGTAATTTTTATATCTTGCCCACCCCAAACTTTGTTCTAGATCCGACCCTGCAGGTAAACGTAGTTTAACTGTAAACTGCCGATATCTTAAGCTGCAGTTTAAACTGTAATTGTACAACCGGCCCTAAGTACAAATTTTAATTTTTTGTTTTGTTTTTAACCCATTTAAGTTCATAATCTGTTTCTCTTTATACCTAAAAACGCACCAACTCCAAAGTCATATAGAAGACAAGTTGTAGACCATGCAAATGTAACTATATGATATTGAAAATAACTAAAACCATTAATTTTAAAAATTCTGGAAATCACAATAGTTTTAAAAAATAATTATTTATTTTCACTTCAACCTCTGTAGCAATGTCATTGAACAAAAGTGAAATACACGAAGTCCTGGATTTTACGTTATGGACTTGATGACTTTTACCTTAACGGTGACGGCAGTAAAATATTATCGAAATACCTGTAAATTTATGTGCTCTGTGATAACATGAATATGATGGCAACAGTTGTCACTGGCGTATAAAAATTAATTATGAGAATATTGGCGATTATCGGTGATTTTGTGTGGGTTTTGATACTCGAAAATCGCGGAAATAGGACATTCCCCCCTATACTATAACTCAATCGATAATAGTTATCGATCTATAATAATTTTTGACAAACAGAAACTAATTTACCATCTGTCAGTTTCATTTTTTATTCAGTGTGCACTATAATTATTGACTACCATTTATTATCGATCGATAAAGTGATAAAATTATCGATTGAGTTACAAAATAGGGGTGATTATCTATTAAACAATAAATTTATTTTGTTGTAGCATTTCTGGGAAAGCCAGTGCTTTTTCAAATTTCCTCGGTTATGGCGGCAGCACCATCGGACCTGTCAGCTGATTCTGAATTGGTACTCAGAGTGTTGTGACATACGAATAACAGCAACAAGAGCATTTTTCTATTGAAATGAGGCTTGGTATAACCCCAGATCACGTACATACCAGCCTTATGGAGCATATGGCTACACTCAAAGTGTAGAGAAATGAATTCCAAGAGCTAGCAAAAGATGGCGTGTGAATGAAGAAAACTAGGGAACCTTTATAACCAGGGTATGGACATGACGTAGCTCACGTTTCGTCCGCCATTGTCGGGCCCTCTGAACATCTGCTCTATATGTAATTTTAACAGTATTTAGACCATGTTTAGAAAAATTATATAATACAATGCCTGTGTTTCGACCAGATCTTGAGTAGCATCCGAATATACAACAATTTGTACGAGTTTTTCCCATTTTTAAATCACAATAAACGACCAAAGCAAATGTAGTTCAAGCATACAACATAAACAGTCCTAATTCGGAATGTTCATATTTTCCCCACAAGATGTCATGTCGCCGCTTGTCAGTTGTCAATACCGCCCGAGTAAAAATGATATTCAGTACGGACTGTGTACGGCCGCACTGACAATTCCGGTTTAAGTAGATTAATGTCACTTTCTAGGTTGTGAACACAAAGATTAATTACAATTCCATTATCAAAAATTCTTAAATAATCATACGTTTACTGAAAATTATTTTTAAATTCTACAAAATAATCATAAAGATATATCACTATTTATACTGCCACTGTCACATTCTTCAATTTCAATGGATACAGAAAAATTTACAAATAATTTTCACATAACGGAAAACTAACAACCTTACCATGTTCTTTGTAATACGTAGAAGAAATTTACAAACAATATGATTTTTTTAAATAATACAATGGCAATTTTATATGGTTCGCAGTATTATTATCGAAAAATACGTCATACTATGTGGGAAGCAAAACCATTAAAATATAATATGTGCAAAAAATAAATATGAACAATAGAAATTTCTGTAAATTTCATAGTTTAAACGCAAGTTCCGGGGTTTCAAAAATTTATATTACTTAAGATTTTAACATATTTTATAGATAATTTTCGTATATGTACTTATGGAGCACGCTTTTACATTGTATTTTTATGAGAAGTGTGTTCCATAAAAGCGCTCGTCATACGGGCCATTATGTCTTATTGTTTTATTAATAAAAATCTTTATCGTGTTTTATGGTGTAGCAAAGTGATAATTTAGTAGTACCTATACCTACCTACAATAGAAATACTATTCCATACGAGTTTTAGACTACTTTCTCTAGCACTATTTAAAAAATATATTTTGCTCATCACTTGACATTTTTGCAAAAAAATAATAAAATATTATTGGTATGTTATAAAAGCAATAATTTTTATTTAACTTACCATGTAAAAGCTTCAAAACGCGTAAAACAAGGCGTATAATTAGATTTTGTAATCATTTCTTTTATAGTTTGACAGTTAAGACAGTTGCCGTGACAAAATAAAAGAAACAAAGCGCCAAGCAAAGCCGTCTTGATTTTGAAAACAATTGCGTTTCCCATGTATTTTAAATGGGTGAATTGAAAAACTAGTGGTCTGTGACTGCCTATTACGGAATATTATTCCATAACCCTATGATAGAATGTAACAGTTTTCAGTTATAGAATGTATTGTAATGTGCAGCGAACGCCGTCGCCGCAGCGATGAGCGAGTGTCTATTTTCAGCGATGACGCAATAAGCCATGGAGGGTCGTGCGTTGTCAACAAACTTGTCCGAACCTGCTTAATTACTCGGGTGATGTAATCTATTGTGTTTGAGTTTTTATCTGGAATAGTGTTCTAGTAATTTCTCGAATACAAACGCCGGAGTATATAAGCACTGTTAGCGAAAGCATTGGACATTCTGATATAAATAAGCGTCGCGTATTGAATAGTTGGTGATATAAACAGATAGTCGACAAGTGGAGAACATAAATAAATATAGTTATACAGGGTGTTCCGCGATTCGACCGACAAACTTATACCATATATTCCGGGGGTCATTACGATCAAAAAATGTTATATGACCTATAGGTGAATTCCTATTTGTTTCGGAGATATCGAAGGAATTTAAAAAAAATGATAAAAGAAAATTTATTCATCAATGGATAGCTAATTAACACAAAATTTCAGCAACTGTTCAAAATGAGAACCGCCATTTTCTAAACATACAGCTATCCTTCGAGTCAAAGAATGTTGCTAGTTAATTACTGCCAATTCATTCTTTAGAGAATTAGTAGCTTCAACTATACGGTCAGTCAACTCTTCGCATGTATCTGGTGTACCATTGCTATACACACGAGATTTGAAGCAACCCCACCTAAAAATAACTCTAAAGGCGACAAGTCAGGTGATCGAGCTGGCCAATGTTAAGGACCACCTCGGACTATCCACCTTTCCGGAAAATTTTCATTAAGAAACACCGTCACTTGTCTCCCAAAATTTGGTGGTGCCTCATCTTGCTGGAACCACATGGCACGACGAGCTTCCAGAGGAATATCTTCCATGTAATTCGGAAAAATCCTGTCTCTCTCAAGCAACGAAAAACGTTTGAAAATGTTATGTGGTGAGGAACAATGCGATCTAGGTATCGCCTGAGGTACTCCGCAGCTGCAGCACGTCCACTTCTATTGCAAAAACCATACACGAAAACCATATCAGCATATTTTGTATTAGTAAAATGCGGCATAATGGCTTAAATTAATAAGACAGCACAGAAATCATTCATTTGTGAAACATACGTTCATTCGTCAAGGCTAACTCAATTATCTTTTTTTTTTAAATTCCTTCGATATCTCCGAAACAAAGAGGAATTCATCTATAGGTCATATAACATTTTTTGATCGTAATGACCCCCGGAATACATGGTATAAGTTTGTCGGTTGAGTCGCGGAACACCCTGTATAAATAAGTGAGACATATTGTTTAAATAAATAATCTTAGTGTTTAAGTGTTTTATAATATTCTTAGTTTTATTTAGTGTTTAATATTTGTTTAATCGTAGTGTTAGCTAAATTCATTGTCTTTTAATTATATTTTAATATCTTTTATCGTTATAATAAACTTTTATATTAATTAATAATAGTTGTCTAATATTTACACTTCACCCAAATAAATAAAAACGTTACAGTATGAATTCCATAGTAGTGTTAGAGAAAGAATATTCCATTCTATACCATTGTATAGACCAACAATTACTGCCTATCAACTCTAGAAATGCCACATCAACCCGCAAACCCCGCAATAATTACTGAACTCAACACCGTAATTCACCGTATTACAAATGAAATTAAGTCACAACTCTAAGGCCGGTTGCACACTAGGCGGTTTTTACCGCGGCGGTAAATTGACCGTCGCCGTTGTTCCTTCAGGGGTACGTTCTAAAACGCGGAGTAATGGGGTAAGAGTGTACTCTAGTCGTTCTAAAACACAGAGTGAAGTTAGACGGGTAACATTACATTGTATTTGTGAACGGTGTAGTGTACACTCCGAGTGTCCCTTTCTTTCCTCACTCAGTCAGTGCGGTAATTTGTACCCGTCATGCGCAGTAGCAATGTTTATTGAAATCCACATGTTTTCAAGTGTTTGACATTTGAGTTTTATTTCTTATTAAGTTCTTATTTAATTCATATTTTTAAATTAATTTAATACGATCTATTTCATATTATGTAGGCCATTTTATAATATTTGCTGCTATTGAATTGGATTTTAAACCTTCACTATTCTAAATAAAGTAGACGATAATGATTATTTCCCATGTCAAATATTTCGCCAGTACATCTAAAAATAATTTAAACATAATTTTTTGCTTAATATATAAAAAATACTGCTAATAATTATATTTTTCAAATCTATTTTGAACTGATGAAAGGAGTACACTCTTTTCACACTCTGCATCGTTCTAAATGAACAAAGTAAAAGACATCACGTGGTATTACATTCGCTCTACCTTCACTCTACCTTTCCACTTCGTTTTAGAACGTACCCCAGTAGTACGAAGAATCAAATGGGAGTTTGCACACTGGTCGGAGAAAAAGCCGCGCGGTAGATTTGCCGTTGGCGGTAGCTATGCTGCCGCCTACTACCACTGGCGCTGACGGTAGTTTTGCCGTCGCCGCCTAGACAGTGGCACATATGACCAAATGGGCGCTTGCACATGTTGGTAGTTCACATTTTTATTTTGAAAAGAGTACAAAATCGAAAAATGAGTGACGTAGATAACGATCTTCTCAAATGGGTATTTCTCCTTTGAATGCTATCTTTTATCTTTCCAAGCAGTTCATCAAATGGCAAAACAGACATACGAAAATAATTAAAAAAAACTTGGTGTCGTCATTCCTCAAATCTTTAAATAATTTGTTAAAAGCTCCAAATTCTATTTTCTTTTGGTTGATTTGATGGATTCAAATAAGGCGTTTTTTTCTTTTCCTATTTCTCCGTCGACGGTATAACCATAAAGCGAGAATTTCTTCGCGGTTCATTTTAAATTTACCCAATTAAATAACTTGTCAATTGGCAAAGCAAAATACAAATATGCCAAATTAAGGTAAATTCCGATCAAGTCATCAACTCGAGCGGCTGCACTTTTAGCGCTAATAAGCGGCGGCGCTTTTACCGCTTAGTGTATAAACACATCAAATTCTGTAGGCGGCGACGGCCAACTTACCGCCGCGGTAAAAATCGCCCAGTGTGTAACCAGCCTAATATGATATAAAATACGTCAAAAAAATAACCAGCTTTCTCGCGTAAGTATTTTTTGTGAGTAAACAAAGCATCACTAATTAGTATGGGCTTCTACAAAAAAGATAACTTTGATCCATTACCCTTTGAAGTATTTCCACTTTCTAAGAACCGATACAACAAACATTTTATTTAGAACACTCTATATCAGCGTTTCTTAACCTGTGGGTTGCGACCCAAATTTGGGTCGCGAAGGGGTATGAGTGGGTCACGTAAACTATTCAGAATTTTATAATTTTGATTAATAAATGCGAATCATATTTTTCTAAAATGCATATAAAATTTCATTAAAATGTTACTAATGTTTGCAATACAATGTAAAATTGTTGCTGTTAATAACCCTACCGAGACTTTGTGTTCATTTTGGTTAAAAAAGAAGAACCAATCTTGAGAAATAAATAATTGAAAATATATATAATTACTACCTTTTGCTACTCCTCATATATGTATCTATATGTGCGAATCTGATTTTCCTGCTTTCGTAATTACTAAAACTAAATTTTAGGAACCGCCGCGATTTGAAAAACTTTCCAGGCTTATGCAAACTGAAGGTTCACATTAATTAACATTAATTTTTGTTAGCTACTCGTATTTTTTATTTTAAATTTTAAAGAAATGCATTTTCAATCATGTTCAAAAGCAAAATTGGACAAATATGAGAAAGTATATTTATGTTTCCGACATTTGACTATCAGGCAATTTCAAATTGTATTAAATTCCTATACCAAATTAATAAGATTTGTTTTATTTGAAATTGTTGATCTTATTTTGCTGTTATATTTATATTATTTTGTTTATAAAGGGTTTTTCAATAAGGACGGGTCGATGTTGAAATGGAATAAAACAAGATGTGTGTGAGGTATTAACGAAATTCTTTTTTTATTTGAAAGGCCCATGTATCCCATTATGTATGGAATATAATATCCTTCAAATGTCCGCCGCGGCTTCTCACGGTGGCACGGATCCGAGTGGTCCAATTTTCAATGACTCTGCCGCATAGATCCGGCTGAATTTGAGCGATGGCATTGGTAATGTTAACTTTAAGGGCATCCGTCGATTGCGGATTATTGGCATAGACCTGCGACTTCAGGAAACCCCACAAGAAAAAGTCTGGTGGAGTCAAATCGCACGATCTTGGTGGCCAATTCACGTCACCTCTGCGAGAGATAACCGTACCCTCAAATCGTTCATGCAGAAGGTCCATTGTGGCGTCCGCTGTGTGGCACGTAGCGCCGTCCTGCTGGAAAAACATGTCGTCTACCTCCATATCATCCAATTTGGGAAAAAAGAAATCTGTTATCATCGTTCTGTAGCGCTCGCCATTGACGGTGATGGCCTCACCAACGTCGTTTTCAAAAAAGTACGGACCAATGACGCCGCCGGCCCAAAATCCGCACCAAATGGTAACTTTTTGTGGATGCATTCCGATCTGGTGAACCTCGTGTGGGTTGGTGTCGGTGTACGGCAATTGTGTTTATTAACATAGCCATTCACCCAAAAATGCGCCCCATCGCTAAAGATGATTTTTCGGCCAAAATTGGGGTCCTCTTCCAAACGCTCCGAAGCCCAGTCAGCGAACAAACGGCGTTGTCTATTGTCATTAACTTTGAGCTCCTGGGTCAGTTGGATCTTGTACGGGTGTAGGCCCAAGTCCCGACGCAAAATTCGCCAAGTTGAAGTCTGCGAAAGGCCGAGTTCTTGTGCACGGCGAGGAATTGATTGCCTCGGGTTCTCCTGCACACTTTCTCGGACCGCGGCAATGTTCTCGGCCGATCTGGCGTTCCTTTGACGTACGGGTGTTGGCTGATTATTTACCGAACCGGTCGTCTCGAATTTGGCCACCAAACGTTGGAGATTCGACTTTGAAGGGCCACCGCGTCTGCCGTAAAATGGGCGCAACGCGCGCAACTTTTTCACTAACGAGCATTTATTTTGATAATAGTTTTATCATTTGTTAGTGCTGCTCAATCGTGTAACTTGCCATGGTGATTTGGCATCTGTGACAGAATAATAAACAACAGATTTGACAGACGCCACCAAAACAACATCGCCGCCACAGCTTGCCAACATCGACCCGCCCTTATTGAAAAACCCTTTAAATAGGTATGTAATCAGGCCCAGATACGGCCACCGGGCAACCGGGCAAATGCCCGGTGGGCCGAACCTTAAAATTGGGCCGACCTTACTGCAATTTTTAAGTAAATAATCAAAAGAATTTTTTTTAATCTGAGCAAAAACGGCTAGTCTAGAATACCAACCAGTCAAGAATTTTATTTTGATCATTATATCCTGGGTGTAGACTGTTTTTGTGGACCATAGGAAATGCAATATTAAAATTTTGCGCTATTAATTTTAGAACAAAAGTGTAAATACAAAAATGTTCAAAATTAAAAACTGCGTTTAACAGGTCCAAAATTATTGTTTGCATGCCTTTCGTTAGCTATTTAGAGTGAGCCACGAACAATAGCACAAAATGTTAAACAGTTGTATTTCTTAAGTTTCGCAGATGACATCTCTCATAAAGTTTTAATAATTGTTAAGTTCATTAATTTATTTATCAGTAATCATGGATACATTTACCATCGCAGATGTCAAAATGAAACAATACGTCTATGGAATTGTATGTTCTGCCTTGCTTAAAGACGGATATTTTATTTTATGTTTGTCTCATGACATGAATCTATTATATCAATAAATTTAAACTCTTTTGCTACAGTTTTTCAACATTTTTTGTATTTAAAGTTTAGTTCTAAAATTAATAGAGAAGAATTTAGAACCATATTAAAATGTATTTCCTATGGTCCATAAAAAAATAGACACCCAGAATATATTTGTAAAACCAATAAAAACACTGAATTCCACAAAAATTAGAGCGCGGAAAGCAATATTTATAGTCATCTTGGATATATTTCTGAAGGGTTGAATTCCTATAAAATGAATGTATATAACTATCCGAGTTTCGTCAAATTGAGTTCTGGCGTTGGGTTAATATTACATTAAAGTATTTTTTAATTTGCAAGCGATATAGTCACTTTTTTCACAAATACGGACTAATAATCATTTCAGCGCGAAATACCTATAAAATGCATGCACCACCCGAATTTTGCCAAATTGAGTTCAGCACATTAGGTGACTTTACGTTCAAGTATTTATTAAAAATTTGCGAACGAAGAAGTCATAAATTTCACAAGAGCCTTTAGATGAGATAAAATCTGACTTTATTTCTGCAAAAAAAAAATAATAAAAATATCTACTTCCGCGCTTTAATTTTGGGTTACTTCATTGCAACAAAAAAAAAGGAATTTCATTTCAAGGATGGTAGATATTCTAGAATCCAGCTTCAAAAACAATAATTTAAAATGATTATTTTTTTAAGTTGAAATTAATTTTTAATTCGGGCCGGTCTGCTACTATTTGCCCGGGCCGGCTTTAGACCTCGTATCCGGCCCTGTATGTAGTATAGTCGTACATATTCATTTTCTTATTTTCATAAATAGATTATTGTTTATAATAAAACATATTTTTATTTTTTAAATAATTTTCTATATAATGGGTCGCGAAACCTATACAATAGTTAAATTTGGGTCGCGCCTTTAAAAGGTTAAGAAACGCTGCTCTATATATAGTTCATATATTCACATGTTAAATGTTAAGTAGATGCGACAAGTAATCTCTATGTATTCTCCGAGAATCTCGATTTCTAATCGTGAAAGTCAGATTCTGAGAACGATTTCGAGTTAATAGCCTGTGAGGTAACCACTGCCAGGTCTTCGCAAGATGCCTTACGGAAGAAAACAGTCGTAGTCGCAGATCCCGCTGCAAGTTCAAGGACAGAATGACAGAAATCACGACGCGGCCGCCAGCTGCCGGAGAAGGAGTGAAACTCAACTGACGGGACGACTTCTTAAACGGTTTTAAAAGCATATAAGGCAGTTTAAATGGAGTTGAACTCTGATTTCACCGAAAAAATAGGAATACCCCAGTGGAATTTAACTTCAACAATACAATAAAATTTTAAAACAATCCACATTAGGTATATTTAACGCGTCCATATGTCCCGCTTTGGGCGGGACAGTCCCGCTTTCAGGCTGTCTGTCCCGTTGTCCCCAACGAGAGCAAAAATGTCCCGCTTTTGCAAACAGACCAAACAATAATTTATTATACCTTGATTTTTGATATATTGTGATTACCAATACTACAAATCATGTAAAGAGCTCCATTCCTTCTTGAAAACTAGATCCGACATTTTGAAACTGATTTGCTCCGCCGACAAATAGGTATAAAACAAATGCGTCTGCAACTGCAATCTAACGTCTAAGATTAATTTAAATTACATATTATTAATACATTGTTACCATGTCCTTGTTTTTGAATAAATAGTGAAATAAGTTATTTTTTTACAAAATTAAATGGCTCATCATTTCATATCAATTTTATGACAGTTCACAATTATTTATATTTTGTGTGATACGACGTACGATCATACGTATTTGTGATCTGCTTTTTCTAAGTCAACAATCCGTTAATTATAATCTCTTTTCTAAAATACGGAAAAAAAAATCGCCTGCGGCGCCGTTTACAACCCCCACCCCTTCGCACTGTCCCGTTCTAAGGTTAAAAAAATGGTCACGTTAGGTGTACTTAAATATTCCGAAGAGTTCAAAAAGTTTCTAACATCTTCCAAAATAATCTAAAATGTACATAAAAGTTTCAGAAGGTTTTTCATATAGTTCCAGAGCGTTCTAGAATGTTCCAGAAAGTTCAAAATTTCGAGATAGTACTGGAATTTTCTTTTAAAGTTTCAGAACGTTTTATAAATTCGTTTTCCTCAAAGTTCTGTTTAAAACTAAACTGAGCTCAGCCGCCCTTTATATACTTATTTAAAATTGCCAAAAATTTGTAGAATATTGAAGAATTTTCCGGAATATTCTAGATTTAATGGAATATTTAACATTTTGTTGGAATATTCTAGAACGTTGATTTTTAATGCGTACATACGACAAAATGAGATTTCCTATCTACTTTGCATTTCGAACTCAAAGGGCCTGGCCCTCTCTAGAAAAATTCTCTAGTTATGCCCATGTGTTGAAGACAAGATTTGATATTAAATTGAAGATTATAAGTTTCTTTATTTTGGAGTAGGGAAAAGAATGATATTCTATAGCACGTATAATGCCATTTCCAGTTTAACAATAATAAACAAAATCTAATCAGCTCTTCATGTGAATGTACGAAGAGGTATACGAAAAATTGTAATTTTTAGAATTATCCGCGACGAAAAAATCGTTGCGTGGCATATATGTATGTATGCAGCGAAAATTCAAATAAATTGTTCCTGTACTAAAACTCTTAACATTTTAAAAAATTCAACACAATACAAAAAAATCTGATGTGGCCAGCACATTACCCTCCGTCAGTTCTATGTATTTTGTTCAAATTTCTTTTCTTTTCTTTCCTAAATTAAATATTCTATTTCTTGTACATTACCTTCCGGCAGTTGCATTTTATGCAAATTTCATACAGAAAATTATTATTTTATGACGTTTTCTATATACAGTCTATCTGCAGAAATAAAAGATTTATTATTATTATTATTATTATTATTATTATTATTATTATTATTATTTCTTGTACATTACCTTAAAGCAGTTGTATGTATTTTATACAAATTCCATACAGAAAGCAAAAGATCCTATACCTATTTCCAGTAAAATTATAAGACAAACACTGACAACTTTCAATCAAAATTTTCTTAATATATATAGTAGCTGTTTCCACAGCTATGGCTACTTTATGAAATTTAATTTCTTTATAATTTTTTAACTCTATATCCATTTAATATTAGGTATAAAATGCAATCAAATCGTATAGAAAATAAAATATTCTTTAATATTTATAATAACATTAAATGTGAAAAAATGATATTTAACATAGTTTTTTCAATAAAAACTGTTAAAATCTTCAAATGAGGGAACTTCCGGTTGTCCAATTCTAACTAAAATCTAATCAGCTCTTCACATGGATGTAACGAAGAGAAATACGAAAGAATTATAATTTTTAGAATTGTAGTATGGAAGTTATCGTAGACGAAAATTATGTTACACACACACACACACACACACACACACACACGCACGCACGCACGCACGCACGCACGCACGCACGCACGCACGCACGCACGCACGCACGCACGCACGCACGCACGCACGCACGCACGCACGCACGCACGCACGCACGCACGCACGCACGCACGCACGCACGCACGCACGCACGCACGCACGCACGCACGCACGCACGCACGCACGCACGCACGCACGCACGCACGCACGCACGCACGCACGCACGCACGCACGCACGCACACACACACACACACACACACACACACACACACACACACACACACACACACACACACACACACACACACACACACACACACACACACACACACACACACACACACACACACACACACACACACACACACACACAAACAAACAAACGCGCGTGCACGCGCGGGCACACGCATCATCGTGAAAATGTTAAAATTGGATTCTAGGGACCTTAAAACGCGGACATTTACCAAAATCTCAATATGCGATTTTTAGCTCGACCCCTATACCTCCTTTACCAAGGGAAGCGGGAGGTAAAAAGCAAAGGCACCCATTTACCGCACGAATAGGAAAGGAAACAGGCAGTTAATTTACCTGCTAGAAAATCTAGTAACAACACCAACTATCAAATTAATCAGTCCCGATGCACAACAGTTGTTGATGGTTCACTTATAAAAATTAATTTATCGTTACTTAAATAGTAGAATTCGTAATAATAAATTTTAAATTAAAATATTTCAACATTAACCTAACTTTAAATTAAGCACTCTAGCAAAGTTATATCTTAATTATTTTTTTTTTGTGGATTTATTTGCCGCATCCCTGTCAAAAATTCAATATCATTCTTGCAAAGTTTGATTTATTACTTTCAACACAGTTTGAAACGAAGTATAGTTTTGTAAAGTCTTTACACAGGACTAATCCTCTAATGATCTACTTCCCTGCCTCAATATTGTCCTATAATTGAACACTTTCGTGCCGGAAACATATTATAATTGACATTTCTACAGAATACATTACAATATAAAGGTATAATTTCTGCTATTTATTTATTTCCTTCCTCTTGCAAATATCAGAAGGAATTATTTCCTTCTTTCGTTTTCTACAATTATGTCGAAATTATTAATCGAAAACACATTTAATTCTAGTTCTTTATCCTTTTTGCATCCTATTATGTCTTTATTATTTTAAATTATTACTGAAACATTATTATAATAATTGTACCTTTTAATAAAATGTCTTCCTTTCGCTAACATATATAATATGGAAAGTTTAAAATAAAATTGAATTAGCATAAAAACAGTTATAATCAAATCGTTAAATAAATTATGCATTATGGATATCATATTATAAAATTATAATTCAATTTATGTACCGCATAAATTAATAAATAAATGTCATAATATGTGATTGACGTATTCTGTACAAAATTGTATTAAATGCACTAATTAATTCAATCTATATGTGACGGCAGTTTCATTAATTTATACAATCGCAATAATACGAGGTGCGATACAAATAGACGCAAATTCAATGTTGCATTTGTTGTGAAAACAAACAGCTTGACATACGGAGAACATTTGGGCGAACTCTGGGATTTAGCAGTTTGCATAATGGTTGAGATAAAAGCGCAATTGTTTATCGCTTTCCCGCCCTTTTCTTCTCGGAACCCGCATTTATCATGAAACGTGCAGTATCAGACTCCCACGACAAATCATTTCTTACTTCTGTTCTCAAACCTTTTTACTGAGAGATGTATTATTACAAAGTGGTCTATATTTCAATGTATAAACTTGACGTTAACTTGTGAAAACTTATTTGGTTTTATAATTATAAAACATTAAACAATATTTTGTTTGTGGAAACTTTAGTTATTAATTTCAAACATTAGTTATTTTAGATTTAAAAGTTTGTTGTATGTGACGAGAAAGTTTATTATTCAAAAAATAGGATATTACGTATAACGAATATTAAATATCACGATGTTAACGAATCCTGCAAGCCTCTCTATCCGGTAAAATACGAGGCACGAGGGTCGCGCTAGAAATATTGCGAATAAGAAAATCAGGTAGGCCATGGAAACAAAATTTGCACTGTCATTTAAAACAGTTATTTATCTGTCAATTCCAATGGGGTCCGGTACTCATTTTTCAATTTATTTATTTTCTGAAAAAATTAATAAAATAATGAATTTTAGCGTTTGTTACACTTTATTTAATTAATTTTGTGTGACGTCATATCTGCAATTTTACTTCGCCTACTGACTAAAGTTGTTTATATCTGTTAATGTCATTAATTCTGCCAAAAATTGATGTCAAGATGGGTTAACTAGTGACAGATGTCACTTTCAGAAAACTATAGTTGTAGCTTGTCAAAGGAAAAATCAGTTGTTATAAACATTTTAAATAAATATGATTTATTTTAATAAAAATGATAAATGTTTCATACGCTTTCACCTAAAATAGAACTACATATATTCTTTTCGCTTGGTACACTGATACAAAAATACAGTTGTGACGTCATATCATTATAGTGCTAATCGTTTTTATTTAAATTATGAATGAAAAGTTTAATATTTTAAAAATATTTAGGTACAAAATCATTGAAATTAGTAGTATTTTCATAATATGACATAATATATGCAATTTTTTTTAGTACCGGAACCCATTTTCTACTATATAGACTACAGAATGAGAGCCTTAGCACAATATTTCTCCCGATAGGTTCGCTAGTCAGCTAGTTACTTTAACCTTCAAAATACTTTAAAACGTCAAACGAGCGTCAAACATTACCAATAATTAAAATAAAAACGTTTTTTTATTGCACCTATTGTATATTATTCTATAATTTGTGTTTATACAGGGTGTTAATACTAAGTCGTTACACCCGAAAATATTGTAATAGAAAGTTTATGGATTTTAAAAATGTTTTATTTTCGAAAATCGATGGGGTGGTTTTCAAAATATCTTGTTTTGAAATTTTTGATTGGTCGCCATTTTGTTATTTGATGAAATAAAAAATAATTGTAAATACAAGTGTTTTAGAGAACCGAAAGCAAATGCTGAAAGTTTTTGTATTTTTTAAATATTGCTTAAAATAAGGGAGTTATGACGATTTTTCGGAAAACAAGAGAACGCCAATAACTATGAACTGGGGCTCCAAATCAAATATTTGAGCTAAGAAAAGTTGTTTGTTTTAATGAGTTCTATCTACCATTTTCGGGTGTAACGACTTAGTATTAACACCCTGTATAATGTGCCACAACCATGAAAAGTCATGATTACACACAATTATTATCAAGTTAGGTTTGTGGATTAAAATTAAAATAATAAATTTAGACTACGTATTTGTTAAAAACGTTTGTTTTATTGCACCTATTGTATATTATTCTATTTTTTGTGTTTCTATAATGTGCCACAACCATGAAAAGTTATAACTACACACAATTATTATCAAGTTTGTCGATTGTTAGCGAGACTTAACGACAGAAAAATAAAATAAATATTCATTATTATTTTCATATCCAAAGTGTAAACATCAAATGCTGAGTTTGAATTTGAGTTAAATAAACTGATACTGTTTATTTATATTTTTCTTGCTTAGAATTTAACGAATTTAATATTTTTACAATTATAACGGCCCCTTAGTCATCACAGATTCTTACAAAAGTCTTTACATTGCAAAACGTACTTATGAGAATATTCGCTTGCTGCCATCTTTGCGCTAAGGGTCTCATTGACGTCACACGCAAGAGAGAGATAGAACATCTCAATACAAACAAACCCCCTCCCGTTGTCTTTTCAATCAGTCAAATAGCATTTGTGTCTATAAAGTTGTGAAACTTAAGTTATTTAGAAGTTAGTTAATTAATCAATTTTTTTAAAGTATCGTGAGTGAAAATATGAAATTAACCAGAGAAAATTTTCGAATCATGAATTATAATTAAACAACTTTCACAATTTTCAAGTCAATCTAAAACTAATTTGACAGTTTTTAAATCCCCCCAGGTTTAACCGTTGTGGCAGTTTTCAAGTCACTAAAAATTATTTTCATAGCTTTGACAGTACGACAGTTTTTAAAACTCCCAGAAATTATTTTAAATGCATACTAAAAGAAGATTTGTTCGAGCTTATAACAAGTGGAAGAAAAGACTGACTACTCTGACCATATTAAAAATAAAATTCTATATTATGTGAACCACGCATAGACGTCGACTACGTGGGAGCTTCGGGGCTCGAGCCCCCACAAGGAAAAATCTGAAGGGGTTCTGCCCCACACAAAAATTATTTTTAATACCAATAAAAAGTATACTCATTTTGAATACTTTTTAATACATCAATTACTTATACAAAGTAACAATGTATACGTATTCTATTATTTATTTTATTATTTCGAACTTGTTCATGCGCGTGCGGACAAGCAAATAGTACTGCCACTAATGTTGGCAGATTTAAAATGCAGTATTGTCGGAAATTAATAGTAAAATTATCAGATTTTAGTGAAAATTACTGTAGATTTTGTAGACTCCTGTGAAATAAATTTTGCATATATTTTCAACATACATACAATTGATGTTCTATCTGTCTTATGTTGAGTTCCACGGTAAATTTAAAATTTTTTTTTTTTAATTACGTCATACGATAAATTTGCATCATTTTTACAATTTTATTTATTTTTGTACCAATTTTCAGAAACAAAGTTTTTATTTGGTAAATTTTCTGTTGCCTCTTTTAAGCCCCAACACCAAAATCTAAAAGTTGGCGCCTATGGAACCATGGGTCTTATTTTCAATAATTCTAGCGTGACCCTAGTAGCTTTCCGATTGTTGTGCGTACACTACTATATCTAACCAACAATACATTCAAAAATAGAATAATTATTGAAATATGGCAGCAAAGAGTAATAATAATGAAAACTTCAAAACAGAAAATGACAAAAGAAGTTTAGAGAACTTACTATAAATTATTATTCACGAGCGATGCCTATTCAAGGTCATTTGTGAGCCGTCTGATATAATATTACTTGTAGTTAATTTCATTGCATTTTGTATGCATAGGCGTGTAACATGAAATATTTATGAAGACATTTTAGCTGAAAAAATACGAGTAATTTATTTGAAAATTTTATTTCTTTCTAAATAATGCCTTTCTGAAAGATTTATGTTCTTCACTTATGTTTATGAAAAATTTAAAAGCATAGACTTAACTATAAACCAATGAATAATAATTTGATTTAAACAGCAACGCCACTGGGTAAATATTAGCACAGAGGGCAGTGTAGTAGATAATTAAGTACCTGTAATTCTACGACATACGTCATTATTATTTCTAGTGTGTTAGAAAGTAATGCCACTATTTACGTATATCTGTTACACAACAAATTAAAAAGACATAGGTCAAATAATCTTTCTCTTTCTAATGCAAAATATTGTTAAGTTACTGCTGTAAAGAGATGTGTATTCTTTCTTCGAACAAATGGCCTTGAATAGTCATCTTTCGTGAATAATAGTATACTTCATTTCATGTAGGAAAATAGTGATGAGAAGATAGGTACAGTTTGATCTTGTTTTTCGAATATCGGGATATTATCCAATCAAAAAAAACAAGATCAAACGGCACCTATCTTCCCATCACTATTTTCTTACGTAAAACAAAACGGTATAACGATATACACCTCGTTAACTCGCTATCCTAGCAAGGCATATTGTTTGAAAGAGTTTACAGTTTCATTAAAAAATTGTCGAGAAAATGTCTTTTTTTCTAGTCGGTTGCAGATAGATGTTGTAACTTTGGTATTTCGCATTTTGTTTTTGTGTATATTTCAATATTATTTCAACACAAACACAAAAACAAAACAAATGTATAAATAAATTTGCCCTTGTCATGGTCTATTTTTATTTTTAACATCTTTGCATGTTTTGATATGTTTATTTAAATAAAAAAATACCTTTTAAATACTATTATTCATTTTTACAATTTATGTTTTAACCTTGATCTTATATTTGCAACATTTTTGTTTTAAATTCTGAACTACAGTGTTGTTGAAAAACAAATTTCGAAACACGCACCTCTTAACCTCAAAGTGGAAATAAAACCGTACTCACCGTGAATGGAATAGTAGATAGATTGAGAGAGTAATCAGTTGATTGGATGGCAATTGGAAGATCCCCGGTGGATCGGAACCGGCAGCAGGGCACTGACACTTGTGAGCAAAATCGCGAATCGATACGTATGATTCGCAGAAATGGAGCAGACGACAGTACAGGTACCACGGCGAGTTGCGGCAACAAACTGACGCTAATGAGAATGAGCGCCGCGCGCTAGCCGAACCGACGCCGAAGCACAGGCGTCGGGCGGATGCGAACAGGGCGAGATTCTGCCTGAAACAACAAATGTAAATATACATGTACATGTATGTATGTTACAAGGGCGGAAAGAGTAGTAGCAGTAGCATCCTCAGAATAAGCTAATCCAAGGTTTATTTATGGTACAAAAATTTAAAATTGTAATAGCCTTCAGTCACCAGTAGGTAAAGAAGGTATTGTCTTTGGTCTAAAAATTCGGTGGTGAGTTTTTGATGAATAAGCAAGTTTAGGGTCCCTAGAATACGATTTTACCATTGTTAGGATGATGATGATGATGAATACAATTAAAAAATTATAATTCTTTCGTATTGTTAAATATCATTTTTTCACATATATTGTTACTATAAATAGTAAAGAATATTTTATTTTCTATATGATTTGACTGCATTTTATACTTCATATTAAATCAGCATTTCTTAACCTATGGGTTGCGACCCAAATTTGGGTCGCGAAGAATGTAGTCATTTAAAAAAAATTGTTGTTTTGTTACAAATGACGATTAAATGTTAGCGCTGAAAATAAGAATATTAAAACACATTTATCACCCAAACCGGTATATACAGTATTAATACAAAAATAATAACAAATCTAGATGACCGTCGCCTGGCCGAACCCGGTCACGCGGAATCCTCCTCCACGCCGTGATTATTTCTGTAAAAGAATTAACACATGAGAAATACTCAGTGAGGAGGCAATCATTTACGAAAGGTTCAGGCATTCACACACCGTACACACATGTTGGCAACTACGGGCAGTACTACGGAACCTCTGCCGCTTCGGTGGTGATCCGTAGACAATCCTCTTAACCAACTGGATCAGATCACTACAGCCCTAACTGCTGCTACGCTGGCGACCACAGATGCGGGTCACTACAGCCTTCCCTGCTGCTACCGTTGGCGACCCTCGGGTTCACACGAGCGGCAACTACGGAACCACTGCCACTTCGGTGGTGATCCGGAGACAATCCTCTTAACCAACTGGATCAGATCACTACAGCCCTAACTGCTGCTACGCTGGCGACCACAGATGCGGGTCACTACAGCATTCCCTGCTGCTACCGTTGGAGACCCTCGGGTTCACACGATGCGGCCACTACAGTACACCGTACTGCTCGCACACACATCCACAATCATACACATGCCAGATTACACTCTCACCTGAATCACTATATCGAAGTTCTCACACTGAAATCTAGAAATAAACTGAAATAAAATACGTGAATACCAGTATCATTAAATGTAGCTCTTATCCAACAGCATCGGTTACGTACCTAAATAGCTAATTAGAGACAAAACATAATAAATTTAATAAAAATAATCTTACGCAAAATAATTACTGTGACAGTTTTTTTTTCATTCATAAATTTACTAAGAAATATTGTTGCTCTCGCCGAGTTATATTACTGGTTAAATTTAATGCACTTATTTCATTTACACCCTGTATAGTTAAAAAATCCGATGTGGCCAGGATATGACTTCCCGCCAATTCCATGTTTAAAATAGCGAATGAGCTTTAAGAAAAGTATCACTTCTGGTTTATCATGTGCAGTCAAAATCTACTACGGAGTTCCAAATTATATACGAGTTTTAAATACCAAATTTGAGAAGTTTTGGATCATATTTTAATATATTTTTCAATTTTAACCAAAATCTAATATTGCTCCCCTTCATATAAACGTCTTCAATACTAAATTTAAAAATGTTTGGTATATATCATAATATATTTTTCACGAAAATCTGTTCAGAACTTCAAGTAAAGCAACACTTCCGGTTTATAAATTTTAACCAACATCTAATATGTTATTCCGCTTGATATAAAAGTCTTAAATACCAAATTTGAAAAGTTTTGGAATATATCAATATATTTTTCACGAAAATCTGTTCAGAGTTTCAAGTAAAGTATCACTTCCGGTTTATCAAAAAGCGTTAAATGCGTTTTTTGATATATCTTCGTTTATCGCAGTTCCCCATGTGTTGCGGCTGCAACACGTTTTTGGTTTGTGTGTTGCGAGCTACAAACCTATCGCCTGCGCTGTCTAGCACATAACCCGCGTATTAATAAGATTCAAGTATTTTTCATCGAACATTAGCAGGGGATATAATTTGCTGCAGCTCTGGCTTGTTTCTGCAGTTCTAAAATTGAAAATTGCAGTTCTAAATTCAAAATTTGCATTTGCTTTCTCTATATTATTTATTATTTAAATGTGTGCATAAAATAATAGTATATTATGTTATTAGGAGTAGAAAGCGGTCTTTTTGTGTTGAACCCAGCTATTGCGGCCGAGGCGCTAGCCGAGGCTAGGCAAGCTGGGTAAAACACAAAAAGGGCGTTCTACTCCGAATGACATATACTATTTTTTCTTCAAGTGTTTCAAAGAATTTTATGACATTTTTTTGGAATTTTTTAATTGTAGTATTTGCAATTTCAGCCAAAACTGGCTGTGTACACTACAAAACAAAAACGATACAACTGTCAAATAACAATTTTCAATATAATGTGTGTTGCTGTGACAACTGCCGCCGCCAGCGGTGAACTAAGACACTAACATTTTTTTACTAGTACAACAATAACAACATTTTTGTACTAGTAAGACAATGAATAACTTCTATAGTGTGTGTACAGTAGCATAATATGAATATTATAATACGCTTGAAGAAAAAAATATTTATCACAATAGTTATTTGTATCACTAGATCAAAAACTGAACATTTATGGGACCGAGTTTATTTTGACAGGCCGAGATGAAAGCGAGGCCTGCAAATACGAGATCTCGCAAAACAGTTTCTGGGCGTGTGATACACAAGATTTTTTGTACCGACTTCTCCATAAATTCTTCGTATATTTCTCTACATTTTATTCTATGTTACATAACCTAAAAAATGAACATATATTTTTATCGGTTTTGCATTGCAAGTTTAATTATAATTACTTACATTTGAGCTTAAAATGTGTAATAATTTTATATCTATTGAAAATATAACATACAAACATTATCTATATATATATATATATATATATATATATATATATATATATATATATATATATATATATATATATATATATATATATATATATATATATATTATATACTTTCGCATATTTTTAATGACAGATTGCGGAAACTCAATTGTATCACGTGAAGTTAGTTGTAGTTACATAACAAACTAGTCCTAAAGATGGATTGGAACTTATAATTAATCTATACGAGTCAATAATGACAGCATATTATTATTTTTATGACAAAATTTAGTTATTTAAGTTACAACAATTAAAGATTTAGCCCTAAAATTTGTAAACATTTTGCTAATTCTTGTGTTGAAAATAATCTCAAATTGACATATCACCAGAACACTAATGCCAGCTCCTTTTGCCGGCCTAGGTCAGCAACAGCGCATTTCTGGACGATTTTGAGTTCTGTAATACTAGTCAAAATGGACGGAGGTACGAAAAATATATTGTTAATTAACGCGCGTTTCCCGCAACACAACTAGGTATTTTTTAAATGTACCTATTCTTTTGTAGGTAGGTACCTATGTAAATAATGTGGTGAAATAACATTAATCAAAATAATTTTGATTAATTTTTTTAGTTTCAAAAAAATTACCCCCTCGCCCCTTCTTTGAACAAAAAAGTGCAGCTCTTAATTTTCAATTTATATCCCCTGAACATTAGTATGCAACTCTGTTAATCCAGGAGTATTGCAGGGCATGGGATACGCCCAAAAATAGTTCTTTAAGTAATTATAATCATATCATATAATATTTCTCAAAAATATTAAACCTTTAATTCGTAATGAACTGAACGATGAGTCCTACAGTACAACCAAGTTGGATGATATAGCTGATATATCATTTACTTTTCGTTTCCATTATTTTTAATATGCTTAATAATTATTTAACTTCATAGAGATGTTCAACTCTTAATGAATTAATGACAGTTATTGTTTCTTTGTGGACTATAAACAATATCCTATTCATTAAGTCAAGGACGCACACAGGATATTTTTTTGGGGGCGGTCCAACTGACCTCCCAGGAATCAAAAACCGGTTTAGTACTATTTTTTTTAAAATTCTAAATATTTAGTGATCAGGGGCAGAGGTAAAGCCCGTAAAAACTCATTTTTCACTGCCTTATATTTCGGATATCGGTAATGATGATGAACAAAGCAGATTGGCACACCCAGCAGTGGGTAACATGCCGTGATGATGAAACGTCAAAAATATTGCAGTCATTAAAATACTTGTATTCTCAGTTAAAATTTGCATCGGTAGACATTTTAGCTTCAATAAAAGCTTTTGTAACTTTTTTCGAGAAGTTTTTTTTTCGTTTTTTGTTTTAAACATCAAGAATATAACATTAATTATTGTTGCCTTTTTTATGTAATAATACTAATAGTTGTTTAATACAAAAGAACACTGGAAAAGCTGAAAAAATCCTCTTTTCAGTGTTATACTATCTATTACATCACACACCAACTTGACGACAAAAAATTGCTACTGTCACTTGTTATTTTCACAGCTAGGTAGGTATAAATTATAAAAATCTCACCTCGTACATATACAACACTGCATAAAGTTTTAAGAGACTGATAATATTTAAGGAAAAAACTGTTTTCCCTGTAACACGCTTTATTACGAATTCTCGTGTTCATCTTATATAACAATCTACTGTTGAATGTATCGTATTTAACCCTTTCACCCCTACAACTAGATGGAAAGGACAAGAAAGTCCTAGACGAAATTTTAAATACATTTTTATTGAGACAAATAGCAAATAAATAAAACAAAATGCATTTATTGCACAGGAAAAATAATAATAATCGGAATTACAAAAATTTATAATCCAAAAGCAAAAACACTACTTGGAACTGATGTCCCGATGCAATAATGTTGACATTTACAAAATCATGTGTAAATAATAATATATTAAAGTATTAAAGAACAACTGCCATAATTATCATTTTATTTTGTGGGAAGGAAGTTTGAGAAACGACGCGCTGCGGAGTTTCCCAACCCGCAACCCTTCGAACAAAATAATCGACAGTTATGAAATGAGTACTTTATACGATTGTTTATATTTTGCGGCTTTTATGCGCTTTTAAATAAAAATTCGTAATTTCAAAATTTAGGGATTTTTGCGTCAGTGACGTTTGACTTTCAACAACGTAACCTTATTTTTGTAACATCAACTATCTACAATATAGTCCATTTCTTTATAACTTTTGTACTCTATTTTTTCTCTTCTTATTATTACTACTTTTAAGTTAATAATTACCTATATACAAATAATATGCTTAACAATAGTTAGTTTATTGGATAATACTTCGATATTATCCAATCAAAGAACAACATCAAACTGCACCTATCTTCCCATCACTATTTTCTTACGTGAAATTAAATATAGGTCCATGCCCTAGCCAGTGCCGGATCAAGCCAGCGCGGTGCCCGTAGCAAATGTGAACAGGGGGTCCTTGAATTGCATTACGTATTTTAATTTAGGATGTAAATAAAACAAAACATTTACAAAAAGGATTTTCGTGATTTAATGCGGGCAAATTTAAAAATTACACTCGACAAATCAATATTTTTAAGTAGATCATTTTCTATATTCATAATAGTGAGGTCATTCAAACGGTCTTGTCCCATCGTGTTCTCGTCGTTTTCAGTGTTTTGATATTATATAGAATTTTACTATTATAAAAAGTGGTATTGTACTGATTTCGTACTATTCCACAGCGATTAGCAAAACAGAATTAATAACACAAAAGCACTTAAAATCTAAGACACTATAACACGACGTAAATAGTCCAATAACAACAAATTTCACTCTTAAAAGAAAATACACTTATGTAATTGTGGTAGGAACGAACGACTGAGTCTACATGGTCGGGTTATACAAACAGCTCGAATCGAAAACAATATTAGGGGATTCCACCTGTAAGTAATGTGGTGTTGCCAACTTGTAGCATAATAATGTACCTATACTATTACAGTATGGCCTGCGCTCACTTCGAGAATAGCTACTAGGCGTGTGGCTTAATGTGTGGCTTATAATTTTTTAATTTGTAGTTTTTTGGGCAAAGGCGCAGGGCCCCACAAGGCGCGGGGCCCGTATCATTTGCTGCCTCCTGCTACATGGCTAATCCGGCACTGGCCCTAGCGATTAAGAAATGAATTTTGCGATTTCACTTCAATGAACAACCTTAAATTCTTGAACTAAAATAACTTATGAAGATGTGAAATATGTTTTGTTATTATTTGATCCATTTTAAATCCATCCATTTTCATTAAAATATTAACGAAACTGTGCCTTTTATTTAACTATAAGTTTTTTTCGGGCCAGCTCGAAAAGCACGATTTTTCGGGTCAGGCCGTAATCGAAAGTCGGATTCGCCCCAACTTTTGCAAATAATTGGCCCGAAAAAAATATCTTCGGCCCGGTTCGATGATGATAGATTCGAAATCGAACCGAGCTTCGGGCCGGGCCGGACCAAAGCTCGAGATAGTGTGCATCCCTAATCCCTACCTACAATACAGTATAATTTAGAGCATAAATTTTCATTTGGTTCTCAAACAAATTTTTGCATGTTTTTACAATCTAGTTTATTATTAATTATAGTGATTAGATAATCAACCTTAATTGAGCTGTATTAAGATGTCTAAAATTTTGAATCATAATGATTTTCATTTTTTTTAAAAATTATTTATTAACTTGAATTTACGAAAATATGTAAAATTAAAATATGTATTTTTAAATTATATTAATAAAATAGTCACAGACTAATATAGCTAATACCATAAAAAATAAATTTTTATCTGCAAAATAGACCTTTTCAATTTAACGGCTATCTCTTTTTATCGCTACAAATAGTAAGTAAAATGGTAAAAATGGCGCCAACAACTGCCAGTTGGCTTGTCAAACGAAACGTCTAAAATATTGCAGTCACTAAAATACCTATGTTCTCGGTGAAAATTTGCATCGTTAGACATTTTTTCAATAAATGCTTTTGTAACTTCTTTCGATAAGTTTTTTAAAGTTGTCTGAGACTTTTCTCACATTTTGCGTCTATTTTTTTTAGAAACAAACGCCATGAACCTCAGTTGTTCTTATTATGCGCAGATCCCCATTAGGCATATCTTCTATCACTTTAAATTGAAAAGGTCTATTATCCGATATTATTTGGAATTTTTTAACAAAATTTCGAGCCTTTAGAAAATCAATAAAACCAGTATCCAAGATGACGCCCATTTTCATTTATAAGTTTTTAATTGTATATTATTATTAATAGACCTTTTCAATTTAACGGCTATATCTTTCTATAGCTGCAAATAGTAAGAAAATGGCGGGAACAACTGCCAGTATTCTCAGTGAAAATAATAAAAGCATTTGTAACTTATTTCGATAAGATTTTTTAAAGTTATCTGAGATATTCTCACTTTTTACGTCTATGTGCAGATCCCCATTGCGCATATCTTCTATCTCTTTAAATCAAAAAGGTCTATTTTCTTATTTTTTCTGTATTTTAATTTTAGTTATTTTGTTACAGTAACTAAACAAAACAATTTTCAACAATGAAACCATTGTTATGAAACGAAAATGATTTGGTGCGCCATCTACACTTTGTTTCGTGACCTAGAACACTTTGCTTTCCGATAAAAGTAGGAGTTCACATTCTTACCGATTACGAATATGGTTCAAAATGAACACGATGACAGAATTTTCGTCATTTGAAAACAATAATGTCCGATAAATAGTATTGTCAAGTTGCAAATTTGTTTTGTAAGTTCAAATTATCAAAACATTGTCACATCTATATGATTTTTAAATAAACAATGTGTAATTTCAGTTAATTTTCAAACAATATTATCCGATGTAGTTCTAAGTCTAGGTTATGAAGTAGAATATGACACTAACACTAATGTTTAATTAAATTATTGCCAAATATATACAAAAACCAAAATGAAAATCCATACTCTTGCATTTGTTTTTATAATGCATTTAACATGTACTCTACAAACAACACACTCAGAATTTCAGGACATCAACCATGCAGAACAACTCTGTATCCTTTGTTTATAAACAATGACAATAGTAAGTTTGTTAGACTCCTTAATTATCAATTAGATATGCAATTATTTAAACGCAGAAGAGCTGAGCAGCTTGAAGCTGTTAAAGGCTTCCGAAAATTCAACAGCTACGAAAAGCAGTTTTCTATGATTGTAGTCCTTGCTAAGAAAATATTCAGTGTGATAGAAAGCAGTCGAGTTCTGTTAGAAGCTTCGGATTACATTCCAGGAAATTCTCCTTTTCCAAGTGACGAAACTATCAGAGATGCATTGTCCAATATTTTAGAAAATACTGCTTTATTTGGAGAAATTGTTCTAAGATTTCCGGAAATATCTCATACAGTTCTGAAAAGCAATAATGATTGGAGTATACTTTACCAATGGAGTCTTGGATTTACGAACTTGACAAATAATCTCTTAGATAAAAGTACCTTAACATTAATCAGTCTTGTAAGTCAAGAGCTGGATTACGTTGAAAAAGATCCGAATTATAGAAATCCGTACAGAAAACCTACTTCCGAACCGACTGAAAATAATGTTACCGTTAACGTTAAGAAGAAAAAACGGAAAGAAATTAAGAAAGGCCCGAAATTGTCAGGTCGTGTAGAATTATAAGATGTGTGTGTGTTAATTGTTAATGTTTCGAAAACTTATTGCTTCATTGTGACCAAATTGTATTTTCTTTTAAATATACATATACAAAAATATGGATATTTTATTATGTTTAGAAAACAATTTTTGATCTTATGCTTCATTTTATGCCCATATACATATTTATTCAAAATATCTTATTTTGAAAACATCAACAAATTTTATATTAGGGCCATATATTTTTAACTGGTTAAACTGTTAACTTTAAATTGACCAGATATGTGTAATTTTTAAAGTTGGTTTTCATTATGGTTTACAATAAATTCTTTATTTTTTGGGTAACTACATGCACATACAATAACCGATTGCGGTTCTTATTTAAAATTCGAATACTAACTATAAGAAGTTATGAATTAGTTTGCATTATGTAAAACTATAATAATTCAATTATTGTTTTTACGAAACCAAACCATACTTTGTAGCTCACGAAGGTTTCCAAACAAGAAAATGGCGACTTCGTTGCTAAGGCGGTTACTATGCTAAACCAGGATTTGATGTTTGGCGCTCATAACATATACACTAGTATTCACGAAAGATGACTATTCAAGGTCATTTGTGAGCCGTCTGATATAATATTAATTGCAGATAACTTCATTGCATTTCGTTTGCATAGGCGTGCAACATGAAATATTTATGGACACATTTTACCTGAAAAAATAAGAATAATTCATTTGAAAATTATGTTTCTTTCTAAATAATGCCTCTCTGAAAGATTTATGTTCTTCACTTATGTTTTTGCAAAATACAAAAACATAGACCTAACTTATAAACCAATGAATAATAATTTGATTTAAACGTCAACGCCACTGGGTAAATATTAACACAGAGGGCAGTGTAGTAGATAATTAGGTATCTATAATTCTACGACATATGTCATTATTATTTATAGTGTGTTAGAAAGTAATGGCAGTATTTACGTATATCTGTCACACCACATAAATTAAATAGACATAGGTCAAATAATCTTTCTCTTTCTAATACAAAAAGTTGCTAAGCTACTGCTGTAAAGTGTTGTGTATTCTTTCTTCGAACAAATGACCTTGAATAATCTTTCGTGAATAATAGTGTAATTAAGTTTGCCAGTAGATATACCATCGACCTTCTAAACTAGTTTAGAAGGTCGATGAGATATACTAAAGTACCGCGATGGCGGCCATCTTGGCCTTAAAAAGCAACTATAACTATTTTTTCCGCCGATAGAGGCGCTTTTATTTGTATTTGTGTTATAGACCACATTACTATCTCAATGCGCATGCTCAGAATGCACCAATCATATGCTTGGAAGTACAGCGGAAATGATGATGAAATGAAACCAATGTGATCTTATGGGAAAAATTGCATTTTTAAAGAAAAATATTATTTAATGTAGACGTAAATGACCGATCATTTTTTTCTCGCAAGTTTCATTTCATGTTTACCTACTGGATTCTGCCCTTATACAAATAATCAATAAAATAAACATACAAATTTTAAGCGCATAATTTTACTCTTCTGTCACTGACAGATAACCTCAAACTAATGTTTGGTTGTTCTGATTCTTTTGTAAAGTGCGAAATATATTTTTTTTAATTATGCCTGTTTACTATTGTTGCTTCCAGGATTGGGATTTGAATCCATTAATTAAAAAGGAATATATTTTTCTTTTTTTCCTAAGAATAGTAAAGAGAAAAAAAGTTAGTATTGCCAACTTAATTGGAAAAATTAAAAAAATAGTTCATTCACAATCGGTTAGTAATATGACGATTTCTGACTTTTAAAAAGTTGGGAAGTTAGTTATTATTAACGTCATATTCCAAGAGGTTGGAAAGTATAACGTGACGATAGCTGGGGTTGGAAAGTTGACACTTTCCAACCTGACACTTTCCAACCTCAGCTATACTCACGCTATACTTTCCAACCTCGAGGCGGGAAATAGCTGCCCCCCGCTTTGAGAGATCAATGCGTATCAATGATGGGTATTTAAATAAATAAATATAAATATATCATCACGGCTTATTACCCATTGCTGGGTGTGCCAATCTGCTTTGTACACAGATGCGGTAATCATGAAATATTTGCACCCTGCGGGCACTTACCAGGCGCCACCTCACGGGCACTCACTGCTGGCTTGGAGAGTGCACCACAGGGGTCAATTTTGTGCCATTTAAAATTGGAAATATTTGGCGTCGGTCGGGATCGAACCCGGTTCCCCAGATTCGCGACCTGACACTCAGGCACGCGGCCACGAGACCCCATATATTTACATATAAACAAAGCATCTTTACAATTTATATGATAAAAATATTGAATAAACTTGTAAATAATACAAGTAATGAATGAAATCAATATTTAAGGTTAGAAATCAAACTGACAGTTCATGTAACAAATGAACAATCTCAGACTATTCGTTTATTTATGTTAGGTTATTATTATTATTTAAATATCAAATATTAATTTTTTATTTCAGATTGTGAATAAAATAGTATACAAACCTCGGTGAAAAGTTTCATTGTCTCGGGCTATAGTTAACCTTGGCGCTTCGCGCCTTGGTTAACTATCTTCGCCCTCGACAATGAAACACTTTCCACCTCGGTTAGTAATATACTATTGTCACCCTGGCACGCTTTTTTCATTTCATAAATCTGCCGGCAGAGGCGCTATAGTTAATAATATGGTCTATTGCAGGGTTCTGTAAGTTGGCAATGTCAAATTATTGGTTATCTACAAAATGTTTCTGTAATAATGGAAAATGTTAATTTCAACAATACTATTCAAATTAAAACTTCTTACTTCACAATGCATTGCATATTTCGATTAAATAAAAATCTCCAGCTACTACTTTCGCGGCCAATTTTATAACATAGCAACCGTTACCAAGGCGGCAGACATTTTCTTGTTTGGAATTCAGTTGGGTTGTTACAAGAAAACAAAATTAACAATTATTTCATTTCACTTTTCAATGTTATGTGGGGTTGTATGTCTGTGTACGTTAGGTGACTGCGATTCGAACGACCCGGTTTTGATTTCTACCACTGTCAAACTTTTCAATTTTCAAATAATTCAAAAATAACCCTAGTGGTGTTCCCTCCCTTGGTTCCCTCCACGATATTGTGTGCGTAAGCGGTTCATGGAAATGTCTACTTACGCCTGACGCTTATTCTAGATCGGCAGAGAAACATACTTTGTTTATATAAACATTCTTTGTTTATATATCTATAATTCTGCTGACGAGGTGTAGCTAGCTGATTATGGCGTGAGCGAGCAGGACCGCCGTGGTCCGTGGAAGGGCACTTCACTCGTATAGAGAGGACAAATATTTCTTTTGTATTTTTGTTCATTATTCTATATATCATATTTCACATGTAATCATATTAAATAAAAAGTTATAAAGTTAACAATAGTTTCGAAAGACGGTAGGGTAATATCTGGTACACGCCCTCCAGTGTAAAGATTTATTGACAACCGAAATATGCGAAATAAAGAAGGTTGGCACACCCAGAAATGGGTAATGATCTAATCAAATATTCTTGTTACATTTTTATTATTTTATTTTACTAACAATGTAAAATACATTATAATAATTAAATAGGTGAATCCTTTTAATTTTGTAACAGAGGTATATTCCAATACAAATCTCATAGATACATTGTATAAAATTATGTTATCAATACCATTTATCAATTATACTAAATATTTCAGCAATATTTTGTAAGGACTGATTAGATTAAAACTATTTACGAAGATTATAAAATTCAAATTTTTATATTCATCTGTATTCAGATTGATGCGGCAGTGTAATTCCCCTATATTTAATTTGAAACGACGCAGTATATAATTGGCGGTCAAATCAACCAAACCACGTCAGTGTTTCATGAGTGTTTGTAAAACAAACAAGATGAGGCTAAATATATATTATGTTTTATTTATAATAAATACAGTTTTAAAACTATTTAATTCGTTTATCAAGTATTTTTTAAATAATCCAAAAGAAAAATTGAAAAGGAAGGTTGCATCATCTCTTAAGATTGATGACATACCTTTACATTCTGGGCAAAGTGTTCCAAAAAGTGTAAATTATCATTTTACAAGAAAATGTAATTATGAATGTGGTTTTTGTTTTCATACTGCTAAGACATCATACGTTTTGCCGATAGAAGATGCGATGAAAGGATTGCAAATGCTTAAAAATGCTGGTAAGGGTTTATTTTAAATGCGTAAATATTTCTCATAAATAATAATAAATATAGCCAATCTGCTTTGTACGAAAACATCAGTAATTTTGTAAAAATAAAGACAATGTCTGTTCGAGATACATGTGTTATTAGTCGTCAGTAATGATGGCATATTTCGTACCGTGCGGGCGTTTACCAGGCGTCACCTCATGGACATTTAATTGCTGGCGTGCAGAGTGCACCACAGAGGTCACTTGTGCCAATTAAAATTCGAAATAATTATTGGCGTCTATCGGAATCGAACCCCATTACGAATTTATTACAATATTTTTTTATGATTTGTTTTCATAATTGCGCATCAGTTCATATAATTACACGTCATACATAATAGTAAGAAATTTTGGAATAGTAGATACATACTAGTTACTGCTTACATGTTACTTTCTTTTTATCTATTATTAGATAGGTCACAGATCACATAAAGTGCCTAATTTCGCGCGTCTTATACCTATTTTTACTTTAGAATTGAATTTCCCGGGTTATCACAACAAGGAGTATTTTTTCTTAAATTCTAATTGCGCAATATTTAAAAATATTTCTTGACAAACACGTCATGGGTAGATAAATACACAATATTGATACAGACGCAGAATCTAAAATTGCAACTTTGTAAAAAATTTATTTAATCTTTCAGTTAACCATATCCTTTGTATTTTATCTAGAAGCAAATATGTTAATAATATCACATGATGTATAATGTAGAATTTATATTGCAGAAAATGTTTAAAATAACTACAAAACTTTGTTAAATAAATTTTATCAATTATTATTAAACTGTAACATTAAGTACAAATTAAAATAAACAAGTTTTCGATAAGAAATTTCATATACTCATAAACTAAGATCTGTATAATTTAACATTATGAATTGGATAATGTAGAACTAATAAAAATAATAAATAAATATATTATTAAGGTATATTATTTAAATGTGACCAAAATAGTAAATTACGTAACAAGATCTGAAAGTTATACTTTACTTACTGGGTGAGTAAGCATATTCCTGAGCGAGCCGTAGACGAGCTTTGGAATGTTTCATGTCATGAGGGGTACAATAGTTATTTGTGTACCAAGGCCAAAAAGTAATTTTTTTTTGGCCAAGTTTGATTTTAATGGCCTAGGCCAGAAAGCAGTCGAGGACGAAATAAAACTTTTTGGCAGTGGTGCGCACAAAAATTTTTAGTCGACCTTCTTTATAAAATTTACAAATTTGTTAGATTTTTATATATTATTTGATATAATTGTTTATAACAATTGAACATATTTGTGACTCCTTCAGAAACGTTCACTTTCTCTTTATTAACACTCTAAATAATAGATGACGCCACCTTAAATCGGATATTAACGAAAACGGCTGAAAACGGTCATTTTTGGCCGCTTTTGCGTACGAAAAATTCAGTTTTTTGTTAAGGCCGACTAATTTTTTTTTCGCAGTCCTGAAAAAAGAATATATAAAAATCTATAGCTCTGCATTACTTTATTTTTTATTGTGAGGAAATAAGTAGTAAATAAATAAACAAACAACTGATCGCCATGGAAACATACATGTAGGGATCGGAAAGTAACTTTCCGATTCCTTATAGACAATTTTCCGAGCTAGATCAGTAAAGAAGGATTTTCCGGTCTAAAAAGTAATCAGAAACAGCATATTTTCTGGACGATGGGGAAAAATAAATTTATATAGAAAACATATTAAATTAAAATTTCGTTAGGAAAAGTCCTTTATTTAAATTTTCATATGCGTTGGGAAATAGTTAATTTTTCCATACCAGTACAAAAAGTATATTTCCGCACTGCATGAATGATGCGAGAGCGGCAATGTCATTTTGCACTCGTGGTACACACAATATATTTTGTCCAGCTTGCCCAAAAAGTAACCTTTTGAGTAAAAGAGCCGTGCGAAAATTGCACTTTGCGCAAAATTGGATTTTGCGCACGATTCTTTTACTTTGCGCACAGTCTGTCGAACTGTTAAAAATGAACCACTTTGCCCACGCAAAACACGCACGAAAAAAGTCACTCTGGGCAGGCGAACAAAGAATAATATTGCGTGTGACACATAGGAAAAGTATATTTTTTCTCACTTTTTCCACAATAGCAATTTGTGTATTAAGAGCGCAAAATGGGACATCGTCGATTGAGAGGTTGTTTCATTCTCTTGAAATCGACAATGTCCATTTGCGCTCGAAACACACACAAGATTTTTTCTACAGTCGCCACAATGGGGTCCTCCATCATAACAAAAATTTATTTGTTTCAAGTACATTAAACTAGTGCAGTGAAAAAGTGGATGTAGCAGCACAACTGTTCACACAATTTATTTTATCTTTAATTTTTCGTTATTTTCCATTCTTCTTGAGCTATTGCTTCAATCTAATCTAAGCATTTTATATTTTTGTTTTTGTAAATGAATATACCGACAGAGCAGTTATATGTCAGATTGACTTGTGAAGATGGTAAATGTATAACTACAATGCCATTAGTTCCTGACTAAACGTTTCCATTAAGAATGTAGACAAGTGATATTTCTCAACATTGTATACTCGTAGTTAGAAATTTAGACAGCGAGCGTTTTTCTACTTTGTCACGCATAAGCGGCAAAATAACATTTTGCGATGACAAAAGAGAGCGCAAATGGCTACTTTGTATATAGACTGTAAAAAAATATATATTTAGGTAATAAGAATTTTATTTTATTGTAGGTATGGAAAAGGTAAATTTTAGTGGTGGTGAACCCTTCATCCACGACAGAGGACATTATTTAGGAAAATTAGTTCGATACTGTAAACGAGACCTCGGTCTGCCTTCAGTGACCATTGTTAGCAACGGATCCCTGATTCGAGAGAACTGGTTTGCTGAATATGGTAAGAAAATGATATGTGCATAAACATAGACAAGCAATAATTAATATTATTATTATACAGCTGATGACTTGGACATCCTTGCTGTTTCTTGCGATTCCTTCAATGAAGACACCAATAAAGTTATTGGACGAGGAACTGGAAAACAAAATCATGTCGAAAAATTAATGAAAATTCATACTTGGTGTAAGAAATACAACGTGTTGTTTAAAATAAATACTGTTGTTAACACCTATAATTACGATGAAGATATGACAGAAAATATTGTAAAACTAGATCCTGTTAGGTAAGAACTTAAATTAGTAATTTTTTTTACCTTCCGTCACCTTTAGGTAAGGAAGGTATTGTCTTTGGTCAAAAAATTCGGTGGTGAGTTTTTGATGAAAAGCACGTTTTAGGGTCCCTAGAATACGATTTTACTATTTTTACGATGATGTCTGTATGTGTGTGTGTGTGAGTGTGTGTGTGTGTGTGTGTGTGTGTGTGTGTCTGTGTGTGTGTAACAAAATTTTCGTCTACGATAACTTCCATACTACAATTCTAAAAATTATAATTCTTTCGTATTTCTCTTCGTTACATCCATGTGAAGAGCTGATTAGATTTTGGTTAGAATTGGACAACCGGAAGTACCCTCATTTGAAGATTTTAACAGTTTTTCTTGAAAAAACTATGTTAAATATCATTTTTCACATTTAATGTTATTATAAATATTAAAGAATATTTTATTCTCTGTACGATTTGACTGCATTTTATACTTAATATTAAATGGATATAGAGTTAAAAGATTATAAAGAAATTAAATTTCATAAAGTAGCCATAGCTATGAAAACAGCTACTATATTAAGAAAATTTTGATTGAAAGATGTCAGTGAAATTGACATAGTGTGTTTGTCTTATAATTTTACTGAAAATATAGGATCTTTTGCTATAAATTTTCTGTATGGAATTTGTATAAAATACATGCAACTGCCGGAAGGTAAAGTACAAGAAATATAATCTTTAGCAAGGAATTTTCTGTGTGAAATTTGTACAAAATACATAGAACTGACGGAAGGTAATGTGCTGGCCATATCAGATTTTTTTCTAATATAAATCATATTTTCAGATGGAAAGTATTTCAATGTTTACTTCTTGAAGGTGAAAATGCAGGCGCAGATGCTCTTAGAAACGCCGAAACATTTTATGTTACTGATGACCAATTTCAAACATTTTTAGATATTCATAAAGATATCAAATGTTTGGTTCCTGAATCAAACGTAAAAATGCAAAATAGTTATCTTATTTTGGATGAATATGTAAGTAAATAATTTTTACGATTAAAATACAAATAATTAAAAATTATAATTTGTTTAGATGAGATTCTTGGATTGTACAAGTGGAACAAAGAAGCCTACTCGATCTATCTTGGATGTGGGAGTAGCAAATGCTCTTTTATTTTCTGGCTTTGATGAAGTAATGTTTAAAAAGCGAGGGGGTATATATGAGTGGTCGAAAAACCGACCAACACTGACATGGTGAATATATTAACTTTCATTTTGTAATAGATATTGTACACCAAAGAGTAAGGTTAAGGTGTTTGTTGACTGATAATGATTCATTCTTATCATAAAACATTATATTTATATTTTACTTCGAAACAGTAAAGTTCTAGAAATTTTATCGTTATATTTCTTTAGCATTAATATGCATAAATTTTAATGTATGTAATCATTATGTTATCGAATCTATTTTAATATTTCCTAGAAGAAAAATACGAAGGTGATTCAAAAAGTAACAGCAAATAGACAGATTTTCAGTTTACAACAGCGAAAAACTTCTCGCCTATACTCCATTCGCTGAGACGAGAGAATGTGGAACTAATGAGGAGCTGGCAGACACATGAGTTTGACAAGTACTTGTAGAGTCCCATAAGGGTGCCAAATATAAAGCTTGTCTACCTTGCCTGTGTTGCCAAATCAATTTAAGCGTAAAATTAATAAATACAATTGTAGAACTATTTATTATTAATGAATATCATGTTATTTTATTTTCTGACACATTAAACTTAATTTTTATAACAATAGAGTCTTCAGCATGAACTGATGATTTCCTCAAATATAGCGCGTCAAAAATCTTTGTATCGTAGATGGCAGCAGTAATCGCTCTATTTTTATAAAAAAATATTTTAAAAATTAAGTTTGTGTGTCAGAAAATAAAACAACATGATATTCATTAATAATAACTAAGACCTTGTTCCATTTAAGCCATTCAGTATTGCGGAGCATAGGAAATAGTTTTGACCTCTCTGATTGGCTGAAATTAGACACAAGAAACAAGTTTACCCAATGTAATTTCGGCTACTTCAGATTTGCGCTGTTGCCAGGGCCATTTGCTGAATGGCTTAAATGGAACAAAGCATATTGGCTGATATTCTAAGCTCGCGACTAAGTCCGTCTAAGAAAGCGACTAGCTAGTCACCCGTCTAAAGTATATATTGTAACATTATGATAGTCGGGCGACTAGCTAGTCGCTTTTTTAGTCGGGTACTCAGAATACCGGCCATTATAGTTTAACAATTTTATTTATTAATTTTACGCTTAAATTGATTTGGCAACAGAGACAAGATACACAAGCTGTATACTTGGCAACCTTGTGGAACCCTACAAGCCATTGTCAAAGTCACGTGTCCGCCCGCGCCTCACTCTTGAACAGAAACAAGTCACTTTTACATCAAAAGAGAGATATAGACAAAAATGACATATTCGCAATCGATATTAACGATAGAGGCGCTGATTTTCAAAACAAAATGACCGCCATACGATGGGTTTGACATATGACAGTTCACATTAGGTTTGTTCGCGGTAACGATCCCGGACTAGTTTGAGCATCATACGCATGCGCAGTTTCATTTTAGTTGTCCGGGTCATGCTCAAACTAGTCCGGGATCGTTACCGCGAACAAACCTATTGTTCACTGTGTTTCGTTGACTGTGTATACAAACCGAGTTTAAAAGCTTATTTATATGAAGGCGATAAGTTTAAATATTTAATTAATAATTACTACACAACTCTCTCAGCTGTCGCTTATTCAGTATGGCGCTTGTACGATTGCTTTCCGTAGTACCGATTTGCGCCACTAGAGGGGATATTTTATCTACGATTGCGAATATGTAGTGCGCAGTAGGTTGTTTGCGCCATTTACATTTCAAATTAAATTACAAATGGCGGAAAGTAAAAACTCTGGTAAAAACTTAACTTTATTAAATAAATAGACCAGAAAAGTGTAACGGTCAAATTTAGGCGCCAAATTCAAACTCAGTTCATAACGCTAAGAACATAATTTTAATCGCCGTGTATTTCTTACCAAGGAAATTTTACCTCAACTCTAAAGGCCGAGAAACCTCATAAAAGTAAATTTCTTATGCAAAACATTATATGTAGCACCTAGAATGATCCTTTATCTCCAGATTCGTACAATAATATTCACATGAACTGTGCACAGTTTATAATTATTTAAATAAAAATACAACACTACACAATTCAATGAACGTATATCTCGATTGGTCCTACAACTTCGGTACGCAGCCAATCGTAGCATAGCTTGTGTTGCACTTGACGTATTTATAGGCGGGTGAGGGACTATCCACGACATACGGAATTTTAACTTATACGTAACATTTTATTTTCTAATAATTTTCTTACTCTACCTTTTCAAGGATTTTAAACAGTTGCAATCTATTACTGAATAAACAAATTATCAAATCCTTAACAAGAGCTGCTTAATTTCTTTTATAAAATATCTTTTTTTTGGCATTAAAATCACACTTTCATAAGAAACCTATATTAGGGAATTCAACCTATGAACTCGCGCTAAAAGCAAATTCTAACCTTACTTTTCTGGTCTATTCCCACAAAGTGTTTGTGATGAATATTTTAAAACAAGAGGAAGAGATGGGGATCAGAAAAGTGGTTATTTGTTTTACAAGATGTGAAATAAGCACCACATAAAGTAACAGATAATTGCGTAGTTGCCATATTGATATTAAGAAAGTAACAAACAAGAATGAAATTGTTGTTTTCTCTTTTAAATATTTTTTTCATTAATAATTTTTTAAATGCTCATCCTTTTAATCATTTTACTTGACAACATGGTGCCTCCTCATCTCTAGTTCTTAAGAATTTCACTACGTGATGTCAGGGTTTAATAAATATGTAAAAGATCGCATAGAATAGAATAACTTGTCTCTGTTCAACAATTAGTTCCACATTCTCTCGTCTCAGCGAATGGACTATGTAATACGTCAGTTTTTAAATAAAATCGACAGATATTTAACTGTTTTCGAATTCATATTGTGGTGTTATACATTTTTTTTTTGTAGTTTCAAGAATTTAAATTATTTCTTTAATGCATGTAAAAGCAGTCGGCAAAAAAATTACGAAAAATTTCAAATTTTATCGCTCTCTATGAGTTAAACTCTTTTGCAACTGGCAGTTGTGTTAAATATCAAAATTGCAAAAATAATTAGTGTAAATTTCACGTTTAAAATTAATTAACTACTAATTGAAGGATCAGTAAATAATCGTATATTATATTTATTATACAAGAATATATTTTAAATTCATTTTGCGAGCGAAGCGGTCAACCGCTATACTGTGGTAGAACTATGTTATTGTCATCATCTTCGAATGAAGAAGTGATTTTAGAAATTTTAAAACTTGTATGGCAGTTCTGTCACCAGGCATGCAATTAATAATTCCACGTAATTATGCCACTGGAGTTTCCAATTTATTTTTATTTGTCATAGCATCTATTTTTTGAATGATTTTTAGCAAAACCTGTTTTTCTCTTTCAGTAAAATTTCTACTCCTATTTTATTTACACAGTTTTAATAATTATTATTTTACTCGATCTCGGACACGTTTATGGATTATGACATTGAAATTTATCGTCAATGTTGCTAGATAAACAATTCATTAACTAAAGATCCCAATATTTTTCCCATGCAACGATTGAATATTAATGGTTTAATGGCTAATTTTATAGGACCTGTAACTATAGAATCAATAAACTATTTATTGAATAGTTTTGGTGCAACCCAGCATGAAAGAGATAAAATTTTTAAATCTATAACTCAATGTACATACTCCGGAGTTATGGAGTTTCAAACATGATTCGTTTTTAAAATATTTTTTTTAACTAACCATAAAATTTATTTCGAACCAATATTATAAGGAGAGTTGAAAAGAGTTTACTTTAAAGAAAATTGCGTTCAATTGGAAATAAATATATTTCACATTTTTAGTAACAATGCTTTATTCACAAAAATAAACAAACACAATTAAGAAATAAAATTAACTATCATGGCACGAACTGTAATTTAAATTCATAATAAATGTTTACAAACAAACAGCTGAAGTTCTGAAGTTTCAAAACCGTACAACAATTAGCTCTAGACGATTGGCGCAAATGTTAAATCATTTTTACCTCCCGCTAACCTACATACACAGGTAATGTTTTCGCTCTAAAAATACGATAGTAAGTATTTAATAAATAAGCACGAATTAGGGTCACCACAACATGTTTCTACTATTTTTACAATGATGTCTGTTTGCATGTAACAATTTTTTCGTCCACAGTAACATATCAAATTTCCAAAAAATTCTGTTTTCCGTATTTAAGCTTTCTAAGTCATATAAAGAGTTAATTAGATTTTGGATGAAATTGGACAACTGGAATTATTTGAAGCCCATAACTGTTTTTAATGAAAAACTATATTAAAATATAATCCAAAACTTTTCAAATTTGGTATTTAAGACTTTTATATTAATGAGAACGAAATATTAGATTTTCGAGGAAAAACAATAAAATATAATCCAAAATTTCGTATTACAGACTTTTCTATTTATTGGAACAACAAATTAGATTTTGTTTACAAACGATCAACCGGAAGTGATATTTTACTTAAAGCTCATTGCTATTTTAAACATGGAATTGACGGAAGGACATATGCTGGACACATCAATTTTTTTTTTAAATGTGGCCATTTGCTTTGAAAATTACTCTTAACTGAATTAAATATTATTCAATGTTGAATTAGCTGTCACTTATTGAAGCACCCTCGTACTTCGAAATATTTTATAATAAATTTATTTAGAAACTAATATGATCTGACATATAAATTGTTTGATTCCATATATTTATAAGTAGACTGTATGTTACTTATATTGTTGTTGTATTAAAAGTTGTACAATTGTTAATATTACTTTTTTTTTAAAATAAATAAGCAATAATGTATTGTTTTTAAAATAATAAAATAAAATATACATAAAAACGTATCACAAACAGTATAACTTCAAAATATATTAATATTTATTAAAATACTTGCGTAAAAAAATTACACAATAAAGTATAACAATTTACTAACCATTATCCCTAACATTGTAGCACAACACAAGACAAGAACCGGCATTCACGTCATGACTAGTTATTTGTAAAATATAAAAATTTTATAGTTTAGATTTTACTTCCGTTGCCATTTTCTTCAACACTCGTCGAAGGATTTTTCCACTTGGATTTCGGGGAATGCTTTCAATTATTCTCACTCCTCCTCGTAACTGCTTTTGCGGAGAAACTTTACCTATAAATTTGTAATTTAAATTAGAAAAGCAATTGTCGTTAATAAATTATATCTTGAATGAAATAAACGTATGAGTTAATGTAAGTTGGGATGGATGCTATTAGTTTTATGTTATTATCTAAATTAAACTTAATTCAATTACTTGTCACAGGCATATTCATATCTTACTGTTACTAGGGAAGTAAAAGGGGTTTCCAAGTCTACGGCTTTTAAAAAATGCAGACAATGCACATCCCTAGAATGAGGTCATGCACGATTTTGCATTTTTAACTTTAATCGATAGAGTAATGAAAAATAATAGACCCGTATTTTTTATTTTCTCTCAAATCGATCTTTAATAATGAAAAAATTGCAATTAAAAATGACTTCCAAAAGCAGCTGATTTTTCTCGCTTCGTCCATCGCTCAGTGACGTAAGCAGTTCATCAACGGCCATTTTGATTTTCACGCTAGGTTCTAAACGTCAAAGTGACATTTAAAGGTGACCTGCAATTTAACAAAGTAAACTTGTCGGTGCAACGTTATTAACTTACCAAATAAAGAATAAAAGAATATTCTGCAATATATTCAATGTCTCGCGTGCGTTTCTATACTTCAACAAATTTATAGTGCATAATATCAAATCTTTACAGCTGCTGTCGCGTGGATAACTTCAGGCCAAATTAAAATTATACAACAGTGTGGGATTAAAATATGGAATATCAAAAAAAAAACCAACACAAGCTGTTTTTTTTAAAAAAACACGTCGATTTTATTTTTTAAAACACATTCTCACACCCTCCAACTTTCATTTGTTTTCAAAAAAATTTAAATAGCAATATAGATTTTTAGTAGTGGAATCTGATAGTGATTTGTATTCCCTTTAAGTAAATCATAAGGTTGAATAACAAAAATTCTGAAAAAAATCGAAATGAACATTTAATAATAATGAATAATTAAGATACCAAGATTTCATTTTTACGTCCCGCTACCCTTGGTAAGGGAGGTATAGGGATCGTGCTAAAAATCGCATATCGAGATTTTGGTAAATGACCACGTTTTAAGGTCCCTAGAATCCAATTTTAATATTTTCACGATGATGTCTGTGTGTATCCTATGACTATCATTCAGAAAATTTCGAAACCTTGTATTTCGAACTTTTTCTGTAATGGAAAGAGTCCAGTAGATTTTAGTGAAAATCGGATAACCGGAAATGGCACTTTACAAGAAGCTCAAAATAATTTTTCTTCGAAAAATACCTTTAAATGTTATTTTCGAGATTAATGTTATTATAAAAATTAAAGATTATTAAATTTTCTATAGATTTGCATTAATACTTTTTCTATATACTTAATGGATAAATTAAAAAAATTATCTATAATTTAAATCCCAGAGCCTACACTTTCAAGAAATAAAACGCAGTTATTCAAATGTATGTAACTCACAGATAAATGTCACTATCAAAGAACTAATCATTTCAAAATAATATAAGTAATGTTTTAAAAAGAAAAAAAGTAAATAGAACAGCATAAGTAAATATGTAGGTATTTAGATTAATAAAAATTAACGATTTACAACAATGTTTAAGATAATCCTCATTTTTGGATTAGTGAATTCTATTCTATCCCGGTATTTAAAATTTTATCTTCATTTTATTATAGCTCCGGTAGCTCAATGTCATGAGTACCCTCGGAGCTCTGGGTTCGAATCCCACTAAGGCATGGATGTGTGGGAATGTGAACCCACTCTGTAATTGGAATTTAATACTGTTGAGGGGTTTAACTTAATCTTTTTTGTGACTCCGGCTGCAAATGGCGGGAGGTATTGTGTTGGCCACACCCAGCCACACCAGATTTTTATTTAAACATTTAATGTTGATATTATGGTACTTATAACTGTTAAAGCATGATAAACGAAAAATTCTAAACTGAAAACTGAAATCGAGGTATCTTGATTATTCATTATTAAATGTTCAGCTCAATTTTTCTCAGAATTTTTTAAAACTGGAAGAAAATCGCCATTCGATTCCACTACTAAAAATCTATATTGCCATCTAATTTTTTTTGTGATAACGTCATAACTAAAAGCAAATGAAAGTGGGAAGGTGAATCGCTGTATATTTTTTCCCTTTAGAACTTCTGTGTTCATGTAATAAATTTCTTTGAAATGTGTCTGAAATTGCAGTTCTGAACCTCTGACGTCAGATAGCTGATTTTTTCAATTTTTTAAAGATATAAAAGTATATTTTTAAAAAAATTTATACGACAAAAATATATATATATATATATATATATATATATATATATATATATATATATATATATATATATATAAATAATTTAATGATACAGGACGATAAATTAGACCATGCTTGTTCGATTTAAACAAAAAGGAAACATTTATTATTTTTTGCATGACCTCATTAACTGTTTGAGAAGCATAACCAACTTAGGACTATGACGTCACAAATAATTTCAAATATTCAAAAACTCATATCTTAGAATTTTAATACCCCATTGTTAATTTTCTGATTTTTATTACCCTAATATCAAAATGAAACTTTAATGCGTTTAACATATTAAAAAATGAAAAGAACTTGAAACCCCTATTTTAATGGTTTAACCAAATTGTTCAAATAAATTGAAAGATAAACGTATTAACAAAATATATAAATGATGCGGGACGGTGTTCAAATAATTTAAGAGAAACCACAGAGGAAAAATTGATTTTAGTTGATGTTTCGAAACTAGAAAGTAGCATCAGAATCTCTACAGATGGAGAGATATGAGAGAATTATAAAACAATACAACTGTCAATTTGGATGAATCCCGGAGATTGCATACAACCGTATATATATTGTTGAAATGAGAAAAAAATATCTAATGTACTAAAAAATTACATCGGCTACCATTTAGAAAAATATAATTTTGTTCTACCGTTTGAGAACCACTGGTTCAATTTTAGGTTCATTATTACTGATAATTTAGATCCTTATTCTTATTTTTGTAGAAAAATAGCGTCCACTTGTTGCAATTTAGAAGTTGGTAGTTGGATATTGGACAAGGAATTAAAATAAATAAATAAATAAATATATCATCACGGCATATTACCCATTGCTAGGTGTGCCAATCTGCTTTGTACGCGCAGATATCGGTAATGATGATGACATATTTGTACCGTGCGGGCGTTTACCAGGTGTCACCTCACGGGCACTCATTAGGAATTAATGAAATAAAACGAAAATAATTCTCAATTCCTCAATTCTTAATCATTTTCTGTATATATGTTTTAAAGGAAACAACCTGTATAGAAATAGAAAATTTGTAGACACAGAATGTAATAAATCTAACACGAACATGACAGTTGATAGTGGATATCGCGTTAATTGCAGAAAAACTGTTTCATGTTAACAGGACAGTTACATGTACAAAATTTGTTAGTAATATCATCAGACACTCGTACGTCGTCACAAACCACACGATACATTTTTAGCGCCAAAATAAATTACAGGAAAATTTATCATAGATTATTACATTAGAATTAGGTTCGAATATCTCATTTGCGCCAGCAGATGAAGTTATGGAAGTTGAAAACTAGTGTAATACAGTGATACAGCATTGTTTTCGTTATACAGAGAATTTATTTTAAAATGCAACATATGGTTTATCACTTCCATGGTTACATACTACTGTCAAAAAATGACAGCAATGTAATATTTGTCCATTTTAAAATGCAACATTATAAATAGTATTGCAGCACAGGAGATACCTCCAGAACACATCACAAATGGTGTCAATTCTTTTTACGAGCGACTAGGATATTGCCTCAGTGTAAATGAAGGAATTTTTGAACATTTATTACATTAAAATTATAAATTTTTGTAAGCAAAAGTTTGTTAAGATGTGCTACATTAAAGTTTTGATTTTTTGTTAATAGTATATAGGCTACTTTATTGGAAATTAGTATTGAAAATACATAACTACAAATTTTTGTATGTTGCATTTTAAAATGGACAAATATTACATTGCTGTCATTTTTTGACAGTAGTGTGTGGTAACCATGGAAGTGATTGAACATATGTTGCACGTTAAAATAAATTCCCTGTATAGTATGGGGTCTCGTGGCCGCGTGCCTGATTGTCAGGTCGCGAATCTGTGGAACCGGGTTCGATCCCGACCGACGCCAAATATTTCCAATTTTAAATGGCACAAAATTGACCCCTGTGGTGCACTCTCCACGCCAGCAATGAGTGCCCGTGAGGTGACGCCTGGTACAAATATTTCATCATTACCGATATCTGTTGTGTACAAAGCAGATTGGCACACCCAGCAATGGGTATTAAGCCATGATGATATATTTATTTATAATGAAACCTTTTTAATTGTATATAATATCATGAATAATGCTGTTATAATTTTATTTACAGATAATAAATGCAAAAATTATTGATTAAAATTGAAAACGATGATCACCTGGTTACAGAATGGAAAATTATTGTATTAGAACATTAGTCCCAGTAGTGTTTTTTGCTTGTGGAAAATAAAGTGTGTCGTATTTAAAACAGCCACTATTCGTATCTCGAAAACTGTAATAATAGTTATGACCAGTTAAACGGGAATTTTTGTGCGCCTTTAGATATTGACAAAAAATTAAATTGATTCTATAACTCCTAAATTATTAATAATCGAGAAAAATGTTTCAAATAAAGTTAAGCATGTTTGATACGGTTATAATTCTATTAACAAATTTGGTAATAAATTGTTTTACTGGAAAAGAATGTTTTTTTCAAGTATGATCTATTTTATCACAAAGTTCATTATAAAGATACGTATATCTGTTTGACACGATCATAAAATTATGTCAACAAATTTACGACAGTGTTTTAAGATAATTTTAGATAAGTTTACTGACTAGTTAACGGAGCGCGAAAATAATTTTTACGACTCTTATTTTCCAATACACACGACAAACATATATATTTTTAAACGGGAACTACACTTGATTTTTACCATAATTTTTTTTTCGTTGGTGGCGCTGATTTTCGAAACAAGATGGCCGCCATATTATTGGTTTGACATATGACAGTTCATTTGTACAGTGTGTTTCGTGGACTGTTTATACAAACCGAGTTTTAAAAAGTTATTTAAATAAAAATGATAAGTTATTTTCTGTAAATTTGCGAAAGCTTCCCCTGACACGACGAATATGGCTGTCACTTATTCAACATGGCGCTTGTATATTGCTTTCCGTAGTACCGATTTGCACCACTAGAGTACAAATTTTATCTACGATTGCGAATAGACCTTTTCAATTTAACAACTATCTCTTTCTATCTCTGCATATAGTAAGTAAAATGGCGCCTGCAACTGATAACTAGGCATTAAATGAAACGTTAAAATTATTGCAGTCATTCAAATACCTGCATTCTCAGTAAAATTTGCCTCGTTAGACATTTTAGCTTCTATAAAAGCTTATGTTACTTCTTTTGAGAAGTTGTCAAAGACTTTCCTTACATTTTACGTCTAAATTTTGAAAAAACAAACGCCATGCACATAGTGAGAAAATGGCGCACATTTTCTCTCTTTAAATAAAAAGATCTATTAGGAGATCATTTTGATATTTCGTTATTTGAGAAAAAATGCATAGGTTATTGTTATTAGATATAAGCGAATATGTAAATTTTGCAGTTTTTTACCTCTTGCTAAGAGAGGTATTGTATTCATGCTAAAAATCGCATATCCAGATTTTAGTGAATAAGCACGTGTGTATGTTGGATTCACAATTTCTCAAATTACTATAAGACAAGACATTTTTAACTACGGATTCCTCAATCTAACAATAATGGGAAGAGTTGATTAAGTTTTGGTAACAATTGGACAACCGGAAGTAATATAAGAGGAATTTGCGAAAAAATTACGAATATAAAGAAAAAGAAAAGGAAAGTAGAAAAAGAAAATTTCAGGATATTGAATATAAAGAAAATGTATGTATTGTACATAATTAATATTAAAATATCCCATAGATTTTGCAAATATATGTGAGAATTATTTTGTAGTGAGACATGAATATATGTATTTGTATTTAAAAATATGTTTCGTTTTATGCGTACAACCAGGTAAAATATCTGGCGAGAGGTTATGTGCTGGCCACATCAGATTTTTTTATTTTTGTGAATATCTTCCAAGTGACAAATTATATTAATAATTAATCCACTCTACCATAAATCTATCTTTTTCATTGTACCAAAAAATTTAATGTGTAAAAAATTCTATTTTTTTAATGATAATTTTTGTATAAAACAGCAATTTTTTGTATATTTCAATTTTATTATCAAAATTACCCTTTTTTGTACCAATAATTTATTTTTCTATAAATCCATCCATCCTAATATTGAACGCAATAAATTTTAGTCATAAAAAATAACCTTGAAGCCGAGTCAATAATTTACTTTGTCTTTAAAAGATTAAAAAATATTTAAAACTATTTGCATTGTAAAAAAGTAAAATTTAAATGAATTTTCTTTGTTTATGTTGATTAAAGAAACATGTAATACCTTTGACGTAATCTTGTATTTGTTGCGCTGTGACTGTGGCATTGGGTTTTAAAACAACATAACCCAAAGGAAGTTCGCCAGCACGATCATCCGGAAGACCTACCACTGCAGCATCGAGAATATCCGGATGAGACATCAGAATTGATTCCAATTCTGCTGGAGGTACCTAAAAATTATTACAATACAAGGACATCATTAATGTGCACGAATTCTATCGTTATTTACAAATATAAAAATGCGCAAAAATGTTTTATTTAATCATAAATTATGTACAGGTGTCTCATTTTCGATATTTTTTTTAAGGTATCTCGGGTAATATTAATGATAGAGCGAAACCGTTTGCACATTGCAGGGTCAACTTTTCGAGAAAAGTTTAATAGTCACTACAGGAACTTTCGATCTTCTTTTGTTTCTGAGCTACAGGCAAAATCTCGTTTTTCGCTCGTTTTGAAAATATATCATCTTATTTATTATGATAGTTAGAGAAAAAATGTTTTTATAAAATTTTTACCGTTTTTCAAATAGAAAAAAAATGGTGTAATTAGATTTTTTGAAAACTTAATAATTCTGGAGATATAACACAAACTAATGATTTTTTAAATGGGAACCTATGTTGAAAATAGTCACGTCTTTTTGTTTATTTTATAAGCTTTTCAATGATATTATAACAAGTCTTCATTCTTTTGTTTTAAACATTAATAAAAGACGAATTGTTAATTTATTGGGGTGAAAATAATGGAAATTAGTAAGAAACAAATGAAAAAATCTATTCCAGATCATCATTTGTATATTTCTAATAGTATTTGTTTCAGTTTTACTCAATTTTTCAATTTATTTACTTCAAAAGCATATTAAACCATTTTGTTCGGATCGTGTCAAAGCCAACTGTAACGTCGATAAATAGTAATTTAACTAACCCGAAAATAATTGGTTAAGAATAATTTTGAGAACAAAATTAATAGATATTGAATCAGAATAAACAAATGATGATTTGTAATAAAATTTTTCATTTGTTTTTTGATAATTTCCAATATTTTCACCTCAATAAATTAATAATTCGTCTTTTATTAATGTTTAAAACAAAAGAATGTAGACTTGTTATATATCATTGAAAAGCTTATAAATAAAGCAAAACGACGGGACTATTTTTAACATAGGTTCCCATTTAAAAAATCATAAGTTTGTGTTATATCTTGAGAATTATTAAGTTTTCAAAAAATCTAATTACGCCATTTTATTCTATTTAAAAAACGGTAAATTTTTGTAAAAACATTTTTTCTCTAACTATCATAATAAATAAGATATGATATATTTTCAAAATAAGCGAAAAACGAGTTTATGCCTGTAGCTCAGAAACAAAAGAAGATCGAAAATTCCTGTGGTGACTATTAAACTTTTCTCGAAAAGTTGACCTTGCAATCTGTAAACGGTTTCGCTCTATCATTAATATTATCCGAGATACCTTAAAAAAACATCGAAAATGAGACACCCTGTACACGACTTTTAATACGGTTTGTATGAAAATATGTTGAATTTAATTTACTTTAAAACCTGAACAATAAAAATGAGAAACTCCGATAAAAATTCAATAAAAATGAGTAATAGTTCACCTGATAGGCTTTGTACTTTATCAGTTCCTTTATTCTATCTACTATGAAGAAATAATTGTCATCATCATAGTAACCAACATCTCCCGTATGTAACCAGCCATCCTTGTCAATTGTATTGGCAGTGGATTCTGGATCATTCACATAACCTTTCATTATTAACGGGCCTTTAAAACATAATTCACCCTCGCAATTTGGTCCTAAAATATTTCCTTGATCATCCACGACCTACAAATTAAATTCCGAAATTTAAAGAAACGTTCCATTATAATTTAACAAAATATTTACTTTGGCATACATGGAAGGCACGATTTTCCCAACTGAATGTTGCTTGAAATTATTAGGAGGTATAAAAAGAACTCCCAAAGTTGTTTCCGTCATCCCATATGCTTGACTTACTCCTTTTATTTTCAGTCTAATAAAAAAAATATATATATACAGGCGTAAATGAAATAAGTACATTAAATTTAACCAGTAATATAACTCGTCGAGAGCAACAATATTTCTTAATAACTTTTTCTCGAAATCGCATATTTTTTTAGCGTTTTTACAACCCCGTAAATGGACCTTTCCAATTTAAAGAGATAGAAGATATGCGCAATGGGGATCTGCGCATAGTAAGAACAACTGAGATCTATGACGTTTGATTCTAAAACATTTAGACGTAAAATGTGAGAATATCTCGGATAACTTTAAAAAAATCTTATCGAAATAAGTTACAAAAGCTTTTATTGAAGGGAAAATGTCTAACGATGCAAATTTTCACTGAGAATACAGGTATTTTAATGACTGCAATATTTTTGACGTTTCGTTTGACAGCCCAACTGGCAGTTGTTCGCGCCATTTTCTTACTATTTGCAGCGATAGAAAGAGAAAGCCGTTAAATTGGAAAGGTCCATTGACGAGTCGTTCCAAGTATTTTTCTAATAATGAATGCACTAGCAATAGCTCTGAAAAATTTTGTTTTAGCAATTGACAGTCCTGTCAGTTCCAATTAAATTTTGACCTTAGTAGAAAAAGTTATTAAGAAATATTGTTGCTCTCGTCGAGTTACATTACTGGTTAAATTTAATGCACTTATTTCATTTACACCCTGTATAGGTGGAGTCTCGGAAGATGTCCCCTACCCCCCTTAACTTTTTATTATTAAAAAACAAGAAATAAAATGCATTTTCCTTCTTTTAAAAAGCATTTAAAATAGGTTTTAAATTTGTTTGTTAAAGTTACCGCTCTTTTTAAATAAATAAAAATATTGGTTACTATTTAAAATATAAGTTAATCAGTTTATAAGGCCGGTTTTTTATCCTGATATAAATTTAAATTACTTTTTTGAAATCCTTTGTTCGAATTCTTTGGCCAACGGTGCAGCACCACATCGAATTTCTTTTATACTAGATAAATCGTAGTTATCTACAAGTGGTGATTGACAAAGCATCACTACTATGGGAGGCGGAATTCCTAATATTGTCACTTTATGATTTTGTATAGATTCTAAAAATTGTGTAATTCTAAATTTCTTGACTACCACCAATTTTCTTCCTCCTAGAAGAGCCATTGTCATAACCATGTAACCCATAGAATGGAAAAATGGTACAAGTCCCATTGTTACATCGTCTATATCTACAGAAATCTCTTTGTTTGTGACTTGTCTACAAATATTGGTATTGTTAATGTGTTGTATGAATTTCAACCGTAGAATGTTACTTTATGATACTTAGGAAAGTAAGAATATTTCTTTGTGTCGTCATGACACCCTTTGGCATTCCCGTAGTTCCTGATGAACACATAATTGTTGCGACAGTTTCACTGATATCAACCTGAGGAGGAATATATTCTTCATTTTCTAATGCATCCAAAAACCGTGCCTCCAAAATATGTTCAAAAGATGATACCATACTAGAATTATGTTATTTAGTTTTGATTAAACTGTTATTTAAATCGGCTGGATTGCAGTTTATCCAGAATAGTAGAAGTTGCATTTTTTTGTTGTAATGTCTTATTTTAGGTAAAATATAATAAGGAAACATAAAATTGGAGCGCGGAAACAAGTATTTATATATTTTTTTGTACAAATAATTTTTTTTTTAAATCCTGAGAAAAACAGTATCTAACGCACAGTAATGTTTTAACACGTTCGCGCCTTAATATTATTTACAGATCTTTCATCTGAGCCGTAACTGATTTTTTCTACAGTCTATATACAAAGTAGCCATTTGCGCTCTCTTTTGTCAACGCAAAATGTCACTTTGCCGCTCTAGAGCGACAAAGTAGAAAAACGCTCGCTCCTCAAATTTCTAACTATACAATGTTGAGAAATGTTACTTGACTACATTCTTAATGGAAACGTTTAGTCAGGAATCAATGACACTGTAGTTACACATTACCCACTTACATAACCAAACAAAATGCCGCACTGCTGTGACAATAAAATAGGGTATTCATTTACAAAACCGAAAGTATAAAATGCTTAGATTAGATTGAAGCAATAGCTCAAGAAGAATGGAAAATACCAATAAGTAAAAATAAATAAAAAATAAATTTTTGTTATGGTGGAGGACCCCATTGTGGCGACTGTATAAAAAATCTTGTGTGTGTTTCGAGCGCAAATGGACATTGTCGATTTCGAGAGAATGCCTCGCCCCTGCGTCGCGCGGCAACAACCTCTCAATCGACAATGTCCCATTTTGCGCTCTTAATACACAAATAGCTATTTTCTACAGTCTATATACAAAGTAGCCATTTGCGCTTTCTTTTGTCAACGCAAAATGTCACTTTGCCGCTCTAGAGCGACAAAGTAGAAAAAACGCTTGCTCCTCAAATTTCTAACTATACAATGTTGAGAAATGTTACTTGGCTACATTCTTAATGGAAACGTTTAGTCAGGAATTAATGACGCTGTAGTTACACATTACCCACTTACATAACCAAACAAAATGCCGCACTGCTGTGAAAATAAAATAGGGCATTTATTTACAAAAACGAAAGTATAAAATGCTTAGATTAGATTGAAGCAATAGCTCAAGAAGAATGGAAAATACCGATAATTAAAATTAATAAAAAATAAATTTTTGTTATGCTGGAGGCCCCCATTGTGGCGACTGTAGAAAAAATCTTGTGTGTGTTTCGAGCGCAAATGGACATTGTCGATTTCGAGAGAATGCCTCGCTCCTGCGTCGCGCGGCAACAACTTCTCAATCGACAATGTCCCATTTTGCGCTCTTAATACACAAATAACTATTGTCAATATTCTTGTAATGCACTAAACATTAAAAAAATCATCACAATTATTTGTAAAACGTAGTTATAGAAAACCGACTTTGAAGTTAATATTCCATACTCTTAAATTTAAATTTAACATATTACAAATTATACAAAATTTAAATTACAGTTTGTAATAAATTCTTTCAAAAATTTACGACCAAAGTACGTCGTGTACCACCGGTGGTACACGTCGGCGGGAACGTGTTAAGAATTTTTTTTAAAATCCTAGAAAAAAACAATACCTAACGCACGCGTATTTTTTTAAAATAATTTAAAAAATCCTGACAAAAACAATACCTAACGCACACCAGGCACACACATTCGACATCCCTCGGCCCACTACCTTCATGTTAGTTTACCTATAGGGCGCGAGCAGACACGTGACTCGAGCGACCTTGACTTGCTTGTGATCAGCTGATTTGTATGCGCATGTCATTTTGACAAGAACACTTATTTTGATTTTGAATTGCTAAAATGTTAATATTTTACAATTTTTAGGCAGTAAAACACATCAAATTAAAAATAACATTTTCGCAGTTAAAATTCAAAATAAGTCAAAACATTGGTCTTGTCAACATGACATTGTTCTTGTCAAAATGACATGCGCACACAAATCAGCTGATTCTAAGCACGTCGAGGTCCCTTGAGTCACGTATCTGCTCGCGCCCTATAGACAGATGAACGCAAAATTATAAATAAAAAATGTTATAAAACGTAGGATAAGAACGAAAAAAAGAAATAATTTTGCAAATATACATTAATTGAAACAGTATTATTCGTACGAAAGCGTAAGTACCTACTTAAACATGGAAATGTATGTAGTTCATCTAACCTAATTTTTTCAGAAAAAATGCCCAAATCTCTATTAATATAGCTTTCCGCACATAATTTTTAGCGGTATTTAGTGATTTTAATGGTTTACCAAGTATATATAACCATTAATATAAAATTCTTGAATTCTGGATAAACTGCAATTTAGCCTTTAAATCTACTACCTGTGTTGTAGATGTGGATTTCTACCAAACACAATAACATGTTTAATAAATGAGTTAGTACCAGTGGCAGCCACAATTTTATTTAAAGTTAGAGGAGACGTAAATATCACTTGTGGTTTGGAAAGGTTTAGTGTATGTTGCAATTCATCTAAAAAAGTAATAGTCATGTAATTAGCTGATTATCATATCATATCAAATACACGTGAATATGAAATTAAAATTTAAAAGCATTTTGTTATCAATGAATGTTTATTATAACAAAAACATAAAATTGCTCTACAATGAACACTTTGTTATTTCGCTATTGTAATATTAAAAATTATTATTTAACTAATATATCTCGTTTATATGTAAAAATATATGCTGATTTATTAATTATAATTTCAAACGAATATTCAAAACAGAAATTTCTGACTTGCAAATCTTTTAAGTAGTTCAATGATAAGGAAATTTTATCGTGACAAAATTTATTTGAATTTCATATTTTTTATATTTTTACGTACCAGCAGTATATTGTGGATTTAAAGGTGCTAAAGTTATTCCGGATAAATATGCTGCAACTGGTATTAAGCAAAATTCTAGCCGATTTTCACTAATTATTGAAATAACATCTCCTGGACCAAAACCTTTAGATTCTAACCATCGTGCTAGTCGTATTCCTCGATTTAAAACATATCTAGCAGTGTATTCTTCACCAGTATCTGCATCTACCTAAAAGCCACCTTGATATTTGGGAATAATTAATAATGAAATAAAATTACCTGTATAACTTTATCTTCATGCATATCTAGCAACACTTTTGTTAATTCTCCCAGATTAAACGGGATCATCATGTCTATTTCATCCCCTTGTAAAATATATTGGTTATTCATTGTTGCACCTATTTAATGTTTACTTAAACAATTAATGAAAAGCTGTGAATTTTGTACTATTGTTCGTTTATCGTTCGTTTATCTTATCTTAAACTTCTTTCAATTATCACATAAATATTTGAGCTTAGAAACAATTTACTTGTAAAATTATTATGAATAATACTGTTGAATACCAAAACGCCTCGTTTTACGTGTTTTAGATGTTGTCAATAACATAGACACTAAGAAACGACACTGTCGGCCACTATTTTTTCTGGTAGCAATGTGTACTATCAAACTCTTTTGATTGTTTATTACCAAAGAGCGTTTAAATATCGCATTACTTTACGTAAAGCAACTCAAGGCAAATTATTTCTAACCTCACGTTTCCACCACATCCAATCAATATGATGTTTTACATCACGTGATTCACCGGCCGGCACATGCGCCAGTGGCGTAACAAAATCAGATTCAGATTTATAGATAATGCACAAACCTTAGACCAGGAATAGAGGGGGAGACAAGGCATAGTCACGCGTATATTTCCAAATCATCTGAGCGATTTTGAACCTTATTGAAATATCAAAATCAGCCGCAAAAGGCTAGTGGACCAGTTAAATACTGTTATGTTACAGTTGGCCAAATCTAAATAAATACTTGTTTATCCATAACTACAAATTATCTTGATTTTGTTAAAGAAAAACGTAATGTAAATAACTGACAAGTTAAAACGGTAGGTGACGCTTGTTGAGATTGAAAACTTATTCGTTCGACTGCACACGTATGTAACACATCTGGCCGACTAGCCTTTTGCGGCTGATTCTGACAGTTCAATAAGGTCGAAAATCGCTAGGATGATTTGGAAAGTCGTCTTATGGCGGAATATCGAGATTTTGGTAAATGACCACGTTTTAAGATTATTAAATTTCCTACAGCTTTGCATTAATACTTTTTGTGTGTATTTTATGGATAAATTTATAAAATTATCTATTATTTAAATCCCGGAAATATTTTCTAAAACAAGTGGTTCTCAAAGTGTAGTACAAAGTTATATTTTTTCAAATGGGATTATACGCGATTCAAGTTGAGCGGACTCTATCTGGTGACCAAACATCTCACTAATTATGTGACGTCACAACGAGTATAGTTTCTTAAACTCCGTAAGAAGTAACGTTAGAATTTTAGACGATATTTTAAAAATTCAGCAAATATTTAAATTTATATTTATTGGTGATGATTGTGAACACTTCCTCTGTTTAATTATACAATAAAATTCGCGAGTATTCCTAGTATGTTGAGACATTGTATATTTTTAGAGAAATAAGGTTAAGTATAATATGTGCAGTTGCTTGTTAAAATAATGACATAAATTTACTATACATAAGTTAAAAACAACATGAATGCAATATTAAAACGTTTAAGGATTAATTATATATTTGTAAATATTGTAAAAATATGGAATTTTCACCAAAACCAACGAAATCAAGTGTACTGTTGTGTTCCGAAATGTCATTCCTATTAATCAGAAATCCCACCCTTCGTTTTCACATATTTCCAAAACGTTAAATTTATAAATAAATATGGCATCGAAGAAATGATTGAGACACAAAGCATTGTAGATTAATGGGTCGATTCTGTTCAAGTCTGTAAAGCTTACAGATCTGTAAATTTGTAAATAATGAACAAAATCGCAACGAAAACTCTTATGTACAATTTTATATTAATTAACAAAAATAGATGTGTTTTTGTCAGGTTTTTACAGATTTACAGATGTGAACAGAATCGACAAATAAATTATTGTTAATTGGAAAACGAGTTACAAATTCAATGTTTGTTCTTTACATTTTTGTAACCAAGATTTCGCATACGCATATATTGGTAGCTCTAAAACAATATAAATATATTCAATTATTTTATTATGTATTTACATTTAGGTTATATAAATATTTATATTTAGGTTAGTTTCGCGCCTGACACGAACAAGACGCTTTTTATTGCTAGTGAGCCAGAATTTATCAATTTTTCAGTAATTTCATGCGGATATTTATTTACGCCGCTGATTTGTGGACATAATCCAAAGTGAAGTGTTTAATTTTTGTCATCTGATTTTGTTTTACCATATACTAGCATATGTCCAGAATTCAATACTTCATCATCCTCACAAAAATTTCTGGTGCACGCAGAAGCATTTAAATAATTAAACACATCCTTTATTAACAGTCTCATTGCTAATAAACTATTAATTCATTAAATATATGTATTAAAACAGCAATACACACACAAACTTTAATGCAGAAGTGAACGACAATTTGAAAACATACTCGTTGTGACGTCACGTCACGTGTTAAAAGTTGCGGGAAAAGTTAATTTGAATCGCCTATACATATTTACACCTATTCGACAGCGTATTTTTTTCTGAAATCAACCATGTAATCATTTTACATCCTTACATAATAAAAATATTGAGAAAAAATAAATAGAAATTTAAATAAATTTTATTTTTATTTATCAGTAGGCAACGTATGAAAAACAAAACCTGATATTTGTCAATTTGAATTATTTAGGGCCGGTATTTCCATCTTCGGATAAAGTGCTGGATAACTTATCTGTCAGATAAATGAACAATATCGCATCAAAAAATGACACTCAATATAATTTATCTCATTTATGCTCTTATTTCGATGCGATATTTTATCATTTATCTGACGAATAGTTATCCTGAACTTTATCCGGAGATGGAAATACCGGCCCTTAGTGCATAATTCCTATTGTTGCATATAAAACACTATTTATAAAGTTATTAACGAATTTGTGTTTAAATTTAATTTAAGTTCAATTTTTTTTATACGTACACAACGTAGTCCACTGAAAACTGACTATAAAAATAAAATTTATTTAAATTTCCAAAGGCCATACGCAAAACAGACATTCGAAAGGTCACTTTTTGGGCAAGCTGGACATAAAATATTGTGTGTACCACGAGTGCAAAATGACATCGCCGCTCTGGCATCATTGAAGCTCTCAGCTGCGCTTCGAGCGTTATACTTCATGCTCGTATGACAATGTAGGATTTTGCATCCTTAGTACACAAATAACTACTGCGTACTAAGGGTAAAGAAACGGAGTTGCCCAACCCTTTAAAAAAATAATCCGTTTAAAAAAAAATCGTAGTGTCAAAATTTAAGAAATTTTGTTTCAGTTGGTGATACTAGTGTGAAGTTTGACGTTCAAAAACAAACTTATTTTTGTAACATCAGCTATATACGATATATTTTATTTCTTTCTAACTTTACTACTCTATTTCTTCTCCTCTTCTTATTACTACTTTTAAATTCATAATTATATAAAAATAGTATTTTTAACAATCGTTTGTGTTCATTTATTTAGCGAGATTTGACATTTGATATTATTTGACATTGATAGCCACCAACCTAAAAAAATAAATTGAACTTGTCTATTACAGCATTCGAATGAGCTATAAACGAACTCTTTTGGATGATGTAAGCTTTGTTACTGGCGCAAAATAGAAAAAACTTAATTAAACGTCAACTTTCATTCGCTAGCCATACTATACTGACTTCTACGATTGAAAAACAAATAAATAGGTATGAGACATTTTAGGAATTTTTTTTTTCACTAGTAGCAAGTAACTACAATATACCTTCCAGTTTTAGAAAAAGTAACTTCAATTTTAGAATATGTAAATTTAATATCAGAGATAATAAAATCATTTTTAGAAAAAGTAACTTAAATAAATAAATATATTATCACGGCTTATTACCCATTGCTGGGTGTGCCAATCTGTTTTGTACACAGATTTCGGTAATGATGACATATTTGTACCGTCCGGGCGTTTACCAGGCGTCACCTCACGGCCACTCATTGCTGGCGTGGAGAGTGCACCACAGGGGTTAACCCGGTTCCCCAGATTCGCAACTAGACACTCTAGGCATACGGCCACGAGACCCCATAAAAAAATTAAAAAACTTCAATTTCAGAAAAAGTAATTGCAACTTCAGCTTCTATTTTTTTACAAAAAAAAAAATCTTGAAAAGTGTTAATGTCAAATATCTAATGCATACGTCACGTCAATGATAGTGAAAAATACATTCTGAATTCTTTTTTCTGAAATTACTATTTCTTTTTTCAAAAATCTATTTAACTTCTTAAAATTGAATTTACTTTTTCTAAAATTGATGTTACTTTTTCAAAAATTGAATTTACATTTTTTGAAAAAGAATTAACTTTTACTGAAATTGAAGCTGAAAAGGTATAGTTTTCAAAAAATATGTAAAATCAGTTGCACAAAAATTGCGTAACAAATTAAGTTGCAGATATGTTCATATTATGTGATAGGAAGCCGTCTCTAAAATACAAGTGTATCATTTAGCCTATATTAATATTAGCATTCGCAAATATTCAAGTAGGTATTCAAAGTTGTTCTAAAAAAATTTTGCCTACGCTTTGTGCGATTTGAATGAAATTTGTTACGACGACATTCTATGACAGGGGTTCCCAAAGTTTTTCTTAGGCGGGCCGGTTTAATATTACCGAATTTTTTGGCGGGCTAAAAAAAAACGGAATAAAATCAAAACAATTGGGATTTTCAGGTATCAAGAGATGACGCTGATCGCATTAAACAATGGTACACTTTTTGTTGACATTTGTAAGTGTAGCATTGCTGTTAATTGTGTTTCTTAGTTTTCGTATTATTTTCTCATTAGTGTTTTTAATTTAAAATTCAAGTATGTATAATAGAGTTTCTGTAGTCATAAAGTTGTAGTTTCATTCATGTAGATGTCAAATGTGTACCACTGTTTGTAGTTCTAATATTTGCCTCTAGTTAGCGTTTTCTTATTTGAAAATCCGAATAACCACGATTTTTTATGTTTTAAATATATTTAACTATTTCTTATTTTAGCACATGTAAACACTATTGCATTGTCGACTCAAATAGAAATAGAACTGCGCGAAAGACGCATTTCGTTCATAATTTGAGCAACCAATAAGAAAAGACGATCTGCTTGTGCTTGCATGTTTTCCTATTTTTCGTCCCACCTCTAGTGAGTTGCAGCAGTGCATTTTGGAATATTCGTTAATATGGCATAGGCCTGTATTGCTCAGGGCAACTGGGTAGGCAGGACAAGGTCTGGTGGTACAGTTGTAGTGTGCGGCACAGCGCACATCATTGAAAAAAACGATAAATTCGTTACTGACTCCTTGAAATTGTGTGTTGCATTAGATGCGCCAGAAATGATTAACAGTTCATCATTTTAAGATTATATGTATTTGTTAATATTAGTAATCCACTAGTCACTAGTGTATGTGTATGAAACTTGAACTTGGGTATCACGACCATGAGTAGACAATAACTTTTTCACGATAACATCAATGACGTAAATTATTTTTTATCATAAAGATAAAGTCAATCGTAAATGTTTCTGTCTTCATATAAGTTGTGTTAATTTTGAATGACAAAAACAATTTTAATATTGTTTTAATGACATTATTATGATCAATGGCGGTTCCTTCATTAAGTCATTTGATTAATGACCTCCCAAAATTATCAAAGCTGAAAAGAAAAATAATAAAATATTTTGAATTTCATAATGGGATAAATGACTACGTTGATCTCGATAATTCAAGCGGCTTTAAGTATATTATTACTTGAAAAATCCTATTGGTTTATCTCAGCGGATTGAAAATAGGATTGAGTTATTTTCAATCTTCTTTAACTTCGTATTGACAGGATGACAGGGAGAGGTATATGACTTAATTTCATCCTGGATATATAACCCCAAAATCTAAAAAGTGTCATGTTGTTATTTGTCTTCTTTCAAAAACATTAGAAAAACATTTATTTCTTCGTCACTCCAAATATTTCGCGGCTTTTATAAAATGAGGTAAAATGCAAACAACCAACAAATGATGATATGAATTTAGTAACACTGCAATTGCGGATGTGCGCATTGCGCATGCGTAGTTACATTTTTTGAAGCTTCGCTTGTTTATTTCGACAGAAATCAAGAAGATTCGTAAGTCAAGCCTGTTATTTTACAGGCTTGACTTGACATTTTCAAGTGGCTTCAAATATTAATCTCGATCGTTTATTTCGAAGATTGAAAAGGGATTTACTAAATTCAAGCGGCTTCAAACATCGAGATAAACGTATATATAGTCTATAACCATGGATACGTTTATCTCAACAATTCAAGCGGCTTCAAGTATATTATGACTTGAAAAATCCTATTGGTTTATCTCAGCGGATTGAAATTAGGATTGAGTTATTTTCAATCTTCTTTAAATTCGTATCGACTAAAAAAAGATGGTTAAATATTAGATTATGCAGACCGACAGGGAGAAGCATATGATCTAATTTCATGCTGGATATGTAACCTTAAAATCCAAAAATTGTCATATTGTTATTTGAATTTTCGTTCAAAACAATATATATATATATATATATATATATATATATATATATATATATATATATATATATATATATATATATATTATTAAATTTTATGTCGCGAGTTTTATAAAATGAGGTAATACAAATAACCAAATGATATTAATTTATTAACACTCCAACATATTGCGCATGCGAAGTTCCATTATTTCAAGTTTGACTGTTTATTTCGACAGAAGTCAAGCCGCTTCATAAGTCCAAGCCTGTTATTTTACAGGCTTGACTTGACATTTTCAAGCGAATTGGAATATTGATCTCGATCGTTTATTTCGAAGATTGAAAAGGTATTTACTAAATTCAAGCGGCTTCAAACGTCGAGATAAACGTAGTCAATACTCGAATTTCAGTATCTTATACAGGCTAGGGCAATGCAATGGGAGATTTTAAAATGACTTTAAAAAGCCAACATGTAATTTTTTACCAATTTACTCATATCACCTTAAGGGACGTAAAAAAGCATTTAAAAAAAGTGTTATAAATAATATCTGCAGGATCACGTCCACACTCTGTTCTCTTTTTCCGGCCTTTTCTTTTCTTTATTAAAGCAGCGTTTTCAAAAATTTCAACCCACCCTTTAATAGCGCGGAAGGTACTGAGCGATTACGATTTATAGCGAATTCAGTACGGAAATGACTCTGGGCGACAGGGCGGCTACATAACTACCGTTTTGATAATACGCCTTTACGGCGAACGCGCGTTATTGGCTGGTCCAACGTTACATGGTGATACTGTAAGTTTTAAGTCAAGGAATGCAACGGTGACTTCGAAAATACCCTGTTTATATTACTTGAGCTGTCCCGTCCTTTTCAAAATCGCCCCATTCTGTATATAAAAATGAAAAAATAACCGCTAGGCAAATCTACAACGTTTTACATATCGACGCCTAATTTTGTAAAGATGTTCTTTCAACTTCAACGTGTCGTAGAAGTTGCATAGTTATTTTATAATTTTCAAAGTTCACGTTAATTTTGAGAGCGGCCTTACCAACAGAGTCAAAATATCAAAACCATACTTTTCTGTTGTCAATCAAATATTTTTAGTAATAATATAACAAGAGAGTGCGAATAAATTGAAAATAATATGACAGATTTTTCGAAAACTTGTTGCCAAGCAATAGTCACGAAAGCCCGTAGGGCTTGATTGGCTCTTGCCAAATGGCAACAAGTTTGAGAAAAATCTCGAAAATTATTTTCTAATTTATCGAACTCTCGAATTATATTTAATTAGATTATTTTTTGATCCACAAGTTTCAAACAACGGAATTAGACTGTCATGCTATTATAGCGCTACCTACTGTCGTAATTAACTAGCTTCATTCATTTACATGATTCAGTTGGTAAGTCTGTTTCGACAACTAGAACACACTTTGACAATGCAAAGAAAATAATGAAAAGATATAATTACTAATTATGATATTTCTAGATGTGGTTACTATAATTTTTTGGTTTATTTCCTGCTCACAAATGGCACAAATTTGGCCTTCTTCCCTCATTTTTCTTATGTGTTTATTACTATCTGACATACATATGTCAACAAAAACAAAAGCTACAGAGATTATCCCCGGGAATAATCTCTAGAGCTTGATTTTCAGTATAATAATGACAGGATTGGTTAAAACGCAGACACGTGACACAAAATGGAACAATCGTTGGTTGTAAGAAAAATAAAAAAATTATCATTAAAAAATTCAGTTAATTATGTTTCTTATAAATTTCAGCCGAATTCATAACCAAATAAAATTTTGATGTTTTGGAAGAATTGCGAAAAATTCGCAATGGGCGTCAAAATAGTAATATTTAAATAAAATTTTGTCAATGCAGTTTTAAGATTTGGATTTGAGTTAATTTATATTTTAAATCCCGTAGAACTTAGTGTTAATTTGAAAATAATTTAAACTGTTGAAGAGTTGAGAGCAAAATAAAATGCATTTTTTAGGACAAATTTTTTCCAAAATTTGTCATTAACAAGGTAACTAATTCGCTTTTAATACTAGTGTTAAAAGTAACAATGGTTTGTTACTTTTTAACACTGGTGTCAGTAGATTTGTAGAAAAATAAATTATGTACATCAAGTAACAAAATGCTAGGATTCATTATTAGGAATTGTCGTAATTTTCTACTATAGAACGCATAATTATTATGTATTTCGCTTTTATTATATCATGTATAAACTTTATTATTGCTGTATCATGTGAAGCCCTATACATGATATAATATCGATTATCCGTTTTTCTTTTAACTGACAGTATAGTTAACAGATTGTTTTTAACCGGTGATGAAAATATTGGGCCTTAATCTATGAAAATGTGGGTAGAATCCGTTCGCTGTAAAAATATGCCAGGCACGTCATGAATACGTCATTCCTTTACATAGCAACGGGATGCTGTCTATTCTAATAGCCACGGAGCTACGCCACTGTTTGTTGATGGGCGCACACAAACGATGACGATCTGGGCATATTCTTACAGAGAACGAACGAAATACTAATTGTACTTGTTCTACAATTTGTAATTTGTATATCTATATTTTATTTTTTTATCTTATATAAATATAACCAAACGTACCACAATTTCGCCTATAAAAGTTGGTTTATACGAAATATCAAACAAAAGTCTTAATTTTAATTTACTGCATAAACGACATTATTTTAATTTAGTGGCTTAATTTAATTTAATAATTTATTCGGCTTAAAGCCAGCATAAGAAGAACTATAAATCATCTTCTCTTTTTATAATTTAAATAATAAAAATGTTTCAATGCAATTGGTTTTATATTTAGATCAAGAATTTGGAACTCTGATATAAGTCCCTCATATTTTCGTGATTAAATATTTAGAAGCAATTTTTGGCGAGCTTTTAAGTGGGATTTCTAAAAATGTAAGCTTCGCCCCTTCATTCAATATAAGAGCGACGCTCGCCTCGAGGAGCTGATTTAAGTTATGACACGAAATGAACATGGATCCATAAACCTTTTGACGCATTTGTTATGAAATGTACAGGAAGTGTCCGTCCGTAAGATGCTTGTTCCGGTACTTTACGAGGTTTTATTTATGTTTTCTTTTATTCTTTGTGCGTTTCTATTTGGTGTTAGAATGAGGAAGATTCTTTTTTATTGGCGGTTACATTTTCCTGAAGTTCGTAAACTCGAAAGCTATAAAGAACATATTCCGGTCTGTTTCTATAACCTTACATTGTTGTTAGTTCAAATATTTACTTCTTATAAATATTTAATATTGCTCGCAAAAATATAAATACAAGGTAGCAATATACATTTATTGCTACCTTGAATGATGAATTTATATTTTTAAGGTACCTATTTATTTTCACACTCATTTGCTAAAAAAATATTTATTTTATTGTATTTACATATGAATAAGATGATAAGTACAGTGTACTTGACTATGTACCCGCTTGTTTTTTTGACTTTGACACGTATTAATGTTCAGGAGATAAAAATTTATAGTAAGTTATCTTCATAATTTATCAAATTTTGCATAAATAACTATACACATTGAGCTTAAAAAATTATTGATAATATACACAGGGCCGTGCGGTAATGTGGAAAAGGCCCACTGAAATAAATATGAAATGAGAATATGTCATTAGACACGTGCCATGTTTCCGCCAATCAATATTCAGAATCTAACTAGTTACATGTCTATCACAGCGATGATAAAAAATAAAGAAAGTATCACCTTATTTATATTCGTTACTAGGGGATTTGTTTTCTTTGTTTACAGCATTGGCAGCTAATTATGAGTATAAAAATGTGCGGTAATCGTTTTTGATGTCAACAACGATGAAAATAATAAGTCAATTGTAAAATTAACCATGTTCTAATACAATATATGAAAAGTTAGGTTAGCAGCACACACAATGTGTCAGAAAATTTCAATATGTTCTCTCATTAAATATAAGCTCGTGATATGATTAATAATCAAAGATATTGCTCGTGAAACCGAAGCAGCACATTTATCTCATCCTTCAGACTCATGAAATCTGCAACTCGGTTTCACTCGAGAATATCATCTATGATAATCATATTACTTGTTATTACGTATGATTATTTTTTGACATTTCTTAAAAACCAATGAAATGCTTCAATCTTTGTCACGTGCCTGCGTCTGTATACTGAGAATATATTAATCTCTGTAGCTTTTGTTTTTGTTAACAAATGTCAGATAGTAAAATGAGCGAAAAGATCGATTTAGTGCCGTTTCTGATCATGAAATAAACCAAAAATTATTGAATCCACTTCTAGAAGTTACGTAATTATAATTCCTTGTCAGAATTATGTTCTAGTTGTCGAAGAGTTCGATAAATTAGAAAATAAATTTACAGTTTCTTTCTCAAACTTGTTGTCACTTGGAAATAGTTAGTCAAGCCCTACGGGTTTTTGTGACTATTGCCTGGTAATAAATTTTCGAAAAATTATTTTCAATTTATTCTCACTCTCTTGTTATATTATTACTGATAAATATTTTTCCTACAACCGTGAGTGAAAAGTATTTTCACACACTAGTGCTTGAAAAGTAAATAAGCGTTGCTAGGCAACATTAAAATTCGGTTAATTTACCTGTCAAGTATATAATTAAGTAGTAAATAATAATAAAAGTAATAAAACTTATTAAGAAATATGAATATACACTGTAAATGAAACAAATCTAATATCTTTTAACAGATTGAGTACTGATCTGATGTATTCTAACCTAACCTAATTTTTAATATTAATATTATATGTACAATTTGTATATTATAAAAGACTAATCATTGTCTGTCTGAGATTCTTCCATGTGTTTAAGTTAAATTATGTACAGTGTTATGAGAAAGAGTACTAACAGTATTTGAAGCTGCTGGATGCCTGTACACTCAGTATTATGAGAAACATCAATACTATTTCGGTTGAAGGAAAAATGTTATATGCAACACGTGTGTAAAATAGTATTTTTTGTCTCGTGCTACAATTTTCGCATTCGGCTGCGCCTCATGCGTAAAACATCGCACTCGACCAGAAAAGTACTACTTTACACACTTGTTACATAAATAACTATTATGATTGATACGCTTTTGCTAATCATCTAGTTAAGCAGTTGGAACCAGTTCATCCTCTCATTCTTTATTAAACTAAATAAACGAAAAATAAACTCTTCTATAAATATTTTTCTTAGGTGGACCGGTTGTACAATTGCATCTTAGTTGCTTAAAATATCGGCAGTTTAATGTTAAACAAAGTTTACGCGTAGTTTAAACGGTTTAAACTGTCGATCACGAGCGTTTTGCAAAAGTGCAGTCGTTTAAACTAAGTATAAACAGTAAAATGTTGTTGTACAAGATTTTTGCGCGTTACCATGGTTTTGCAATAAACATAGTTTAAACCGATGTTTAAACTGTAATTGTACAGGCGCCAAATTGAATAGTAAGTGCTCCAGGCGCCAAAATATCACAGCACGGCCCTGAATATATATATTTATTTATCTTCTACTTTTCAGATAATATTTGTAATATTTATTAAATAACATACAATCATATCGGGAACATCTGACATCAGCGGTTTACGGTACCATTTGTCTGTTTGGTTTACTATCTCTGTCTTTAGTAAATCTATCTCCTTCACTCTTGTTGCTTCTACTCAGCAGTTAGAGCTAGTAGAACAAGATGGGCTGACTCATGCCACCATCTTTGCTCTTATAGAGTAGTATATAAGTTGCGTGCAAAATAAAATATGATTACTGAATTAGATGCAGAATTTAATTCTCTGAAACATTTATTTGACGCATTATTGTCTAAAATTAATAGGCCACTTTTGGACAAGGAAAAACTTTTTTCCCATGTTAAACGCCTATGGCCTGCTTTTCATGTTACACCTTGTAATCCCTGTATACTAACCCTATAAGCAGTAATGACGTCACAGAGGTTTTATGCCGTATTTTTGGTATTCTATTAATATTTAACGAATTTTAAAAATTTGTATATATTATTTTTAACTCTATAATTAGGAGTACAAAAAATATGGTCACATATCCCATTATGCCCCTTATCTTTAGAAGACGGACGCCGCCGTCACCGCATCGGTGAGCGAGTATCTATTGGCGACTAAAACTACCGATGGCGGCGCTAGTGTTGTAGCATACACGTGCTCTGAAAATGGTATTGTATAATATTGTATACAGAAACATTGCATAACCAACATTCGTTTTGAAGTATACTAACAAATTCATTTTAACTTTATATAAATAGTGTTAGTAATAATTTTGTGTGCGTGCTTAAATTATAATCACATTACAAAATAATACAATTAATCTAAATTTATTTTTCAATTATTTCCAGATGACATTCGAAGAAAGATATTTTAGACTTATTTTTAAGGAAATGTTTACTTATTTGGAGGCAACAAATTCTTCTCGAAGTTTTATAGAAGGGGAAGAATTGTTGAATTGTGGGTTGTTATTTTTATGTGGCGTTAATGAACACAGTGCTACAGACTAAAAAAAATTGGGCTGTGTTTAAATAAGTGCTCTAACGTCACTTCCTCATGAGATTAGAAGAACATTAAATTTACAATTGATTATTTACAAAATGCTGTAGTATAGCTGGCTATAGTGGCCAGTGCAAACATACTACATCTGTCTTAATATTTTATACAAGATAGTAAAACAGTACCAAGTACCATATATTATTCAAGTTAAGAAAATTAAAATGGAACTTAAGTCCAATATCTTTCAAATTGTTTTAATTACATATGTAAGAAATATATATTGCATGGTACATCTAAAGTGAAAAGTGTATTATTTTACTCATGAATTGGTCAGGAAATAATACAATACTTTTCATTTTTGTTGCTCTCTTAAGTTTCATTACATGTTTTCCAGTTCGTATTTTCCTAAACCAGCCATCTCTTTTGTCGATAGACTCCATTTTACCAAATTTATTTTGGATGTCACTCTTCCTTTCACTAATTTTTGGAACAGATAATTTCTTACTACCTCGAGAATGACAGCCATAAACGCAGTTGTGTATACAGAGGCTGTGGAGCTCAGATGTGTATGCAGAAGCTGTGGACCTCAGTAGTGTATACAGAGGCTGTGGGAGTTCTGTTAGTAGAGTTAAATAAATAGCAGTAGTGTGATAAGCGTATGCAGTATAGTGTCCAGTAGAATACTCGGGAAGTTACTGGTATACTGGGATAGCTGTGGATATGAATACTCGGTAGTGTTGACGAGTATTGGGAAGCTATAGTGTACGAGGACAGTAACGGCGAGTCGAGAAGTTACTGGTATATTAGGATAGCTGTGAAAATGAATACTCGGTAGTGTTGACGAGTATTGGGAAGCTATAGTATACGAGGACAGTAACGGCGAGTCGGGAAGTTACTGGTGTATTGGGGTAGCTGTGAAAATGAATGCTCTGTAGTGTTCGAGTATTGGGAAGCTAGAGTATACGAGGACAGTAACAGCGAGTTGGAGTGAATACTCGGCAATGGTGTAAAAGAAATGCGGCATACGGACAGTTGAATGTGATATAAGTATATAGTGAAATAAATAGTGATATAAATAAATAGTGACATAAATATTGTGATACAAATATCGCGTAAACAGTCTACAAGAGCCTGCAACAGAATGGCAGTCTAATATTGGAACGCGTAGTAAAATAAATGAACAGTTAGTTAAATAAAAGTACGAGAGTACAGTAAGGTAAATAGTGTGAAAATAAATAGTCGCGTTAATTGTTTAAAATAAATAAATAATCTTAGTGTTTAAGTAATTAATTATATTCTTAGTCTTAAATTAGTATTTAATATTTGCTTAACCATAGTAATAGTCAATTTTATTCTTTTAATATTTATTTATCGTTTAATAAACATTTATTTTAATTAGTAATAATTCTTTGTTTTTTACACTTCACCCAAATAAATAAAAACGTTACAATATAAATATCACCATAGTAATTACAATGATTAACTTCAACGCCGGATGGAAGAAATAGTGTAGTTATGATAATATAAGTAGGTACATCATTTCCCGTGAGCGTGACTGTACTTATAAATGTCATACAATGTATGTATAAATTAAGAAGAGTAGATAATAGTTATTTATGTAACAAGTGTGTAAAGTAGTACTTTTTTGGTCGAGTGCGATGTTTTACGCATGAGGCGCAGCCGAGTGTGGAAATTGTAGCACAACACAAAAAATATTACTTTACACACGTGTTGCATACAACATTTTTTCTACAACCGAAATGGTATTGATGTTTCTCATAATACTGAGTGTACAGGCATCCAGCAGCTTCAAATATTGTTAGTACTCTTTCTCATAACACTGTACAAAATGTAACTTAAACACAAGAATATCAGACAGACGATGATTAGTCTTTTATAATGTACAAATTGTACATTTAATATTAAAAATTAGGTTAGGTTAGGTACATGTCAAAAAAATGTTAGTTTTTGAAAATTAGATTAGTATTCAATCTGTTAAAAAAATATTAGATTTGTTTCATTTACAGTGTATATTCATATTTCTTAATAAATTTGATTACTTTCATTATTATTTACTACCTAATTATACATTTGACAGGTAAATTAACCGAATTTTAATGTTGCCTAGCAACGCTTATTTACTTTTCATGCACTAGTGCGTGAAAAGTACTTTTCACGCACTAGTGCTTGAAAAGTGAAACTTTACACTGTAATGAGTGCGTGAAAAGTACTTTTCACGCACGGTTGTAGGAAAAGTAATTAATTACCTACTCATAAATACATATTACTTTTGATTATAATAACAAAGGCATATTTGTTTGTAAAATATTTTATATATTGAATAAATACACTTTCCCAGACACTTTCCTAATGATATATACACATAATAAAGAGTATTATCATTTTATAATAAAATAATAAAGGAATGGATTTCTTTTGCATAAATATTCATTAGTATGCATATAAAAATACTAGTTTCATACCATAATAGGAGCACATAATATTGGAATAGGACTAATACAAGAGAAACTGTTTTATTTTATATTTGCTGTACACACACAAAGAAAAGTTGGAGTTTGAGAATACATGAATTAAATAAAAGCTTCAATAGTTCCGGTCTTCTGCTCTGCTGTTTCATTCCGAACAAAACAAGAGAACATCGATAAGAGGACCTCGGGGAAAAGATCTCCAGAAAAATTCCCAAGCGGTACCAGACATTTTAAAACTGTTCCCACAAGTGCTGCTTTAATATAAATGTTAAATAAAATATATTAAAGAAATTGCTACTCTTTCAGAAATTTTTGAGATATCATGGATCACAAAGGGTGGAATTCAGTGGATTGTAATCAAATCTGTATATTAACTATGTGGCACTATTGTAGTATCTGTCACATTTATCAAATATTATACATAAGAAATAAGATTCATTTGTAATCATTTGTAGTACTTATCAAATAAGGAAGCATTGTTAAAAATACGTCAAATGTGATGTGTTAAATTTATATATTTTATAGCTGGTTCAGAATGGATTTTATTACAAACTTTAACATAATTTAATCACAGTGTTTCCTAAACTTTTTTCCTCTCGCTCCTTGCAGACATCAAAAATTCTAGTGATGCACGACGAGGCGAGCGTACTTTTGTTGTTTTTTTGGGAGACGAGAACGAGAGCGAGATTGCAGTTTATATTCGAGGTGAGGTCGATACAACCACTGTGAGAAATCTCGCGAGCGTCTCGCAATAAAAAGTGTTAGTAACTTTATAGTTTTGATTTGTATATTTAATGAAAAATGGACTGAGCGAAGCGGAGTGATTGGTTTCGGTCAGAGCTGGGCAAAGTACCGGAAAGTAGTACTTGAAGTACAAGTACCAATTGTCTTGATGTTTCTAAATGTACTTGAAGTACAAGTACTTTTTGAGTTTCTAAAGTACTTGAAAAAGTACTCGTAAATTTGGGTGCAAGTACTTTTCCAGATATTTGATATTTTTCTGATTATATGGACCTTAAAAGATGATTATTGAGAAAAATTTCAACATACGATATTTATTTGGTTATTAAAAACAAGAGTTCCTCGCTGGGACTGCCGCATCACCTAGCGATCTCATGACGTAAAATTGACGTCATATGACCGCCAAGTAAAACGAGAAGCTGTACCGAAATGTTAGAATGACGTCATTTTTACGTCATGCGTTCGCCAGGCGATACGGAAAAGTCCCAGCACTGTGGTTAGGTAATACAAACATTTTGATACGTACCCTTGGTTACAATGTGCAGTTAAACACATGATCAGCTAAAAACGTTTTATGCAACTGGCCCTATATGTATATGCAGTATGCAGATTAGAATTAATTTATTTATACCACAAAAAATTGCAATATATTTACTTTCATATTATCGCTGAAAATATATTTTTTAATGAAATTCACACGATTATGTACTACAGGAATAACTCCACACTACTGCAAAAGAAACACTGACAGATAAACAATTCTCAAAACATTGTTAACTTTTAAATTATTCATCGATCTTCAAGTATATTTAAAATAATTCACGTACATTTAAAGTAATTCAAGTACATTCAAAATACTTCAAGTATTTAAAAATACTTCAAGTACTTGAAGTAATTTTCCAAGTATTAAGTACCAAGTACATGTGAATAGGCTTACTTTGTCAAGTACATAGTGCTGTAAATAGAAAGTACTTCAAGTAAAGTATTTGAAATACTGAAAGTACTTGCAAGCCTAATAAAGTACTTTTCTTGCAAGTATTGCTCAGCTCTGGTTTCGGTAGATTCCCATACTTAACTGGTGGCATATTTTAAGTGATAAAATTTACTTTTAGTTACAAAAAATATTTTTTTAAAAGTTTAATTAGTTTTACGGCTGACAGGAATGCATTAATAGATCTTCGTATTGAAATAGTTTACAAATCATAATTTTTAAATAAATTAGTTATTTTAGTAACATGACATTTTCTTGTGACTGTATATGAATAAACGTAATGTTGGTATTATTCTATTGAAATAATTTGGCGTCCAGAATTTTGTATTTCTTCTCTTTAGTTCTACGACTGAAAATACACGGACGACGGTACGACTGGTATGAACTTGTCTCTTGTACTTAAACTGTGACGTAAATACGCAGTGCGCAAGCGTTTATTTTTACATCCAGACTCTCGCTCGAGATCGAGACGAAGTCCAAAAAAATGTGCGAGAACGAAATTACAGATCCGAAAACGAGACGAGATCGATATTTAATATTGGAAAATTTCGGGTCCCTCTTAGAGGTCGCGCCCCACAGTTTGGGAAACACTGATCTAACGCATAAAATAGGGGATTCCACCTTTTTTTATAATTTCAGAAAGTATAAGTAAAACTAAGACTATCCCATGAAAAAATTCCTATTAATAAGCGAGTTATGGTCTCCCGAAGTTTGAAAATATAGATGTGACGTCACGAATATGTTTTTATATAAAACTGTTTTCTTCGAGGATCTAAAATGTTCTTGAAATATATACTATTTTTAAATTATACTTATATAAAACAAATTAATATTGTAACACTGTACAAGACAAGTCTACTTTATAATTGCAAGTGTATCAAAATTATTTAGTTTAACTATTTGAATTTGTCTACTTCTATTGATAGTAGGCTCCACCCCCTCGGTATTCGTTATATATTTATAGGTGGTCTTTGAGTCGTCAATCAAAATAATATATATGGATTTCATATGAGTGACGAGCTGCTAAAACAAAAACCCCCTTATTTCCGAAGTATTTCAATTATATTATTTTATTTCTTTATTAATATTCATTATTAAGCATCTACATTAATTATTTTTTACTAATTTCTCTTAATTCGATTGAGCCGTAATCTCCTATTCACGCCCGAAAATCCGGGCGTTGTTATGGTTAGGCCTGTAACATTTACATACGTATATCTATAGGTATATTTAGTTATTACAGGTTCATAATTTACATGTAAGTCAAATATAAAAAGAAGAACATGCAATAATGGCATGTTTTTCTTCTGCTGTAGATAATATGTAAATATTTATAGATACACGATCTTATAATATTTATTAGCAAATTCTAATAAAAACTGTAACAAAAATACCATAAATATATTAAATACATTAAAACTCACTTAAATAACATGAAATTAGTTTTAAGTTTTAATTAAAACAAGATTATTTAATTTTTTCGTAGAGTATATGAAAATACAGGGTGATTCATATAGAATGTGCCAAAATAAAATCATATATTGGGGGAGTTATTTTGAGTAAAAAATGTTTATGAAGATATATCCGGAAATTAATCGATATATATATATATATATATATATATATATATATATATATATATATGTGTATATATATATATATATATATATATATATATATATATATATATATATATATATATATATATACATACATACATACAGAGTGTTCATTTTAAATGGGCCACCATTGCTATCTCGAGTACTATAAGAGCTACAAAGACGGTTAAATGGACAAACAATTTCTATTTCATAAGACAAATTTATATAAAACAAAACTTATTTTTTTGGCCAGTGGTTCTCAAAATACGGGACCTAACTTTTTAATTTTAAATGAGAACATATATATTTTATTTGCTATTTCGTGAGAGAATTTAATTCCGAATTCAGTAACGATTTTTTTGAGAAAAAAGCATATAAAGTTTTATATTAATTTGATTAAAATATGGCTATAATAAGAGTGTCATGAATGAAAAAAACGAATACATGTAATTTTTTTTTACATAGAATTAGAATGCCATGAAAGAAACACGTTTATGATCAATTACAATAACAAAACATTCACTTCTTTCAGCCAGGGCACTCTAATTCTATGTAATAAACATAACATGTATTCATTTTTTCCAATAGTGGCACTCTTATTATAGCCATATTTAAATCAAATTAGTATAAAACTTAACATGCATTTTTCTCAAAAACATCATTATGTAAGGGTATAAAAATATTATATTACTGAATTCAGAATTAAATTCTCTAATAAATGAGCAAATAGATAAAATATGTTCTCATTTAAAATAAAAAAATTAGGTTCATATATTGTGAGAACCATTGGTCGAAAAAAATAATTTTTCTTTTCTTTAAATTTGTCTTGTGAAATAGAAATTGTTTGCCCATTTAACCGTCTTTGGAGCTCTCATACTTCTCGAGATAGCAATGCTGGGCAATTTAAAATGAACACACTGTATACATAATTACATTTAATAAATGCATAATGTATGATAATACACCGCCAAACTTTATTGGAATATGAAATCTTGTATTGTTTTTGATATAACCGTCGTACGTAAAATTTGGTATGCACGGGGATATAACTAGCGTCTTTGGTCCTAGACATATTAAATTCATTAGCATTTTACGTTCCGTTTCGGACATAAATATTATCTTGCATTATTATTCAATATTGTGTGTGTAGTCATCCGTTAATATTCGAATATCGCAACTGCAGGTATCGTCTTTAATTCGCAGTTAAATATAATAAACACGTAATATATTGATTTAGTTTCCTGTGGAAATGTAAAAGGAAAGCTCTCTTCATTTAAATAAAGTTTGATCAATTATTAAAATTCAATTTGTAGTTCACTACGTAAATACTTGTACGTTCTGTTTTAATGATTGTAATTTGAGATTCATTTCTGTTCTACTACAAATCTAGTTTGCCAAGCCAGCTCTGTAGCTTCGATTCTGCTTAATGCTGTTCTTTTATTGGCAGTCTTCTTTGAAACGTGAGCGAAATGTATTAATTTTTACATCCTTCGTTCCTTTCTCAGGAACCTTGAACAATATGTGCGCTGAATTGAAATATTTGTGTTCGTTTCTTCTCTGAACCTTTTCAGATTTATCAACTCATTATGGAATTTCTTTTGTTTCGCAGAAGTGCTTGTTTGGTTTGCCACAAATTTCATTACCAAAAATTTTCTCATTTATTTTTTCGATCTTGTTATATTTTGTAACAAAGAAACAAAATGTAATTAACCAAATTCATTATTAACAACGACTCAATGACGTAAATATAGAAATTGCGTGTATATATTGAAATTTACTCATTTGTTGTGATTAGTTTTGAAACCTGCGGCAAACATTGATTACCTTTGTATCTTAAATAACGCAACTGAATATGTAACTAGCATTACAGTAAAGGCAAACAAATAATCAACTATCAACTGAGCTTGACAATTTTATTTTAGACTTTAGAGCAACCGTGGCCAAAAGTTTAATTTCCCGGGCAGCATTGTAAATAAGGTAATATCTTTGATTATATAGTACCAATATACATATAAAACTAATATACTGCTGGTGGGAGTGAGGTTTGTGAGACTAACATTGGAGGAGTGCAGACATATATATCTGCATATATAGCTGCACTTGTCTGTAAGAATAGCTCCGCGCAAGCGCGAGATTGCTTTGATTTTATTGGTGTAGAACGAGAAAGGGGAACTAGCGGGAGGGAAATTCTTACACTAACTGACAAGGATAGACAATAATGTTTGTAGCAGACTGCTCTTAAGTGAGAGATAGGGCATCAGCAGTATATTTATTTATAGGTATATTATAGTACCATGGAAGATAGGCAACCGTTGCACGTACGGTGAAACGCGTATTTTGTACAGAAAACAGCAGAGCCATCTATCAGTCTAAACATGATTTAAATTAAACTGATTTGTATAATTTATAATAGATGCCAGCCACCGCGTTCTCTCTCTCTCTCATTACATCTGCTTAATTTTAGGGTTTGTCTCTTTCAGTAAATTGTGGATATAAAAAAGTTAAACAATTTAAAATTGTAATTATTTACGAATTATTACTATTTAAGTAGGTATAATTAAACATAATGAGGAATAAAAAAAAGAACGTTTGGTATTGGTCATTGGTATACTTTATTTAAAAAGAAATTGTAAATGTAAAACAGAAAAAATTGAACACACTTTTTACAATCTAATAGGCAATGGAATGAGTACAGAGTAGGTACGTACGTTTTGCGGTACCTATGAATTCGTCGTAAAATAGATGTAAATTTATCTGTTGGTAAATATATAGAATATTATACAAAATAATAGTTATTTATGTATTAAGAGCATAATTAAAAGATTATAGCACGAGGGAATCTTTAATTGTCCCGAATGCTATAATCTTAATTATGCCCGTGGTACATATGTATGTAAAAATACAGTTTAAGTTAAATTGTAAAGATTTATAAGGCCAAGATTTAAGACGTACATTTTTATTTTCCCAAATTAAACAAAACATCAATATTTACAAAACAAAAAACTATATAATAACATTGTAATATTAGACGCCTACTCTTTTCGTTCTTAATCAGGTCAAGGGGGCTACACATACAATATTTTATTTTATTTTGGTTCTCGAAATTCAAGGATTCAATAGGTATATAGCGCGAGAAGACTCGTGACTCGAGCAACCTTGAAGTGCTTGGAATCAGCTGACATATGTGCGCGTGTCACTTTGACAAGATCAATGTCACTTTGACAAGACCAATGTTTTAACTTACTTTAATTTTGAACTGCTAAAAAATTATTATTTTTAATTTGTGTTATACTGCCTGAAAATTGTAAAATAAATCAAAACCTTGGTCTTGTCAAAGTGACATTATTCTTGTCAAAGTGACACGAGCACAAAAATCAGCTGATTAAAAGCACTTTAAGGTCGCTCTAGTCACGTGCCTGCTCGCGGCCAATATTTGTATATCATTATCGTTATACTGGCGTTATGAATTGTAAGTGTGCTGTGGTTTCTACGTAATTTATTGGTGTTGCTATGTTGTTTATTATAATTTAAAGTCGTATGAAAATGACAGATATCGGTTATTCCAAAAAAATATTCGATGAATTTGAACCTGCACAAGGCAAGTTGGTTCCACACAAGTCAAAAAAAAGTGTACGAGAAAGTATATACGAAAGATTTGCGGTGTTCAAAAAATGCGATTTATCGAATTTGTTGTGTTGTTTGACCTTTATCCATAAACCACAATTTTGGTATGTTTGAATAGGTGTTGTCGGGCAATAAAAGCCAAATTACGCCCGCTTTTGAGGGCGAATAAACAGGTTTATGATTCCAAAATAAATTCATTCAAATTGTTTAACAAAAAAATATTAATTTGGGAAATACATAAATTAATTTTATATCAATTTTATGAACATAAAAAAAAACTAAAATAAATTTATTCAAACATTAGTCAAAATTTTATTTTTTCTCCAAGAACATGAGTTTCGTTTTTTATATTGGATTTCCATAAGACTGTTCTTCTTATTTTTGTTCTTAATTTCATAAAAAAAATAATAAAAAAATAAATATAATAAATAAAAAAATGGCATACGATACATTTAGTAAAAAATTGATATTACAATTTTAACATTTTCACGATTATGTCTGTATGTGTGTGTGCGTGTGTGTGTATGTGTATGAATGTGTGGATCTTCCGCTCTAACTCAAATACTCATTCAGAAAATTTTGAAACCTTATATTTCTATCTTATTTTAATATAGAAAGAAGCCATTAAATTTTAGTGTAAATCAGATAACAGGAAATGACACTTTACTTGAAGCTCAAAATAGATTTTCTTCGAAAAATGCCTTTAAATGATAATTTTTAGAGATTTATGTTATTACAAAAATTAAAGATTATTAAATTTCCTACAGGTTTGCATTAATACTTTTTCCATATATTTTATAGATGAATTTATAAATTTATCTTTAATTTAAATCCCGGAGCCAACGCTTTAAACAAACACAACTGCTTGGTTACACAGTTCAGTTCTCAAATGTATGTAACTGACAGGTGAATGTCACTGTCAAAGAACTAAACATTTCAAATTAATAGTAACGTTTTTTTTAAAAAAAAGTAAATAGAACAAAAGTTATAGGAATTCAATACAGTTTCCAGTAAATATGTAAGTATATATTTAAATTATATAAAAAATAATAATAATAATAATAAAAGGTAATTGCGGGAGGTATTATGTCACATCAGATTTTTTCTTAGTGTTTTGTAGTAGTTTTCTCTTTCTTGGTGTTATATCTAATTCTGGTGAAATGGGAATATTTGTTGAATAAGTCGAAAAATTTAGTGAACGGTAGCATTTCTTTTTTGGTGGAGTCAATTATGTTACTTCATCATGTACGGTCCCATCGTTTTCAAGAATATCATATTTTTTTTATTAACTTTACAATATACTTTCTTTATTGCTTGTTTAACACATACTTTGGGTGATGGTAGTGAACTAGTTGAAATAATTTCAAATTTAAAAGGTAAAGCGTGACGTACAAGTCTTTTTTCTTATTATTTGAAGAACCTAATATAAATTCAGGCTTAAAATGACTTTCACATAGAATTTTTGATGAAAGTTCATTAGTTAAATTATACACGTTGAAATTTCCGCCATATTCCAACCATTTTTGTAGCTTTGCAGAATCTGTCATAGGAAACGTAAAAAAATTCATATTTTTGTTATCACGTCTATTATTATTACTGTTTGTATTTAAACATTTATGACACGAATTAGATATTTTAATTATTTCTTACACAGAACACTGATCAGAGAAATTATATATTGCGCAAAGCAATGGACAAAATTCGGATAGTGATAGTGCTTGCTGAGCTGTCCTGCTGCCGATCGCGCGCTTGTTGAAGAGAGGAGAGCCGGGGAGCCCAGTCCAGTCTTACGCTCTCTCTCCTCTCTTTGAAGAGGGCAGCACTTACTCGCATATCGTCGCGTTGAAGTTACGCGTTTCACTTGTCTACATATAGTTGCATATCTTTTAGTAGTATATAATCAAAGGTAATATCTTTTTTTCGGGCTGGGTGAAACTGAATATAGTATACAGGGTGCCCATTTTATCTGTTCCCGCCTGAATGTTTAAGAACAGGCAACAAAGAATCAATTTCACTAGCCAGTTTGTGTAAATTATTACTATTGTAACGTTTTTATTTATTTGGGTGAAGTGTAAATATTAGACAATTATTAATTAAAATTAAGTGTTTATTAAACGATAATGAAAGTTACTATTACTAAGATTAAGCAATTATTAAAAACTAATTAAGACTAAAACTATAATTAAATTAGCACGAACACTATTTATTTAACCAATTAACACTACTATTTATTTCCACGATATTACAAATTATTTATTTCACTACGCGTTCCAATCTTAGACTGCCGGTCTGTTGCAGACTCTTGTAGACTGTTTACGCGATATTTATATCACTATATCTATGTCACTATATATTTATATCATGTTCAACTGACCGCCTACTAATTTCTACAGCGTCTATATACTCAACTGACTCAACAGCGTCTGTATATTCAACTGCTCGGACAGAAGTCAAACATTTTATTTTACTGTCTATCTATTTATGTAACTAACAGTCTAACTTCCACAGCCTCAGTATCGCCGACTGTCCGTATGCCACAATTCTTCAACACAGTATTCACTTCTACTTACCGTTACTGTCCCCGTATAGCTAGCTTCCCAATTCTCTTCAACACTACCGAGTATTCTCTTCCACAGCTATCCCCGTATACCAGTAACTTCCCGACTCGCCGTTACTGTCCTTGTACACTAAAGCTTCCCAATACTCGTCAACACTACCGAGTATTCACATCCACAGCTATCCCAATACACCAGTAACTTCCCGAGTACCTACTCGATTCCAACTGCATACGCTCATTACGATACTACTGTGCTTCTCAAAATCACTAACACTTTACTCTCTAACACTCCATGTGTCTCTATTACTCTGTATGTAACTAACTATCTCCCGAGCACAGCTGCGCCTCTTTTATACAGCTGCCATTACCTTCTAGAAAAGGTCTAGAATGTACGACCGAATAATAACAATGAACACAAAAGGTTCAGTCGACCGGAAGTAATTAAACACATCGCGACCTGTTTGCTTACGTAGCCCGGCCAGCTAGCGCGATTGAGGCATCGCTAAAAATAGACACTCGCTCATTGCTGCGACCCGGCTGCGACAGTGGCGGCGACGGCAGGCGTTCCACGTTACACTATTTAAATCGAAATCACAAAGAGCAAAATAGTACATAATGTTATTAGGAGTAGAAAGCGGTCTCTCAGTGTTGAACCGAGCTATTGATTTTTTTTTTGAATTTTTACCTCCCGCTACCCTTGGTAAGGGAGTATCGGGATCGTGCTAAAAATCGCATATGGAAATTTTGGAAAATGACTACATTTTACGGTAGTCCGTGCGTGCGTGTGAGGCACAGTGGCATGGCCTCCCACATCTCCTGGCTTAACGCCTTTGGACTTCTTTACTTAGGGATATTTAAAGAGTTTAGTTTATTCTACTCCAATTAATAATGTAGCGCATTTACAAGAGCAAATAGAACACGTCTGTGAGAGTAAATAAGGGAATTTTTGAAAAGGTGCGAAACTCGTTTATAAGAAGATGCGAATCATGTGTTGAGATGAAAGGGGGAAATGTAGAACACCTATTGTTAAATGGCTTAAATGACGCAAATTTGATACCACACACTGTAAATGGTAAAGGTGCGTTCACAAATGAAAATTAGGTTTATGGTTTTTGTTTAGATTTAAGTAAGTCATTCATAAATGCAAGTTTAATTTAACTCTAATTTAGTTTTGATTGTACTGACATCTATGTGAATGCTTCAAAAACTGGATAAAATATCGGTAGACCAATACTTAAGGCTGTTCGACCCTAGCCTCTCAATACTCTCGTTTATGCCTAATTTTAATACCTTTTTTCTCAACAAACTGTCAAGCTTAAAATTTTAAATATGTAATTATAAAAAGAAATACAGCTACTACAAGTTACATATTAAACATGTTCATATTTTCCGTTACGTCGTTTTAATTAAAAATTGCTCTTTGACATTTGATAGCATTGTTTTAATTATTCTCGAAAAACTTAAATGCGAAATTAATAAATTATCTGTTCTTTAAAAAATTGGGAAAATGTGCTGAGCAAATTCAATTTCTCATTTTTGCTACTTAGCCGGTTTGTAGGCAACTTATTTAATTCAATCTTTTCTATTTTAATCTTTAAAGAATCCCAACTGTAATAAAAAGAGTAGGTAGTAATCTCTCAACAAAATGACGTACAGGTATAAAAAGGAAATCTTATCCCTTCATATAAAACACATGCAAAATTTTGTAAACTGTACAGAAGGATTTGGCTTTTACATTGATAATTCTGAGTTTACATTATCTAATTTCTTAAATATTTTAATACTACTTGTTTGTGGTATCAAATGGATTGTTATGAACGCAAAACAGATTACTGAAAATTTTGAATAAAGACGTATCACATGCAAGAAAAAAAAATGGTTGCAATAAATAAATATATTTGTTATATGTTGTGCGAAATTGTACAATACAATTAATTTATTGTCTTGTCTCAATTGTCGTACATAAGTCAAAATAGTTTAAAAACTGAACTTTTCGTGCTTTTGATGCTGCAAAGTTATTTATTACGGCGGGTTTCTAGTTTTTGTGTCGCCTGCGCCTCTTGCCAGGCCTAAGAGATGGCACTACTGTGTACTTGATGAAATATTAGGTATTTATAAGGTATAAAAATAAATTACATTTTTTATTACTAGTACGAAACTATGGATACAAATGAAATTGTATTATAGAACAAGCATAACCCCAAACCAAGAACGTGCGGGGCTGGTATAAGCTCGGGGCCCGGTACACCGTACCTCTCGCACCCCCCTAAAACCGGCCCTGGTACAAGGAAGTCGTGTGGTGTCCACATCAGATTTTTTCGATAATTTGAATTATTTGTTATCTTTCCATGAAATATTTGCGCGTTCTTATTTTGGACCTTTGATGAAGTTGCATGAATATTGAAATCTTTAATCAAAAATCTGATGTGGCCAGCACATTACCTTCCGTCAGTTATATGAGGTATTTACGAAAATTCTACCGGTGAACTGTTACCGGTAAACAGCTTTTATCAGTTTATAGCTACCGGAATCGAAATTAAAAGAACGCAAACCTACGAAAAAATTTGAAAATTTAAAACAGTATAGAAATTTAACGTAGTTAACAAAATGAGTCCTACTTTGAACACATTTCCACTTTTACCGCGCACGCTTCGCTTTGCATCACTACCTTTCTTTGAGATTAGATTCTTCATGAATCCAGTAGATGGATTTGGTAGATATTGAACAATTTTCGAACACGGTAACTTTTTACCACTCGTGTTTTCGAACACAGTCGGTAGATGCGGTATCTACCGGTAGAATATTCGTAAATGCGTATGTATTTTCTATAAAATCCATACATAAAGTTCCTTGCAAAAGATTATAAATTTCTTGTATGTACATTACCTTTCGACAGCTGTATGTATTTTATACAAATTTCATACAGAAAATTTCGAGCAAAAAGATCCTAACACAAATATTCTACGAATATGTCATTGCACTTGACACTGACATCTTTCAATCAGAATTTTCTTAATATAGTAACTGTTTCTAGCATAGCTGGCTAATTTATGAAATTTAATTTCTTTATAATTTTATAACTCTATAACCATTTAATATGAAGTATAAAATACAATCAAATCGTATAGAGAATACAATGTTCTTTAATATTTATAATTATATTAAATGTGAAAAAATTATATTTAACATCGTTTTTTCAAGAAAAACTGTTAAAATCTTGCAAATGAGGGTACTTCCGGTTATGACGGTGAAATTGGCAGGCGATTCGCAGCAGACGATTCGGGATAGTAGCCCATGTAAACACAGTAAGATGCGCGCGCATCATTGTAATACCAAGGTCAACTAAATATGTTAAATATTATTAAAATTCAATAATATACCATTGTATACTCATTTCAGTCATACTCTCAACACATATCATTACTCTGTTCAAAATTATTGTTAAATAATGGGACAACAATGTTTAAAAGGGTATATCAAATTGCAATTGAGTCATTGAACATTGACCTTGACAAAAGAAGCGCCAAATATGAAATTGAGAAACATAATATATATTTCAAAGAACAATTGTTTATAACTTTGTTAATATAAGATGTCTGTTCTTTTATATTTTAAATACATTACCCATATATATGTGCCAATATTTATACAGTATAAATTTTAACAATATCCCTTAAGGATAATCAGGATAATATGAAATCTTGCAATTAGTGCATTATTATATAAACAATTGTTTATAACTTGGTTAATAAAAGATGTTTGTTCTTCATTTTTTATAATAATTATCCCTATGTATCTGACAATATCTGAGTAGTATCAATTTTGCCAAAATCCCTTCAGGACAATCAGGATAATAAAAAAAAAATAGAAAAGTTTGCATTTTAATAGAAACAAGTGTTTATAACTCGGTTAATAAAACAAGTCTGCTCTTCATTTTTTATAGCAAATATCCTCATGTATCTGACAACATCCGAGCAGTGTCAAATTTGCCAAAATCCCTTCAGGACAATCAAGATAATAAAAAACTAGAAAAATTTGCATTTTTATAGAAACAATTGTTCATAACTCGGTTAATAAAAAATGTCTGTTCTTCATTTTTTATAGTAATTATCCTTATGTATCTGTCAATATCCAAGCAGTGTCAAATTTGCCAAAATCCCTTCAGGACAATCAAGATAATAAAAAAACTAGAAAAATTTGCATTTTTATAAAACAAATTTTTATAACTCGGTTAATAAAAGATGTCTGTTCTTCATTTTTTATAGTAATTATTCTTATGTATCTGACAATATCCAAGCAGTGTCAAATTTGCCAAATTCCCTTCAGGACTGTCAGGATAATAAAAAAACTAGAAAAATTTGCATTTTTATAGAAACAATTGTTTATAACTCGGTTAATAAAAGATGTCTGTTCTTCATTTTTTATAGTAATTATCCTTATATATCTGACAACTTCCAAACAATGTCAAATTTCTCAAAATCCCTTCAGGACTGTCAGGATAACAAAAATACTAGAAAAATTAGCATTTTTATAAAAACAATTGTTTATAACTTGTTTTATAGAACATGTCTGTTCTTCATTTTTAGTAGTAATTATCCTTATGTATCTGACAAAATCCAAGAAGTATCAAATTTGCCAAAATCCCTTCAGGACAATCAGGATAATAAAAAAAATAGATTTTTTTAAATTTTTATAGAAACAATTGTTTATAACTCGGTAAATAAACGATGTCTGTTCTTCATTTTTTATAGTAATTATCCATATGTATCTGACAACATCCGGGATGTATCAAATTTGCCAAAATCCCTTCAGGACAATCAGGATAATAAAAAACTAGAAAAATTTGCATTTTTATAAAACAAATCTTTATAACTCGGTTAATAAAAAATGTCTGTTCCTAATTTTTTATAGTAATTATCCTTATGTATCTGACAACATCCTAGCAGTGTCAAATTTGGCAAAATCCCTTCAGGACTGTCAGGATAATAAAAAAAACTAGAAAAATTTGCATTTTTATAGAAACAATTGTTTATAACTCGGTTAATAAAAGATGTCTGTTCTTCATTTTTTATAGTAATTATTCTTATCTATCTGACAATATCCAAGCAGTGTCAAATTTGCCAAAATCCCTTCAGGACAATCAGGATAATAAAAAAACTAGAAAAATTTGCATTTTTATAAAACAAATCTTTATAACTCGGTTAATAAAAGATGTCTGTTCTTAATTTTTTATAGTAATTATCCTTATGTATCTGAAAACATCCTAGCAGTGTCAAATTTGCCAAAATCCCTTCAGGACTGTCAGGATAATAAAAAAACTAGAAAAATTTGCATTTTTATAGAAACAATTGTTAATTACTCGGTTAATAAAAGATGTCTGTTCTTCATTTTTTATAGTAATTATCCTTATGTATCTGGCAACTTCCGAGCAGTGTCATATTTGCCAAAGTCCCTTCAGGACTGTCAGGATAACAAAAAACTAGAAAAATTAGCATTTTTATAAAAACAATTGATTATAACTTGGTTTATAAAAGATGTCTGTTCTTCATTTTTAGTAGTAATTATTCTTATGTATCTGACAACATCCAAGAAGTATCAAATTTGCCAAAATCCCTTCAGGAAGATGTCTGTTCTTCATTTTTTATAGTAATTATCCTTACGTATCTGACAACATTCGAGCAGTATTAATTTTGCCAAAATCCCTTCAGGACTGTCAGGATAACAAAAAAACTAGAAAAATTAGCATGTTTATAAAAACAATTGTTTATAACCAGGTTTATAGAAGATGTCTGTTCTTCATATTTAGTAGTAATTATCCTTATGTATCTCACAACATCCAAGAAGTATAAAATTTGCCAAAATCCGTTCAGGACAATCAGGATAATAAAAAAACTAGAAAAATTTGCATTTTTATAGAAACAATTGTTTATAACTCGGTTAATAAAAGATGTCCGTTCTTCATTTTTTATAGTAATTATCCTTATATATCTGACAACTTCCAAACAATGTCAAATTTCCCAAAATCCCTTCAGGACTGTCAGGATAACAAATAAACTAGAAAAATTAACATTTTCATAAAAACAATTGTTTATAACTTGTTTTATAGAAGATGTATCTGACAACATCCAAGAAGGATCAAATTTGCCAAAATCCCTTCAGGACAATCAGGATAATAAAAAAAATAGAATTTTTTAAATTTTTATAGAAACAATTGTTTATAATTCGGTAAATAAACGATGTCTGTTCTTCAGTTTTTTTAGTAATTATCCTTATGTATCTGACAACATCCGGGATGTATCAAATTTGCAAAAATCCCTTTAGGACAATCAGGATAATAAAAAAAACAAGAAAAATTTTAATTTTTATAGAAACAATTGTTTATAACTCGGTAAATAAAAGATGTCTGTTCTTCATTTTTTATAGTAATTATCCTTATGTATCTGACAACATTCGAGCAGCATTAATTTTGCCAAAATCCCTTCAGGACTGTCAGGATAACAAAAAAACTAGAAAAATTAGCATTTTTATAAAAACAATTGTTTATAAGTTGGTTTATAAAAGATGTATGTTGTTCATTTTTAGTAGTAATTATTCTTAAGAATCTGACAACATTCGAGCAGCATCAATTTTGCCAAAATCTCTTCACGACTGTCATGATAACAAAAAAACTAGAAAAAAATGCATTTTTATAGAAGCAATTGTTTATAACTTGGTTAATAAAAGATGTCTGTTTTTCATTTTTTATAGTAATTATCCTTATGTATCTGAAAACATTCGAGCAGTATCAATTTTGCCAAAATCCCTTCAGGACTGTCAGGATAACAAAAAAACTAGAAATAATTGCATTTTTATAGAAAATAATTGTTTATAAATTGGTTTATAAAAGATGTCTGTTCTTCATTTTTTACTGTAATTATCCTTATGTATCTGACAACATCCGAGTAGTATCAATTTTGCCAAAATCTCTTTAGGGCCGCCAGGATAAAAAAAACCAAAATAATTTGCATTTTTATAGAAACAATTGTTTATAACTTGGTTTATAAAAGATGTCTGTTCTTCATTTTTTATAGTAAATATCCTTATGTATCTGGCAACAACCGAGCAGTGTCAATTTTGCCAAAATGGCTTCAGGACTGTCAGGATAATAAAAAAACTAGAAAAATTTGAATTTTTATAGAAACAATTGTTCATAAGATGGTTAATAAAAGATATCTGTTATTCATTTTTTATAGTAATCATTCCTATGTATCTGCCAATATCTGAGCAATATTGTTGTTGCCTATATCCCTTCAGGACAATCAGGAGACTATGTAAATAAAGAGCACACATTTTTTATTAACCAAGTTATAAACAATTTTTTCTATTAAAATTCAAATTTTTCTAGCTTTTTTATTATCCTGACAGTCCTGAAGGGATTTTGGCAAATTTGACATTGCTCGGATGTTGTCAGATAGATAAGAATAATTGTTATAAAAAATGAAGAACAGGCATCTTTTATAAACAAAGTTATAAAAAAAATTTTCTAAAAAAATGCAAATTTTTCTAGTTTTTTTATTTTCCTGACAGTCCTGAAGGGATTTTGGCAAAATTGATGATGCTCGAATGTTGTCAGATACATAAGGATAATTACTATAAAACATGAAGAACAGACATCTATTATTATCCATGTTATAAACAATTGTTTCTATAAAAATGCATTTTTATCTAGTTTTTTTCTTATCCTGACAGTCTTGAAGGGATTTTGGCAAATTTGACACTGCTTGGATGTTGTCAGATACATAAGGATAATTACTATAAAAAATTAAAAACAGACATCTTTTATTAACCGAGTTATAAACATTTGTTTCTATAAAAATGCAAATTTTTCTAGTTTTTTTATTATCCTGACAGGCCTGAAGGGATTTTGGCAAATTTGACACTGCTAGGATGTTGTCAGATACATAAGGATAATTACTATAAAAAATGAAGAACAGACATCTTTTATTAACCGAGTTATAAACAATTGTTTCTATAAAAATGCAAATTTTTCTAGTTTTTTTATTATCTTGATTGTCGTGAAGGGATTTTGGCAAATTTGACACTGCTTGGATGTTGTCAGATACATAAGGATAATTACTATAAAAAATGAAGAACAGACATCTTTTATTAACCGAGTTATAAACAATTGTTTCTATAAAAATGCAAATTTTTCTAGTTTTTATATTATCCTGATTGTCCTGATGGGATTTTGGCAAATTTTATACTTCTTGGATGTTGTCAGATACATAAGGATAATTACTATAAAAAATGAAGAACAGACATCTTTTATAAACCAAGTTATAAACAATTGTTTTTATAAAAATGCTAATTTTTCTAGTTTTTTGTTATCCTGACAGTCCTGAAGGGACTTTGGCAAATATGACACTGCTCGGAAGTTGCCAGATACATAAGGATAATTACTATAAAAAATGAAGAACAGACATCTTTTATTAACCGAGTTATAAACAATTGTTTCCATAAAAATGCAAATTTTTCTAGTTTTTTTATTATCCTGACAGTCCTGAAGGGATTTTGGCAAATTTGACATTGTTTCGAAGTTGTCAGATACATAAGGATAATTACTATAAAAAATGAAGAACAGACATCTTTTATTAACCGAGTTATAAAGATTTGTTTTATAAAAATGCAAATATTTCTAGTTTTTTTATTATCCTGATTGTCCTGAAGGGATTTTGGCAAATTTAATACATCCCGGATGTTGTCAGATACATAAGGATAATTACTATAAAAAATGAAGAACAGACATCGTTTATTTACCGAGTTATAAACAATTGTTTCTATAAAAATTTAAAAAAATCTATTTTTTTTATTATCCTGATTGTCCTGAAGGGATTATGGCAAATTTGATACTTCCTGGATGTTGTCAGATACATAAGGATAATTACTACTAAAATGAAGAACAGACATCTTCTATAAAACAAGTTATAAACAATTGTTTTTATAAAAATGCTAATTTTTCTAGTATTTTTGTTATCCTGACAGTCCTGAAGGGATTTTGGGAAATTTGACATTGTTTTGATGTTGTCAGATATATAAGGATAATTACTATAAAAAATGAAGAACAGACATCTTTTATTAACCGAGTTATAAACAATTGTTTCTATAAAAATGCAAATTTTTCTAGTTTTTTTATTATCTTGATTGTCCTGAAGGTATTTTGGCTAATTTGACACTGCTTGGATGTTGTCAGATACATAAGGATAATTACTATAACAATGAAGAACAGACATCTTTTATTAACCGAGTTATAAACAATTGTTTCTATAAAAATGCAAATTTTTATAGTTTTTTTATTATCCTGGCAGTCCTGAAGGGAATTTGGCAAATTTGACACTGCTTGGATATTGTCAGAGACATAAGGATAATTACTATAAAAAATGAAGAATAGACATCTTTTATTAACCGAGTTATAAAGATTTGTTTTATAAAAATGCAAATTTTTCTAGTTTTTTTATTATCTTGATTGTCCTGAAGGGATTTTGGCAAATTTGACACTGCTTGGATATTGTCAGATACATAAGGATAATTACTATAAAAAATGAAGAACAGACATTTTTTATTAACCGAGTTATAAACAATTGTTTCTATAAAAATGCAAATTTTTCTAGTTTTTTATTATCTTGATTGTCCTGAAGGGATTTTGGCAAATTTGACACTGCTCGGATGTTGTCAGATACATGAGGATATTTGCTATAAAAAATGAAGAGCAGAATTGTTTTATTAACCGAGTTATAAACAATTGTTTCTATTAAAATGCAAACTTTTCTACTTTTTTTTTTTTATTATCCTGATTGTCCTGAAGGGATTTTGGCAAAATTGATACTACTCAGATATTGTCAGATACATAGGGATAATTATTATAAAAAATGAAGAACAAACATCTTTTATTAACCAAGTTATAAACAATTGTTTATATAATAATGCACTAATTGCAAGATTTCATATTATCCTGATTATCCTTAAGGGATATTGTTAAAATTTATACTGTATAAATATTGGCACATATATATGGGTAATGTATTTAAAATATAAAAGAACAGACATCTTATATTAAAAAGTTATAAACAATTGTTCTTTGAAATATATATTATGTTTCTCAATTTCATATTTGGCGCTTTTTTTGTCAAGGTCAATGTTCAATGACTCAATTGCAATTTGATATACCCTTTTAAACATTGTTGTCCCATTATTTAACAATAATTTTGAACAGAGTAATGATATGTGTTGAGAGTATGACTGAAATGAGTATACAATGGTATATTATTGAATTTTAATAATATTTAACATATTTAGTTGACCTTGGTATTACAATGATGCGCGCGCATCTTACTGTGTTTACATGGGCTACTATCCCGAATCGTCTGCTGCGAATCGTCTGCCAATTTCACCGTCATCTTCCGGTTGACCATTTATAACCAAAATCTAATCAGCTCTTCATGTGGATGCTACGAAGAGGAATACGAAAGAATTATAAATTTTGGAATTGTAGTATTAGAGTTATCGTAGACGAAAATTTTGTTACACAGACACGTATGCGCACGCGCACACAAACACGCACACACGCGCACACGCACGCACGCACGCACATACACACACACACACATCATCGTAAAAATAGTAAAATTGTATTCTAGGGACCCTAAAACGTGCTTATTCATCAAAAACTCACCACCGAATTTTTTGACCAAAGACAATACCTTCCTTACCTAAAGGTGACGGAAGGTAAAAAATGTAAATGAATAAAAATGCATGAAATTAATTAAAAATTAATTTTAAGAAATATTTTAAAACAAACATTTATATAAATTCCATGAAATAATTAAATAATAACATTCAAGATGTTACAGAAAACAAAAAATACTTAGATTCTTTCCTCCGCCATTTGTGATGGTAGACATATATTCGTCGAAAGTTTTCAGCGGGAGTGTACGAAAGCAGTTTCGCTAAAATCCTGTTATTATTTAGTAAACACTCCGAGATATGCCTCATTCCTCTGCAAACATCAGTGCAGTAGATAGGGGTTATGCTCGCAAGGATTTATTTATGTCACATAGAGATTAATCGACCGCATATATCAAGATTTAAAACACAGCCTTGCGACGAGTTTTTTCTTATTTAATGTAACGTGGCAGCGAGAAATAAAACAGAAATTGCCAGTAACAAATGACGACTATAAACTTGCCTTTATAACTTGAAAACATTGCACATGCAGGCATTGCTACGTTTATTGACTCATTTCAAGTTTTCCAAATTTTATTGTTCTTTAAAGTACCTTTCGGTACTGTTTCTGGTTCCGATGGGGGTACTTACATTTATTACACATGTAACTTGTGAATAGCCATTAGAGATTGGTCTTACTCTTATTTATGCTTAGATAACAAGTAAATTATTGCTTAATGTAAGAGATAAAAGTTCCCGTAACTCTTATTTGAATCATGGGATAAGAATTCTAGTTTCAGTGTCTTATTCCTAATAGTGGGATATGTGACCTAAGAGTTATTTGTTTATAAAGACAAAAAAAAAGTAAAATCAGGGGCGTGACGGCTAACGCACCATTGACATATCACATATGTGATAAGACGAGGGTAAGAGCAATAACAGATAAATAACTTTTTATAAACTTTTCAAAATTTTAGTTTCAATAATCATATTTTAACTCTGTTTATCTAATTAAGTTATAAATGTCAAAATTCAGTTTTGAAATTTTTATCGTATTATGATAGTCACGACATTTATTTGTTGATTATCAAGTCTAGAAATTATTATGTATACGTGCGTGACTTTGAATGCCCTAGCCTCCTAGCCTATGCACCCTGTACCCCTAAGATAATCCTGTCCTGAAGATAGCTCTTTGTTTTAGAGAGTCTAGATTAGTTCGTCGCGTCGTGAAGACGTTAGTTGTCGGAACATGTAGTGTTTTTGGTTTTGGGTGTTGGCTCATTGCCAGCCCACTGTGTAACAGTATAATTTGTTTATTCTTTAGTTTAATTGTTAATAATGTTTAGTTTAATCAATAGTTAATAATAAGTTATAATAATCATGTAAATAAAAAGTTTAGTTAGTAAATCCCAAGTATTTGTCCATGTCCATAAATTATAAGTGTTCATACCTCATCAAGTGTAAAAGTTTATGTTCTTCCTTCGCACCAAGTCGTGGACGCCAATCATCCGAGGCGTCCATCAGTCAGTTAGAGTGTCAGCTTTGGGGAAAACAAGTAAACAAACCATCAGTAATTAGTAGTATCATCATTATCTTCCGCATCCCCTCATCCTCGTGTTACACATAAATGGACCTGACGTAGAGAGAGAGAGAGAGAGAGAGAGAGAGAGAGAAAGAGGAGAGAGAAAGAGAGAGAGAGAAAGAGAGAGAGAAAGAGAGAGAGAAAGAGAGAGAGAAAGAGAGAGAGAAAGAGAGAGAGAGAAAGAGAGAGAGAAAGAGAGAGAGAGAAAGAGAGAGAGAAAGAGAGAGAGAGAAAGAGAGAGAGAGAGAGAAATTGACGCTCACCTTGGAAAAGGAAAGATATAAAAGCGGGGCAACGTCAAACAAGAATATTGTTGCGGTCTGTTGTTTTGTTTGCCGGTCTGGTCTGAAAGTAGTAAAAATTAGTAAAAGTGCAATATATTTCCTCGGAATATTAGTAAAAATAACATTCTTTTTTATATTTCTAAATAAGAATTAGTTACGAAGTGAATAATTATGATTTAATGTGAAATAGAAATAATATGGTGGTTTGCTAGTAATTTAGGTTATGTTCTGTCATTCATGCTATGCATATAAGTGTGTACCATATATATATATATATATATATATATATATATATATATATATATATATATATATATATATATATATATATATATATATATATATATATATATATATATATATATATATATATATATATATTTCAGAATTCTTTTAAACTGGTATAGTTTATTTGCAATCGTACCTATCCCGACTTACGCAGCGGGTGGCTACTTAAATGGGCTTGGTAAATGCCAACATGATAGAGTTGTAACAAAATATTTGAAATCCAGCACACGAAATATTTGTGTGGAATTTAATATTTCACTTGAATTTTAAGAAATACAGAAAAAAGAATATGATCTTACAGAAAATTTTCACACATTATAAATAAAAACAGGTACATTACTTAGCGGGATTTTGAGAAAGTTCCGTTACATCGTTTTCACAAATTTTGCTAATCCTCCCCTGACGCATAGGATCATAAATACCAGGCTATTTTGCGGTGTGCCGTATCATTACGAAGATAGGTAGATTTGCAAATATCTTGAAACACACCATAATGTCATGCAATGCAAATGGAGGCACAATTCGTTATCAAAAAGACAAAGAGATAAAATTTCACAAGTCTGTCTTTTTCGTCGTTAACTAAATTGTCATATATCTTATGTATATGAATGTTTTTCGAGTAGATTTCCGAAAGATGATAAACTGTGTACAGACTGGCTTATTGCAGTTAGAAGACACAATATCAAGCCATCCAAACATTCTGTGATATGTCATTTCCAACCGACGGACTGCACCTCAAATGTGTTTAAAAATAGTTTTAATTAAATAATATTAGCTAAAGCAAAACTACTTTTCAATATTTGTTATAAATGACGATTAAATGTTAGCGCTGTAAATAAGAATATTAAAACACATTTTTCACCCTAACCAGTATATACAGTATTAATACAAAAAAATAAATCTAGATGACCGTCGCCTGGCTGAACGCGGTCACGCGGAATCCTCCTCCACGCCGAGATTATTTCTGCAAAAGAATTAACACTGAGAAATACACAGTGAGGCGTCAATCATTCACAAAATGTACACGCATTCAACAAAGTCGAATAGAACAGGAAAAATGGAATAAGTCATCTTATGCGAAACGCATACCTACTACTCAATAGTAGTGTGGCCCCGGACTTACGCGTACATATACTCAACTGTACCTGCCATTACCACCCCTGAGCGGTGTGGTTTATACCGGCACCGAGATATGGTTGCACAACCAACTCTGCCAGTACCACCCCTGGGAATAGGGAGCTACCCTAACTCGAATTCCGCTCAGGTGCTGATCAACCCTAGTGACTTTACTTCGGCCTTAGGGGCATAGTTACAAAACCAGGATAAAACCATCCCTGCCGTTACCACGCGGTCAATCAGCGAAAACCCACGAGGCTAGCAATCGTGGACACATAGATCGCATTCCTGGTTACTCTTATAGCTCTCTCATCACGCCTGGAGGCTCTACGGGGTATAACCGATCAACAAGGCTTAGGATAAAGGTCAACGCAGTAAAGTAAGAGAATAATCATACAAATCCGTATCTGCATTACTTTGGCTATCGTGGACTAAAAGAGTGTGTAAAACTCAACTCACCTAACACAATCAATCACTACGATATCGATGTTCTCACACTGAAATCTAGAAATAAACTGAAATAAAATACGTGAATACCAGTATAATTAAACGTAGCTCTTATCCAACAGCATCAGTTACGTACCTAAATAGCTAATTAGAGACAAAACATAATAAATTTAATAAAAATAATCTTACGCAAAATAATTACTGTGACATATTTTTTATTTTTATAAATAATTTAATATACGAATGAAATATTTTACGCTAAATCGAATATGAACTATATTTTACAAGTCATTTATTATGAATGATGAATATTCCTTAGCATATTTTTCATCATTTTACTTTGCCCCTAACTAGCGCTGTAAGGTGTGCAACAATGCTTATACAGTAAAGCAGCAACAACGTTGCTTCAATTTATATAAAACGTCAATGTAACGCACGCTTTTAAAAAAAGGCATTTGACCTATTTCAACAGTAGGCTTTCCAAGATTTTTTTATTTTGCATAAAAATGTATAAAACGGGAGAAAAAATGCAAAAGAATTTTGCAATTTGCTATGTCGTCACAACCCTAGCAAGACCTTGGCCACTCCAGCAATAGAGAAAGCTTGATGAACTATGAGACAGATATAGTTGTGTCAAGTGAATTGAGCTACAAAAGTGTAGCGCGGGAAAATTAAACGTATCCCACACATAACCTGACTTACATCCACGTGTGATCCACGTCAACTGGGCGGTTATTGATTCAGCAAGTGTGTGCTTTTTATTTGTATGTATTTTGCATGCGCACAAACCCCATCAAATTCGTTCTGTGAACTCGTTGAGGTTGTGGCGCCATTTGGCGACCGTTTGAACATATGTATTTTTTAATTTAAAAATTCCTTTATAAAAACTATATAATTTATCATTATTTTTATTTTATATTGCAACGTTTTTATATTTATTTATTTGGGTGAAGTGTAAATATTAGACAATTATTATTAATTAAAATAAAGTTTTATTACTATAACTAAATATTGAAATGGTATTAAATAATGACGATTACTAATATTAAACAATTATTAAAAACTAATTAAGACTAAAATATAATTAACTACTTAAACACTAACACTATTTATTTAGCCAATTTACACTACTATTTATTTCCACTATATTACTAATTATTTATTTCCACTATTTATATCACTTTTTGATATCAAGTTCAACTATCCTCCTACCGACCTACACCTACTCCCGAGCATAGCTGCGTGGCTTTTCTCGATGTCTTTTTGCATTAAAAGATCAAATTTTGAACAAATAATATTAATTTTTTTAATTTACTATTTCTAGCACTTTAATCATGTATGTCAATTAATTTAGGCATAACCTAAGAATAATGCACAGAAATATAAGAGATATGAGCGATCCGTTTATTATTCCTGAAATCCGATTTCGTAAAGTCTTTCGACTAGGTAGAGAATTTTCATTTATATGCAGAGATGAACGACGTTATGCCTGGGTCAATAAGAGCTACGTACATCGAATCATTTGAAAGTTATAATTTTTCGACAAATATAAAATAAATACGAAGTCCACCATTAAACTAAATTGCTCATTTGTGCATCTTGCACTGTGGTTTTTTCTTTTCAGCATTTTTACTCATTTTTACCTCTCGCTAAGAGAGGTATTGGATTCATGCTAAAAATCGCATATCCAGATTTTAGTGAATAAGCACGTTTTAAGGTCCCTAGAATCTGATTATAACATTTTTACGATGATGTCCGTGTGTGTGGGGTGTGTGTGTGTGTGTGTGTGTGTGTGTGTGTGTGCGTGTGCGTGTGCTTGTGCGTGTGCGTGCGCGTGTGGGTGTGGGCGTGGGCATGTGTGGGTGTGGGTGTGGGTGTGGGCGTGGGCGTGGGCGTGGGCGTGCGCGTTCGTGTGCGTGTGTGTGTGTGTGTGCGTGTGCGTGTGCGTGTGCGTGTGCGTGTGCGTGTGCGCGTGCGTGTGCGTGTGCGTGTGCGTGTGCGTGCGCGTAGGGTGTGGGTGTGGGTGTGGGTGTGGGCGTGGGCATGTGTGGGTGTGGGTGTGGGTGTGGGTGTGGGTGTGGGCGTAGGCGTGGGCGTGGGCGTGGGCGTGGGCGTGCGCGTTCGTGTGCGTGTGCGCGTGTGTGTGTATGTGTGTGTGTGTGTGTGTGTGTCTGTGTGTGTGGATGTTGGATCCACGATTTCTGAAATACTACAAGGCTTAAGACATTTTTAACAACGGATTCCTCAATCTAACAATAATGGGAAGAGTCGAGTCAGTTTTGGTAACAATTGGACAACCGGAAGTAGTAGTTACAAGAATATTATTTATCGAAAATTTATTTAAATACTTATATTAAAGAACGTTAAATTCTTTATTCGATAAATATAAATTCATTATTATATCTTCTATAGATTTAGAGATAAAGAAATGCATATAAAATAATTTGATGTAAAAATTCTTATATCAAACTACTTCAAGGCAAGAAATTCAAATGTTTGTAATTCACACGTAAATGTCACTGTCAAAAATATTTGTATGCCACTGTCAAAAATATTTGTACATCATTATGAAGATTATGAAAATAAATAAAAAGTCAACAACGCAAAATAATATACCTAAAAAAGAATATAAAAGGAATTTGCGAAAAAATGACGAATAAAAGAAAAGGAAAGTAGAAAAAAAATCAAGATATTGAATATAAAGAAAATGTATGTATTATACATAATTTATATTAAAATAATTATTTTGTAGTGTGACATGAATATATGTATGTGTATTTAAAAAAAAAATCGTTTTATGCGTACAACCAGGTAAAATATCTGGCGAGAGGTTATGTGCTGGCCACATCAGATTTTTTACAATGAAGCAATAACACCAGCAATAGGTACTTAATTCGTGCACAAATAAATTCACGTTCTGACAATACATAACGTCATATGTCGATGTCCGCAAAACATATACTGAGTACTGACAACTAACTTCATGACTAATTTTAACAACGATTGTTAACAAAATAGTTATTAACGTCATAAGGCTGATATGTAGCAAATAACAGATGAGGTTGAATATTGTAAAATCGAGGCGATAGCCGAGATTTTATAATCAACCGTGTCTGTTATTTGTATATCAGCCGTGTGACGTTTAGTATTTTCCATAATAACATAAAATATTTTCTTAAAATTCTATTTTCTATGGCATGTTGACAGGTGACAGCTCTTCATGACAATTTCATGACGCTGCGATTTTTTTTGGAACACACGATTTTTAATAGTTGTACTGTTATAAAAAATAACGGCCGTGGCTGTGTTGATGCATATATCGGTTGAGCATACAGTACCGTTAAAGCACATTTAACAGTATGGTATTATGAAAAATTAATTAACAATATTGTTAAAATATTTTTTATAGAATAGCGTTTTACGATGCGTTGTTATTGAATTGTTAAAATGAGTTGTTAAATTCAAATTGTTTCGTAACCACTTATTTAACAACTACCTTAGAGAATTTGGATGATTATCTTACTTTACATAAAAACGCGTTTGATTGAATTTTTTTTTTAAATCGCCTGCGGTGCATTTTCTTATAAATTTTTAATCAACCGATGTATGTACGCTTTTGGGAAAATTCAAAGTTGGCAACCCTAGCGGCGACGTTTAATTACGCCTAAAAATGTGCATATATTAATTTAATTCTTATATTTACTACCATTATCACGAATCATGGCGTACACTATATTAAATATCTATAGGCATTAACATAAAGTCCAAGTAAAAGGTATAATAACATAAACCTTTATTTTATATTCGTACGTAAGAAAACATCGTTTATGTTAATGTACATGGATATTATAATATGTGGACAGAGTCATAAAATAATATCCAGTACTGCTTCATCATAAAAGATATTACCACTTAATGAATAATTATTCTATTTTCAGGGCGATAATGGAACATAACAATTTTGCTTGGTAATAAAAGAAAGTACCATACCATTAAGATTGGAAGTTGCACCTCATGTAATTAAAAGTAGAATGATAAATTAAAATTCATATAAATGGAAATAACCAAGGAAGAAACAACAAAACAATAAAAAGAATATCATAACTCATATTTTAAACGTCATGTGTTTATATTGTATCCCGAAAAATAAAATAAAAATTATGATAGTAACAGTTTCTGGTATTATCAATAATACATTATTAAATAGTTATAAAGATAAGATAGCGTCATTGTAAAATTTAAGAATGAGATTAGTGATGCACGCGAGGCGAGACGAGAAATATAAAATATCGATCTCATCTCGTTTTCGGATCTGTAACCTCGCTCTCGTTCTCGCACATTTTTTTGGGTCTCGTCTCGTTCTCGCACGAGAGTCTCGCTATAAAAATAAGCGCTTGCGCACTACGTATTTACGTAACAGTAGAGACAAGTTCGCACCAATCGCAGCGTCTTCCGTGTATTTGCAGTTATATAACTATAATAAAGAAACGAAACACTAAATTCTGGCCACCAAATTATTTCAATATGAACATAATGTTTGTTCATTTACGGTCACCAGAAAATGTGATAAGTTAGTAAATAATTTAATTTACCTCTAAAATATTCAATTTATCTCCAAATTGTGATCTCTAAACTATTTCAATACGAACATCTGTTAATATATTCTGTCATTAGTAAAACGAATTAAACATTAAAAAAAATATTTTTTGTAACTGAAAGTAGGTACTTAAACTTTATCATTAAATACATGCCACTATTTAAGTAAGATTTAGTCATAGAAAAACCGCTACACTGGTAACCCACCGGCAATCAATCACTCCGCTTTTCTCTGTGTTGGCTCCCATCGACGCTTAATATAACATCTTTTACTTTTCAAGGGCGGCAAGAATTTTATTAGCCGTGGTTTTAACTGGGGTGAATTAGGGGCTGAAATATTGGAGAAAACTATTTCTAGTGGATGCAAAACCGATTTTGTCTTAATTTTGTATTTCATCGCTCTGGGACCGATACCAATCGACTCTAGATAGACTCAAAAAATACAGTGAATTCATATAATTTTCACATTCATGTGTTCTATTAGCGTTGACTCCACTCCATGTACGGTACATTTTTCATTGAATTTATGAATCAAAGCTATAAGGTTACAAATCCTTATTAATGCGAGACTCTCGCGAGTATCTCGCGAGATTTCTCGCTTCTCGCAGTTGTTATATCGATCTCGCCTCGAATTTTAAACTGTAATCTCGCTCTCTCGGCGAGACAAGATGCGAGAGTACTCTCGCCTCGTCGTGCATCACTAAATGAGATACTGACGTGTACATGCCGTAGGGTCTCAATTTCAACTTACAGGCACGTCCAGTCCTAAAAAATTAACTGATACGCCACTGGGCGTTGAAATTGAGACCCTACGTCATGTACACGACAGGAACTTCGCGCAGCTGTCGTGACGTCAGAGTCATTCTTAAATTTTACTATTTTGTGTCATTCGTCTTTTTCCCTCTGGCTCTTAATTTGAAATTTTATTCATGACTTGCATGGAAATCTCAACTTTCTTCTTGCGAAATTAGATTTCCTTCACTATTTCGCGAAAAGAAAGTTGAGTTTTTTGAACGTCGTGAATTTTTTGTGTTGAACACCAAAGGGATTACTTTTTCCACTTTCGCTCGAGTGCCTTCATTCGCTGCACACAAATCATTACTATTACAACATTCAAAAGTACTTATTGTATTATTTTTCCACACAGCACGGAAAACATTATTTTTTCCACTCAGTTCGGAGAAGAAGACTATCATGTTCTGCTGTAAGAAAAACCTTTAATATTGTACTTCATTTTACACATTTTCTAAACGGTTAAAAATTTCATGCCTGATACCGAAAAATATTACTATTTCTTACTTGGATTACAAACTTTATATTATACCTTATTCCACCAAGAATGAAGGAAATAGAAGAAGAATTAACTACGGCCGGTTTAAAATGATAAAAACAATAAGGTTAAAAATGTAGGTAGGTACCCTTTTTTACTTCCTTGTACAAAGTAAAGGAAGTATTGTATTCGCGAAAAATTTCGGTTTCCAGATTTCAACGGAAATATCCATTTCGACGATCCCTGAATCTATTCTGACTAATTTCGTCGTGACGTCTGTACGTACGTACGTACGTACGTATGTCGCATAACTCAAAAACAGTAAGCCGTAGAAAGTTGAAATTTTGTATTTAGGACTTCTATAACATCTAGTTGTGCACCTCCCTTTTTGGTCATTACATAATTTCCAGAAAAGGTACTTTATTTGAAGCCTATAATAGATTTTAATGAAAAACTATATTAAAATATAATCCAAAACTTTTCAAATTTAGTATATAAGATTTTTATATGAATTGGAATAACATAGCAGAATTTGGTTAAAACAGGCTAACCGGAAGTGATATATTACCTGAAGTTGTTAACAGTTTTTCTTGAATAAAATGGTTTCATTTTGATTTTAGAAATAAATGCTTCAAATAAGAGTTTTAGAGAATTAAATTCTGCGTCTAGCACATCAAGTATTATTAAATTAGCCCTTTGTATAAGCGAGATATGTAAATTTAAAACTTATATACTTTTTGGTTTTTGTAATGAAGCTTGCTATGAATTAGGACAAAAAATAACAAAACAAATAAAAAATAGATGTTAATGTCAAAAATACGTCAAATACGTGCAATTTTATAATTGAGTCTATACTTCATCTTCATATTGGTCTTGCGTACAAGGAAGTCGTGTGGTGTCCACATCAGAGTTTTTAGTTTATAATGAACACATGGGGGTTTCCACCGTAATCAAAATAGTGAATAATAACACTATTACATTAAAATATGTCATAAAACATTTATGAAAACTCTAACTAAATGGTTAAATATGTTTCCAATTTTTGCATGAAAACAATAGGTTTGTTCGCACAATAAAATAAGCAACTGATTGCTAATTTTTCAGTGCGCGTGCGTAATTTGAAATTGGTTGCAAACTGATTGGAAATTTTTGTGTTCTGCGAACAGAATAAAAGGATATTGTTCTTACTACCATCTAGAAAGGTTTTCATCTTATTATGATTGTTGTTGCCATCATTTGTAATTGTCACGGATTGAATTTATAAACTTTAAAATATATTCCTGCGTTTATTTCTGATTTTCTTAAATTTATACTCGATAATCTACATGACAATATGGCAAATATTTAGTGGTTTGGAAGAATTTATAATAATGATAATATTTGCTCTCTCGTTTTGGTTAGTATTAGTCACTGTACTAATGCAACAATGCTCATTAATAGCCAAAAGTTCCACTACGCATGTCACAAATTTCTTTAAAATCCACGGACTGTTCTGACGGTTGGAAACTGATCAGGGATTGAAATATTTTGCTGAACGAACAGACGATTTTTAATCGTAGATTTAAAATTTCTCTTGTGCGAACACTTTTAAACACATGCGCATGCTCAGAATGGTTTGACGGTTTCTGACTGTTGTGCGAAAAAAAACCTATTATACTGCGTTTGAAACACTGCTGGCCGATGACGTCACATGCCGGCTCGATTTTACAGTGTCAATGGTATCTGTCAACATGTATATGTGATGTGAATAGTTTACAGTATTCGATTTTACCTACATATATCAAGTAAATTCAATATCTTACATGTGATAATAGATGGCAGCAAATTCAAATTGTAACATTATATTTTAAAAAAAATTGAAAGTTAATAGTTATAAACTTCACGTGTTTTTTGCTCATACCAATATATTTTAAGTAAGCCATGGTAATTAGTTAGTTAGGGTGAGTAAAGTTTTGAGTAAATGAATCATGACTGGTAGTAATTGTAATTACTCTTTAATTCAGTTGTTTTTAGTAAATACTACCAGTCATATATGTTTAATCCTCAAAGAACAAACACATGTCAAGTGGCATAATTTTTACTAGAGTAATCCACACACATCTGTTTATTTTTATGTGGTGGTATTCGGTATTGTCAATTTTTTAATCAGATTAATTGCAAGTTTCTTTATTTTTGTTCTTTTAAGGTTCAAAGTATAAAACATTCTTTTGCATGATATAATAATTAATAATATTCTTATATAAAAACAAAATTTATGAAAATACGTTTTAGCTTTCCAAATAATTTGTTTTATAATACATATGTTAGTTCAAGAAAACTGTAATAGAAGGTTTAAAGCTTTTAGAAATATATTGGTATTAGGCCTATTTTGTAACTCGGTAAGTATATTGACATAAAAAATTAAACTCGGAATTGGTAATTTGTCAATCACCGAAGTCAGTGGCGTAACTAGCTTTAGGGCGCCCGTGTCAATTTTTTTGCGCCCCCTACTGACGTAAACTATACAGGAATTAGGCCCCTTTACAAAAAGCAAAAGAGAACGATATTGGCCAAGCTCGTTGTCAAAAATATATAAAATAAAGGTCAGTTTAGTCGTTACGGATCTCTTCAACTATAGGATTCAAATTCTGTACGCAAAATAAAATTTCATATTTAGTTTATTTCAAATTTAATTTTCTTACTTTAACATCAGCAAATGTATTTATAATATTTGCTACAACTAATGACTTAACTAGTTCGCTTTCGATTGATAATATAATTAAATCAATTAATGTAGTTTGGCTTATTGAACTTCTCAAATAATTTTATAAAATTTTAGCTTCGAAAAAGACCGTTTTAAATAAATTACGTAATGTGCATAATTGTAATAGTTATTAACGTCATAAGGCTGATATAAAGCAAATAACAGACGCGGTTGTCGCCTCGATTTTACAATCAACCGTGTCAGTTATTTGCATATAAGCCGTGTGACGTTCAGTATTTTTCATAATAACATAAAATATATTCTGAAAATTGTATTTTCTATGGCATATGATGCACATGATGCTGCGATTTTTTTTAGGAACACAGGATTTTTAATATTTGTACTGTTATAAAAAATAACGGCCGTGGCTGTTTTGACGCATATATTGGTTGAGCATACAGTACTATTAAAGCACATTTAACAGTATGGTATTATGAAACATATATTTTTAGGAAATAAATTTACGAATTGAATAAAATAAATATATTTAATAATATAATATGCGTCCATTTTTATTCGCCTAGTTACGCCACTGACATACGTGAAAACATAAAACCTATTTTGTGCAATGTTTCATTGGAGTAAAGTTTAATTGTATTTTTTACCTGTAAATGTGTATTTGTTTCTTTTTACAAATCGTTTCATACAGATTAAAAATTAAATATTCAGTATTTTAAGTTGAAAACTTCTCTATATTTTTTTCATACATGCGATGTATTAATTATAGAGACATTATTTGATCTAAAGTGACAGATTATAACAAATGAATTTAAAATATAAATATTATTACTTCCCTAAATACGGACTTGACCAACATAAACTGTAAAGTTTATATTTTTCGTTATCTAGTGACCTATGATTTTATTTCGGCTATATCACTTCTAGTTATCGATATCTCCATGTTCGACACGTTACCCTGAACAAACGGTATAAACACATACACAAATAAGTGAATTACTGTACGCAAAGTGTTTTCACAACCATTGTTGTGTTAATGAATCCATTCCTCCAAAATTTAATTAATTGAATTTTATTGCACAAACACGAATCAATTTGTGAATAATTAACCCGCAAATCTAAATAGCTGCTCGATATTGGAAGCTACAATATTGAATATCATTAAAGCAGATAATAGGAGTTAGTTTGCAAACGCAATCCGAAGCTTTCCAGAACACAAGTGCTGGAATATTTGCTAATATGTGCAAGTTTTGTGGTGCGGCGGTCGAACTAATAACACATTAGAATTACCATCTCGACGCGCCCGACTGAGATTGCATAGCGCTCCATTGTTTCTGAATCTCGGTAAATACGAGGGTTGCGCTGAAAATTGTTAGTTATTAAAAGACCGTTGCATTTTGAAACAAAAAATCTGATGTGGCCAGCACATTACCTTCCGTCAGTTCTATGTATTTTGTACAAATTTCATACAGAAAGTTCCGTGCTAAAGATTATATTTCTTGTACTTTACCTTCCGGCAGTTGCATGTATTTTATGTAAATTCCATACAGAAAATTTATAGCAAAAGATCCTATATTTCCAGTTATAAGACAAACACTCTATGTCAATTTCACTTGAGACTGACATCTTTCAATCAAAATTTTCTTAATATAGTAGCTGTTTCCATAGCTATGGCTACTTTATGAAATTTAATTTCTAACTCTATATCCATTTAATATTAAGTATAAATTGGAGTCAAATCGTATAGAGAATAAAATATTCTTTAATATTTATAATAACATTAAATGTGAAAAAATGATATTTAACATAGTTTTTTCAAGAAAAACTGTTAAAATCTTCAAATGAAGGTACTTCCGGTTGTCCAATTCTAACCAAAATATAATCAGCTCTTCACATGGATGTAACGAAGAGAAATACGAAAGAATTAGAATATTTAGAATTGTAGTATGGAAGTTATCGTGGACGAAAATTTTGTTACATACACACACACACACACACACACACACACACACACACACACACACACACACACATACACACATACAAACACACACACACACACATACATACATCATCGTAAAAATAGTAAAATCGTATTGTACGGACCCTAAAACATGCTTATTCATCAAAAACTCACCACCGAATTTTTTGACCAAAGACAATACCTTCCTTACCTAAAGGTGACGGAAGGTAAAAATCTATTTTTTTCCAAAATATTCTCCATTCAGACTAATACACTTGTGCATTCTTTGAAACCATTTTTTAAAACATTCGGAAAATTAATTTTCTGAAAGGTTCTCAAAAATTCTTTGAAATTCTTTAACTGCTGCATCTGCGCTGGAAAATCTTTTACATCGCATAATTTTTTAACAGTTGGGAATAAAAAAATCGCACGGCGCCATATCTGGGTTATACGGAGGATAAGTTAACAATTGAACTCCCGAATCTATCAAAAAATCCAATGTTCTGGCAGCAGTGTGAGAGGATGCGTTGTTATGATGGCCTAAGATGTTACGCAAACCGGTTCTTTGGCGACCTGTTTGTAATTTTGAAACCAACTGTGGTAAAGCCACTTCGCAGTACCATTCACAATTAGCAGTTCTGCGATCTTCAAGTGGAATAACAGCAACAGGACCACTTCAGCGGAAAAAAACAGCAATCATTTTCTTATTGACGTTTCTGCCACGAATTATTTTTGTGGGTAAGGCTTCATCTTCGGATACCCAAATACTAGACCGCTGTTTGGTTTCAGAATCGTAACTATATACCCAAGATTCGTCACCTGTTACAATGTATGCCACTTGCTTGGAAGCTCCTCCGTCAAATTTTTGCAACATAAATTTACTCCAGTCTACTCGATCCTGTTTTTGACTTTCTGAGAGCAAATGCGGTATCCAACGGTTTGCTAGCTTTCTTATCCCAAGATGTTTATGCAAAATGGTATTCACCGCCGAGGATCCAATCTTCACTTCCTCCTGAATCTCCCTATAAGTAATATTTCGATTCGACTGAATCAAGCTTGCGTCAGGATCAACATTTTCTGAACAGGCAGCATCCGCAAGTCTTTCAGGTCTTGCTTCGTCTTCTAGCAGCTCTCGCCCTCGTCGAAATTCGCGGAACCTATGACTAACAGCGGATAATGAAGGGGTAGCATCGCCAAAAGCTGCTATCAAATTTTCATGGCTTTGCTTTTATCCTAACTGTCTTTCATAGTCATAGAAAATCATAGCTCTAAAGGCAGTTCGCGGAATGCTCATTTTATCTGACTTAAAAATGCAAAACAACTTTACTTACAAAATAATCTACGTTTCACAAGGAAATCTGAACGTTTGACAATTGTGGATAACGAATATTAACTAATGCGACATTCATTTTTTGCAATTGTTTCTAGCCAATGGAGGGTTATACAGAGGTATATTTTCGGGCTGCCATCTTTTGGTATTTTCCTTGTACTACACTTGTGACTCATTTCACTCCGTTGCTGGATTACAAACAAATCGCTGTCATGGTAACAGTTGCAAGATGGTGCCAAGTATCAAGCGATTGTATGGTCTTTGCAATAGTGACTCCCGCTATAATTATAAAGAATACATTGCAAGTGTGAAATTCTTTAAGTTTCCACAGCCGTCCGAAGACATTGAATCACATGTAAAACTCAAGTGTCAAAACACAAGTGACAGAACTTTAAAAATGGCGTGATTTGTTTGTAATCCAATCTTCCATCTCAACTTCTACATCGTCGCATTATTTCTTGCGTGTGACGTCAAAATCATAACCCTCTATTGAGCTTCCATGGCCTGCTACTAACTATTAACAGAGCATCTTTCGTATGCGACATTTGGTATTTTGAAAGAATTCCAAAAAAAGCACTTGACCTCCCGCCAAATCCATGCTTAAAATAGTAATGAGCTTTAAGTAAAGTATCACTTTCGGTTGATCGTTTGTAAACAAAATATAATTTGTTGTTGCAATGAATAAAAGAGTCTATTCTTATCTCTTCTTACTAAGAATAGACAAAAAATACACAGATGAATTTTGGACAGAAAAAGGATTAAGGCAAGGTTGCCCTTTATTATTTTCACTTTGCATAGCATACTTAGTAAAGAACAAACGGGCGACGTAGTCACTGGAAGGAAAAAATATGGTCATTAGCGTATGCAGCCGACTTGTGGTAATAGTTACAAAAAATCCAACAAATATGAAAACCATTATAAAAAGGTTGCAACAATACTTAACTAAGAAAGAATTATCATTAACTTTGAAAAATCAAAAATAATGAAATTTAGAAAAGGGGAGGGAGAGAAACAAAATAAGTTTGGAAGTGGGTTGATGAAAATATGGAAGAATTCAAATATTTAGGATACGAGTATACATTTCAGAGAAACAATCAACCCACAAAGCACTTAAAATATCAAAAAAAAGTAAAGCAATTGTCTGTATGAAACAAGTATGGAGTTTAGGGGAAAGAAAATTCCAAAGAAATGTCAGGAATAAGATGGATGATGTTTGAAGCCGTAGTCAAAAGTATCTTACTCTACGGTGCGGAAATATATGGATGGACAGAATATAAACATAAACAAACAGAAAACATGCAAGTACGGTACATAAAGTGGATTTTGGATAGATGCACACCAGAGTATATAGTAATGGAAGAGATGACAGCATTAAACATTAGAGTAGAAACAGGAAAGAGAACAGTAAAATATGTATGTATGAGTATGCTGGCGGGTAATAAGACAAGAAGAGGAAAACAACAAACTAACAAAATGGGGGCAAGCAAGAAAAGCTTATTGCGAATGAAATGGATATTCCATAGTACAAATAGAGAGGCTACGCATAAATGAAGAAAACACATATTACGAGCAATGTAAGATCAACGATTCAAATTACAATAAACTATACAAATCAATCCAAACGACGTCAATACCACGTTATTTATTGGACGAAAAGAAAAATATCAAGATAAACAACAAATAGTGGTTATCGCGTGAAGAGAGAAGGTGCTGGCTATGCGGGAAAGAAGAGGAAACATTTAGGCATCTAAGTTTGGTTTTTATTGTATAGTAAAAGGGTGCCATTGTTAATTCAAAGTTATTAAAAAATTATCTAAGTTCATCTTACGACCATATGAGTTTTTTAATGTATTTAGTTATATATTTATTTTTTTAAAAATTGTGACGACCATTGTGTGTAAATTATGTTATTTGTTAAATGTTATATGTATTTATTAATTTTACTTAAATTCGTCATTTTCACGTAAGTTTTAAATTGTACTAATTGTTGTAGCTCCTGAAGAAGACACATGAGGTGTCGATACCGGTAGAGGCGGAAAATAAATTGGTTATTGACTGATATCCAGTAATTTCTTCTTTCCAGTCATCTTTCCAGGCAAGAAGTATTGCAGCTAGGAATTATTAATATTTTGAATATATTTTGAAATATATGTAACTTAAAACAAAAACGAATTCCAATGAAAATTATTATTTTCCAATAGGTATAATGAAATTTTATTATTAATTAGGAATCCGTATCACATATTAATTAAATATCTATTTATAGAAAGTTATTTAAATTTACCGGGTTCGATCCCGACCGACGCCAAATATTTTAGAATTTTAAATGGCACAAAATCGACGTCCACAGGTGAGCTCTCCACGCCAGCAATGAGTGCCCGTGAGGTGAGGCCTGGTAAGCGCCCATACGATGCAAATATTTCATCATTACCGATATCTGTGTATAAAGCAGATTGGCACACCCAGTAATGGGTAATAAGCCGTGATGATATATTTAATTTATTTAAATCTATATAGATAAAGCTTGGGAAATTATTATATTAATATTCATTATGAGTTTATTATTTTCATTAATAGAGTATTTCATATAAATTTTAAATAGAAAATATGTATTTCCAAAGCAAAGGCCTGTGTATTGCATATCAATTTCAACCAGATATATGTAGTAATAAAGCTGAAACAATAATTAAATGTAAAGTATTTATAAATATATTTTCAAATCATTTATATTAAATAATACTTCAATAATTTCAACAGCCTGCTAAAATTTGGAACCAATAGAAACAAATTTTGTTTCCTATCATTTTAATTTTTATTTCAGTGACTGCTACTGTTCTTGGTGAAAAATAAGATACAGAATGTACTTTTCAGTGACATAACAAACCTGAAAATCGACTTTATAAGTATTAGTGTTTTTTAAACAAGATTTTCGTTTATTAATTTTTCTGCAAAAATAAAAAAATATTTCTTTATTAAAAAATTAAAGACTGTGTTGTTAACTACTATTTCGATAATGTACTCTGAACTCAATTCACCTTGTTACAGACCATAACCTTGTTAGCATGCAATCTAATATACTTGTATAAGATGTGATAGATATTACTGTAACCAGTGTAATCAAAAACATTATAGAAATAAGAGTAAAATTACTTTAAATAGAATTTGTAGACCTTTTAAAGTAGCGCAAATTTCGAAAATATTATTTTAACTATCAAAATTAAAAGAATAAAAATAAATTACATTGTAAATGTAAATACTACTTTATTTCAAATGTAACCAATAATATTAATTTACAAAAAAATGGAACTGAATAAATGTTCAGGCTTTTAGGTTTGTTTGTTGTTACAATTATAAATGGACGTTTCGGGCGAACATCCGCCCATCATCAGCTATATTTTTACTGTCTAAATAAAAATTATTATTTTTCTATCTGTGCAGATATTTTCAGAGCTGGAGTAGAAAAAAGATATTTTGTTTTAACCCTATTTCTCAAATTTAAGATATACAAAAATGTTGACGCTATTTCTTTACGATATTTTCACTTCAATTCTGTAAAGAAAATTACTAATATAACAAATCAAATAATAATAACAAATACTTAACCAGTAATAATAATAACACTTAGGTGAACTTCCACCATAACAAAAAATAATAAAATATACACTTTATCCTTAAAACATGACTCAATAAATAACGTTTAAATATTTTTTTTTAGTAATGTTTCTTACAGATTATGTGTAAATATATAGGCAGAACAAAGGCGGCCAAGCATGGGAGCGGCAAAGCCATCCTAACTTTTTATAAAAAAAAATTATTTAAGAATTTTAAAAATATCAACAATTTATGATATAAAAATATTAATAAAGCATTATTCTTTTAAATACTTGTTTTGGCTGACTGGTAAAAATATCTATCCTAACAGGTAGTTATATAGTTTATTGTATTAAAAGACTGATGCCCGGTTTCATGAAAGTTGATTAAAATCTTAATCAATGATTAAAATTTAATCGCCTTGTTAAATACGATATTTTGTTTCATGACAGTTGATTAGCTTAATCGGAGTGTTAAAACACCGGTTAATTTAATCAGTACAATTTGGCTGGTTAAATTTTGACCAAGTCAATTAATTGCACATTGAATTACCTATTACATAAAATATAAAAAGTGAATTTAGTTTATTAACGTAGAGGTAAGTCACATTATTATAATACAAATTTTAAAGCATTATAAAATATTTATTGACGATTTTTTTTATATAATGGTAATGGTAAATAATAGACCATTTCTGAAATTTGAGCGACCACTACATTTACTTGTGGAAGTTAGTTCCGTTAAATAAATATTTCAAATTTCAGTTATTTGGAGACCAGAAGTTGAATTTTTGAAATCGTCTATTTACCAAAAAGAAGGGTTTTCAGAGATCGCAAGCACAGAACACTAACAGAAGTATCCTTTCGATATCTAAGATGCCGATGAATTCAAAATTAGATTTAGGTTAGATATAGATACGGTACTGTTTCGTCTAGCAAAAATTGGTGTACATTTGGATTCCTCTGCCCAACAGACTTCATATATTACTGTAATGAATCAATTGTTCATTACTCTTAGATTCTATCACGATTTAAGATATACTGATTGTGCCACTCTCCTTGAAACGAATGTCCAAATGATACGAGTTTCCTTGCTTTTTCCGATAGCGCCGCAACGTGACAGGTGACAACGACCCAACTGTCACTCGCCTTTTTGAAAAGAATATTCATAAAATCGCATCTAAAATGTTTATAACTTGTATTATGGGATATTTGTTTATATTTTATAATACTCTGGTATTTTAAATCCTGATCAAAATGAATATAAATTTTCTAATTTGACGTTGTCATTTCGACACATGATAAAATATCAAAAAAATCCCCAGATCTTAATTTAACGGGTCGATTTTTAAATCAATCCAAGTTAACAAATGAATTAATTTCATGAAATGCACAAGTACTTTAATCAGTGATTAGAGTTAACAAGGCAATTAGTAAATCATTGATTTAACATGCTTTCATGAAACCGGGCATAAGTATAGTTATGTCAATCAGTGGCGTAACTAGAAATCTTGCGTCCCTATTAGAAAATTTTCTGTGTCGCCTTAATTTACAATGCGCCAAAAAGAAATTTAAAAGCAAAAAAAATATTCATTTTTACATTTATGGTAATAAAATTTTCTTTGTTTAATCAAGCTTTTCTTTGTTGTAATCAAAAATCTTTGGAAAAAACCCTAAGGAATATAATCATAAGTAATATAACAAGTGATATAGACATTGCCGATTATTTTTTGACATTAATTTTAATGAGTTGTTATGGAAATGGAAATATAACGAGTGCGCAGCACGAATTGTATTTCCTATTGCCATAACAACGATTCAAAATTATGTCAAAAAAATAATTTGGCAATGGTCATGTCACGAGTTGTATTTTGCGTGAGAATTTAACAAGCAAATGATACTCAATAAAAATAGTATTTATTTATTACAACATACATAGCTACTACAAATTAAAGATTACCACAATTAAAATTTTGTACATTGAAAGTACATTGGAAGAACATCGATTGTTCACTTGATTCAGATCTCATATTGGTGGTGTTGATATTAGATCCAGAATTCACGTTAGTGGTATTGCTGCTGTTTCTGATTCTGCTTAGGATTTCTTCATGTCTTTTGGATTGCATGTTTAAATATGGCTTGAGAGAATTTGAACTAGTGTGTCCTGTTATTTTCATAAGTTCCTGTTCAGTAATTTCAGATTGGGCAAGGTGCGTAACTGCTGAAGATCGATGACTATGATTGGTAAATTTCTTGTTTTTAGTGTCTAAACCAATTTGTGTTGCAGTTTGCTGTGTCCATTTTGACATTGTATTAATACCAATGGGGCAATTCTTATACCAGCCTGCATCATGAGTTAACTTCCACTTGTGATTTGGCGTTAAAAACAGACGATCAGTTGTTATATGGTTAGGACGTTTATTCAGCATTTTATAAAATAATCGCACATGACAAATATCTGAATTTGTTTTATTACTAATTAACCACTTACTTTCTGAACATGATTTTGATCCTCCTTGTTTCGTTTTCGTAAAGATAGGGTTATATTCTATACGGCCCGTTTGGTTTCCAAAATTATCTTTTTCAATAACAAAATATTGAACCTTTGCATTAACACCTTCGTTGCCCCTCCACGCTAACTCTTTAGCTGCAATGAAATAGAATTTTTTTTGTAGGCCTTCCGGATTGTCTTCCGACCAATAGGTTTGTAACTGAAAATGTTCTTCAGGAGTGAAAGCATCAGAACTTTTTTTTCTATTATCAATATCTCGTTGAAGTTCTTTTCGTTTTGTATCTCTAGCTTGACGGGCAGGTAAAAATTCCAAATCCGAAAAAGGATCTATTTTTACATTATAATCCTTGAAAAATTTTTCTTGCAACATTTTTGCAGTGACATTCCAATTAAACTTAATTACATTTTCTTTATATTCTGTACCATCCTTCTTCTTCATGTTATAAGCATAATCTCTAAGCATGTTGCAAAGCTGAATACGGGTTGTACCTTCTTCTAATGTATAATTTCTTTGTTTGCAGAAATCCATAAATTGTCCCCAAGCATATTTCTTCGCCTTTTTAGTATTTTTTGGGATATTTTCTTCAATTTTGTTAGTTATCTCTATTGTAGATACATTTCCCCATCTGCAATTTTCCATTTTACACGAGTTTACACAGTTTTTCTTTCTGACGTTTAAAAAACAATCAAGGCAATTGTCAATATAGCTTTCATTTACATGACAACTAGGATTTTTATTTACAGTGAAGTATAATCGCTTATTAATTTTCACTAGTGATTACAATCGGTAAAGCTTGTCGTTCATTGGCTTAATTTGAAACAAATTCGTGATTTTATTGGTTGCCACGTATGTGCGTTAAATTCTCAGAGGAACATATTTTCATGAAGTTACCCCACTCTTTATGCAGATATACATAGGTAGGTACAGGGTGTTAATAAAAAAGCGGGCCATAGGTGTTTAACATTGGAAATCAGTTTTCCTTTGCGTAAAAGTTCCTAATTAATTTTGAACAAAATGTTTCAAATTATACTGAACTTGTTTTTTAACATAGTATTATGTATATTATTTTATTTCTAATTCATTGTGTGCTATTGTTTAGAACTATGCTCTGTTCCATTTAAGCCATTCAGCAGATAGTGCTCACATCAGCGCCAGTTTTAAGAAAACTTGTCTCTTGTCTCCAATTTCAGCCAATCAGACAGGTCAATACTATTTCCTATTCTCTGCAATATGAATGACAAATATCTGAAAAAATAAAGGGAGGGGGCGTCATATTTATATAAGAACAAAGGCGGCTGATAGGTTAGGATCGGCTCTGTATATAGGTACATTTCAAAAATTCCAATTAAGCCATAAATTATCTGATTAACGTAAAACTTTACAGATACCCTAATGGCAGTTCACTAATTCTACAATTTTTAACTCTATAACGAGCCGGTTTCATATTTTTTTAAAAAGTATTTTAAATGAAAGATAATGCAATATTTTTCACAGTAATAAAAAAATAATAATTTATTATTATTTTTGTAAATAATTAAAACAGTATGTACTCTGACGTCACTTTCTGTTTCAGTCAGAACACGTGACTTTTTCAAAATATTACACAAATTTTAATAATTAATTGTAAAATATCTAATGGGTATTTCGTGATATTTTCAAATTTGAGGTTCTTTAAAGAACAATGGCTCGTACCACGAGCACGGTTTTAACTAAAACGCTGTTTTAAGAAATGTCAAATTTCATTGTTTAATATTAATAATAAATATGAAATTTATCAAAATATGATTTCAAAGCAGAACATGGATTGTATTCAAACAAATATTTTAAAAATAATCGTTCTTAAAACATAAGGGCGAAATTAAATAATGAAAATTGAATTTGACATTTCTTAAAACAGCGTTTTAGTTAAAACCGTGCTCGTGGTACGACCCAATATCTTTAGTATTAAGGAGTCATATAAAAATTCTTGCTACAGCCCTATTAAACGGATTTAAAAAAAAATTGAATCCTATTGTAAGTGGTACAATGAGACCTTTAGCATAGATGGCAGCATATGGATATTCTCCTAAGTACGTATTACAATGTAGAGACTTTTGTAAGAATACACAGATATTATTGTGTGTAATCGGGACTTTTTATGGTTGTTGCACATTATATAAACACAAAATATAGAATAATACACAAACGTTTTTAACAAATACGTAGTGTAAATTTATTATTTTAATTTTAATTAATAGTTATGTTTGACCCTCGTTTGACGTTTTAAAGTATTTTGAAAGTTAAAGTAACTAGCCCAGTAGCGAACCTACCGGGAGAAATATTGTGCTAAAGCTCTCATTTGAGAGTAAAAATGCATTTCGATGTTCTGTTGTGTCCCCCTTTGTCACAAAACCAATCTAGAAGTTGTTTGATTTGATTTTGCTTTCATTACCGTTTAAACTTCAAATATCATTTAGTTTGGAGAGACGGTATCAGATTAACAATTTGGACTTGAATCGGCATTGTTAGTGACGGTAACCTAACCTATGTTGGCAACCTAATCTACATGGGTGATTCGCAGAACAGATGACGTGTTCCTGTAGTGCGGCCTGCGGCTGGCAATTCACAAATCGTTTTAATATGCTAGAGGCAATTATTTACATACGCATTGCACGGGCACGCGAACCATTATACCGGATAAAGCCCTAACGGCCCTGACGTCGACCGCCTGTGCAAAATGTACACCCTCTGATGCTGATGCCCTGTGCACAAGAACAGGGTTAATTACATTGAGGATTTCAATAGTTTGATGCAGGGATTGTGTACCGTGCTCACTCATACATTCAATATAAGGTCATTATTAGCCTTACTAGAATATGCATAGTAAAAATCTGTTGAGGCCAGGCTAGCTCAATATCTTCCGCAAATTCCGTATTCTTTAAAGCCCGTATGTCACGATCTATAATCCTGCATAGAATTATAGATAGAATTTTATAGACGATCACACACAGAAATTTTTATTAAAGGTTTCTTCTGTCCACGAAATTAAAACAAGTTCAATTTTTATGGACAGAAAATGTGTACGTCATATGTGCAAGGTATAGGGGATTACAGCTCAATCGAATTAAGAGAAATTAGTAAAAAATAGTGAAAGTATATCCTTAATAATGAATATTAATAAAGAAATAAAATGATATAATTGAAATACTTCTGAAATAAGGGGTCATATCCATATATATTATTTTGATTGGCGACTCAAATACCACCTATAAACATAGGCGTAAGTAGAGGGGGGGCAGGGGGGGGGGCGATCCACCCCAGAATGGCCATGGCCCCCCTAGGAAAAAATACATATTAGTATAATTATTTATTATTGATAAAATTTTGTGAATGGTGTGGGGTAAATTGATTAATCGACAGGCGTTTAAGTGAGTTGTAAATAATTTAGTAATTTCTCGATGTGAAAAATTTTGATTAGGCAATAAATATTCGACAATTTATGATCTTTTTTTCAACAACAAAATAAGCGTAATGATGATGACATATTCATACCGTGCGGGCGTTTACCAGGCGTCACCTCACGGACACTCATTGCTGGCGTGGAGAGTGAACCACAGGGGTCAATTTTGTGCCATTTAAAATTCGAAATATTTGGCGTCGGTCGGGATCGAACCCGGTTCCCCAGATTCGCGACCAGACACTCGGGCACGCGGCCACGAGATCCCATTACATTAGGTATACTTAAATATTCCGAAGAGTTCAAAAAGTTTCTAACATGTTCCAAGATATACTTAAAAGTTTCAGAAGGTTTTTCATATAGTTCCTGAGCGTTCTAGAATGTTCCAGAAAGTTCAGAATTTCGAGAGAGTTCTGGAATTTTCCCTTAAAGTTTCAGAACGTTTTAGAATTTCCTTTTCCGCAAAGTTCTATTCAATACTTTATATACTTATTTAAAATTGCCAATTCCGGAATATTCTAGATTTTATGGAATATTCAACATTTTGTTGGAATATTCTAGAACGTTGATTTTCAAGACACATTTATTACTGCGTACATACGACAAAATGAGATTTCTTATCTACTTTGCATTTTGAAATCAAAAGGCCTGCCCCCCCCCTAGAAAAATTCTCTAGTTACGCCGATGCCTATATATATATACAATGATTACCGAGTTAAGGGGTTTGAGTCTACTACCAATGGAAGTAGACAAATTCAAATAGCGGACACTTGGCTACCAGGCCAGTACTGCAATTTTCATAGTTTTTATTTGAATAAAAATTTCTTGCATTAAACTTAATAACTTTGATTCACTTGCAATTATAAAGTATGTAAATGTGTGCAATTCCCCTACTCCAGTAGTTTTTGAACCTGAAATATTGAATTAATTACATTTTGCGCCCCCCTCGTAAAATTTCGTGCTCCACAGTTTGGGAAAAACTGAGTTAGTGTCAATGTAAATAAAATAAATAAATATATTATCACGGCTTATTACCCATTGCTGGGTGTGCCAATCTGTTTGTACACAGATATCGATAATGATGATATTTGCACCGTGCGGGTGCTTACCAGGCGTCACCTCACAGGCAATCATTGCTGGCGTGGAGAGTGCACCACAGGGGTCAATTTTGTGCCAATTAAAATTCAAAATATTTGGCGTCGGTCGGGATCGACCCCGGTTTCCCAGATTAAATGTAAATAATATTTGTAAATAAAATTAGTTTAAAATACCAAAGATTGTTCGTGTCCATTTTATCCCTCAATAAAGGGGTCTCCAACAAGTCTTCGTTCGGTAAAAGCAGTCAGTTAGTCCACCAGCATCGTACGCCAGTTTATGTCGTATTGCGAATAAAAGGGAAAAAATTAAGATGTAAATTTATTGGATAATAGTATGGAAACGTGGACACGTATAAATGTCAATTTGACATGAGATATTGTCAAAAATATTATCTAAAGAAATCAAAGATTTTCTTCTTGAATCGTATTTTAGAAATGAAAACAAATCAGAAAACGGCGAATGTCAAACTACTGTATCCTTCTTTATTGTCTTTTCTTCTTAAAATTACATTTCAAGATTAATTTTGACATCTTGACTTTTGAATTGAATAATGATCAGGGTTCATAGTATACTCCGAGTTAGGAATTTTTTTGAACACACTGTACATAAATTTCCTGTAGCCTGCATAATAAGAAAGTATTTTTTTAAAGAAGGAAGTCGAAATTGTTTCATCCTGTATACTTGTTCAACACTTATTAGCGATCTAAAAACTAATTGGAAAACTCGTATATACAAAGAGTACATTGTTGTAATAATGAAATGAATTGTACTTTAATTAAAGCTCAATACACCACAGGTTTCAAATTATACACACGTGATACGTATTTTCCCTGCGATGACTACAGGCCTTTGTTAACAATTTTTGGGGTTTTTGATCGAGTGTGGCATCTGTCAAAGTCAGTTGGAATGTCATTGTTTTATTCGAATACAATTTTTACTTTGATGATACTATTTTACTTTCGATTATAGTGTTGGATTAAGATTTGAAATCAAAAGAGATTATAATTATTTGTGTGATTATAAAACAGCTGAAAAAAATATTGGACACTGTTTCGTTCTTTTATTGCCCCTCCTAATTTTCATGGAAAATATAATTTTGTTTTGTATTGCTTTGTGGAATAATAGTTAATGGATCAAGTACAATATTGGGATCTTGTTTAAAAAAGAGTCATTTGTGTGGAGATCCCCATATAATTGAAATTTTATTAAATAAGAATATAAATTACTGGAAAGCAAAATTTAGTTGTAGAGCAGGATTGGGAGGCAAATGCAAACCTATTGTTGTAGTTTTGTTGCATATAAACAGGTTAGTAAAAATAAAAACTATATTTAGTGTTTTACAACAAAAGTTATCATTATTATTATGCTATTAATTTATTTGTTTATGGGTTTGTGTATTACAGAGCAGAAGAAATAGAAAAATTAAGTTGTACAGATTTGGAATAAATAAGGGGAAGACTTGTTAAAAAGAATGGTAAATAGTGTATAGTTTGGCTATAAAACTAGATGAATTTACCATCCTGTTTTAAAAAAGAAAAAAATTGAACCGATTGGAGACGTCAAAACTATATGGGAAGAAAATTTCAAGATCATATTTTGTCACTTGAGATGTAATGTAAACTTACACTGCATTGTGGCACAGAGCAGTGTCTGTGACATTTAATGATCATTATTTAAATCTGAAAATGTAATAAACACTATATATCTCACTTTCTATTACAACAAATATAAATTAAATCTGTTTAAAATTACATACGTTTCAATGTATGTTATCAACGTTTCCTTATTCCTCTAGTTCACAAATCTGCCGCCAGACGTCACCCACTTTGAATTTTTTCGCCAATAGCTAGTCCGGACTGTCTGCGCATTTTAAAAATATCGCTCCAACCGACTGTTGTATAGTCCATCGGACTGTTGATATGTTTGTTCCTACAGACTCCCGACGCATACATGAACGCATCCGCGGACTGTCATATCCATCCACTGGTCTGTGCTATGTACATTTGCCGGCACAAGCACATCACAATTTTCGCGTGTTGCGAGAAAATATGGAAGCATAACTTGAGATTGTTTATCTGTTTTCTTAAGTGAGCATAATGACATGAAGAAATGGATTATTATTTGGCCAACACCGAATAAAAACCAGTAATTATTTAGGTATGTGTAGGTATGGTATGACTAGCGAATGAAAGTTGACGTTTAAATTATTTTATAGATTTGGTTTCTTCTGAAACCCTAGAGAAGAATTGTACGAAATATTCAGGTATGAAATTTTTGCATGAACTCATTCAAATACTGACTAGGAAAGCACAGAAATAAATTACTATGTTTGGCTGAAAATAAATGGCCGACTAAGGTAACTGAATATCAAAACTGGGGTGCGTTTAAAACATTTTAAACATTTTTTGTTTATGTTCATTATAACAAAATATTTTGATCTTTAAACTATTTAACTATGTAATATTGACTGCTAGTCCGAAACTTTATTAATTCCATCCCCAACACAGTCGAACATCATTTTTTGAATTTAAACTATTTAGTTTGGAAATTCTATGAAATAGGATTATTTTTAATATCCTCTAACAGTAATTCCGACTCGAGGGTTGCTTACACCTGAAACGAACTAGAATTTGCGGTATTAAATTTTTTAAATACATCCGTGAATTCTGTTGCTAAGGTCATTTTAAATGCCTCCTGGTATTGAGAACAATTCTATTATTCTGTAAACGGACTACATAAGGGTCAGTTTCCTTTCAAATCATATATAAGGAAATGTTTTCAAAAGAAACCACATCTATTAAATAATCTAAACGTCAACTTTCATTCGCTAGTCATACGATAATATGATAAATAATTAATTATTTGTTTTTAGATAATTTATTGACTGAGATATTTTTTCTCCAGATGAGACAGTAATTAATTATAATATGACAAGTGAGTTTTCTGTTCCAACCATACAAAGTTTCTTACATATGTCTGAATGACTACATGAACAATAAATGCGCACAAAATAGTTCATGTATGCGTATACATGAACACATCCAAAATGTTGTGTACGAACAAACCTAATATATGTAAAACTAATCTCTTTTTTAAACAAAGTTTTCTTTGAAATATAATGACAAAATCTTCAAAGTATTCAAGACAGGTATATTCATTTATAATTTTCTGATCCACGCACTGGAATTATTATCTTTTGTAATCTTCTCAAGCATATTTTTAATGTAAACACACTTTTCGTTTACGCGGGAATTAGTGACAACATTATTTATTGTCTTTCTCAAATGACAATGTGCACCCAAGTAAGTAGCAATAATTGTTACTCATATTACAAATTTTATGTCGATTGAAATACGCAAATGCATACAGTATTCAACAAATTTTTAATATTACACATTTTAATAACAAATAGAGCCATAGTCAAGCTGTAGTTCATTATTTGGCACCAGATGTCATATCGCTTAGCAATACGTGCAAGGAGGTAGGAATAAATATGGATGGAGTGTTTGCAATCGCTAGGGAAGCATCTTCCCCCTCTACAATGTGTAGATATATGGGTGTAACTTTAGTTGAAGTTGCAAGGTTGTTGCTGTCAACCCTTGAACTGCTATATGCAAGTTTTCTTGCAATAATATTAAATTCTTCATTTAACATAGGTAATTATTTGCAAATTTTTTGAACAAGGGTGTTTTGTTGTGTTGTGGGGTGCTAAAATACGTCAGGGGCAAAAACAGTACTTCAGATAGAAAAAAAACCTGGTGTGGCCAACACAATACCTCCCGCCATTAACGGGCTGTTACAAAAAAGATTAAGTTAATCCTTCTTTTTAGATTAGCGAATTTTACTCTAATTTTGACAGTTTATTTCTTAAAATATTGTCTAATCTAATCTAAGTAACTAACTTTTTTTTAAGCCCCTCAACAGGATTAAAACTCAATTACACAGCAGGTTCACATTCACACACATCCATGCCTTACTGGGATTTGAACCCAGAGCCCCGAGCGCATTAAATCCATCTTACAGAGTGAGTTCACATTCACACACATCCACGCCTTAGTTGGATTCGAACACAGAGCCCCGAGGGCACTCATGACATGAGGCGTTGTTCTAACCATTGTTCACCGGAGCTATAATGAAGATTAAATTTTAAATACCGGGATGGAATAGAATTCACTAATCCAAAAATGAGGATTAGCTTAAACATTTGTGTGAACCTTTAATTTTTATTAATCTAAATACATACCTACATATTTACTTATGCTGGAAACTGTATTGAATTCCTTTTCTATTGTTCTATTTACTTTTTGCTTTTTAAAACGTTACTAATAGTGACATTTATCTGTCAGTTATATACATTTGAATAACTGCGTTTGTTTGTATATAGCGTAGGCTCTGGGATTTAAATTATAGATAATTTTATAAATTTACTCATAAAATATATAAAAAAAATTTTAATGCAAATCTATAGAAAATTTTATAATCTTTAATTTTTATATTAAGATTAATTTCGAAAAAAATAACATTTACGGATATTTTTCGAAGAAAAACTATCTTGAGCTTCTAGAACCATTTCCAGTTATCCGATTTTCACCAAAATCTAATGGGCTCTTTCCATTACAGAAAAAGTTCGAAATACAAGGTTTCAAAATTTTCTGAATGATAGTATTTGTGTTAGAGTGGAGGATCCACATACACACATACACACAGACATCATCGTGAAAATGTTAAAATTGGATTCTAGGGATCTTAAAACGTGGTCATTTACCAAAATCTCGATATGCGATTTTTAGCACAATCTCTATATCTCCCTTACCAAGGGTAGCGGAAGGTAAAAATTCGAAGTATAGCGTGAACTGTGGAAATTAATTACATTATTTGCTAATATGTATACAGGCTGGTGATGCGAACACCCTTACCTATTTTATTCGATAAACTCTGCGAGACAAATGCCCACCTCGAAAATTATTTTCGGGGGGCACCGGGATTTTTAGTTGAAAACCGGGACGTCTGGTCACCCTAGTATCTATAGGGCGCGAGCAGACACGTGACTCGAGCGACCTTGACGTGCTTGGAATCAGCTGATTTACTGTTTTTGACAAGAACTATATCGTGTTGACATTACCAATGTTTTGACTTATTTTGATTTTTAACTGCTTTAATATTATTATTTTACAATTTTTAGGCAATAAAACATATGAAATTAAAAATAATAACATTTTAGCAGTTAAAAATCAGAATAAATCAAAACATTGGTCTTGTTAACGTGACATTGTTCTGGTCAAAATGACATGCGCACATAAATCAGCTGATTCCAAGCACGTCACGGTCGCTCGAGTCACGTGTCTGCTCGCGCCCTATTCGTGATTCAAGAAAAATGTTCGCCGACTAGTGGCCAACTCATGAACCTCTTAAAAATGACGTCACAATGCGGCCAGCATATAGTATGGCCGATGTTACTACAACATGTAAACGTCAATTTGAGTAATTCTGCTTTAAAAATTGTTCACAAAGCAAAAATATTTATTTCATTTTTGTCTCCTTCAACGAATATTTTTCTACGTGTAATTATGTGTCCGGAATCAATAATTTTTTCTTCCCCACTATAATTTCGGCAATCAGCTGTTGCTTAAATATCACAAAACTTCCTTTAATTTTACTTTCATTGTATATAGCAAAATAATAAACTCTCCTAAATTAACACACACAACTAGGTTAGTTTTTAGTTCATCTGTCACTTGGCAGGACCGCATTATAGGTACTAGATAAATTATATCTGACTCGTCCACCATTGGGGAGCCATTTAAATCATTCATTATCAATGTTACAATATTATTAATCATAGAAATTATCCATAATAACGGGTTGTTCTGCTCCAAACTGTGCGAATCATTTGAGAAATGATTATAATTGTTACACGTACTTATCCAATTCATATATTTTTCTCTAACCTCAAAAATCTTAACGAACCGTATTTGTTCTTGTTTTATTATTTTAAATAAGTATAAAATGGCAAATATGGAAGTTATATTTAATTATGAAAAATAGTACATAAACTTATAAGAAATGCACTTTTATTTATTAATTTACTGCATTGATTTGGCACCAATATAGCAGACAAATCAGGTATGTATTATCACAGTATAGAGAATAAGCAGTAGCGACACTTCGCTGATTTTCGTTCCAACCTGCTCGGGTTGAAGGGTGAATAATGAGGAGCGGGATTTTGAGTCAGATTTAAATAATATATTACGTACAGATTCAGTACCTTTGGAATAACTATCATGTATTTAGAATTATATAAAAAATAGTATATTATGTGGCAAGTGTGTGAAGTTGAAGTTTCTACATGAGGGTGGAGATTGCGACACGAGCCGAAGGCGAGTGTTGCAAACCACCCGAATGTAAAATAGGGTTCACACACGTGTTACATACTATACTTTTTCTACGACCTTGCAATAAAATATATTTTTTTCTTCTCATTGTCATTCTTTTAACGTAAAGCCTCTGCATTATCGACTTGTGTAACCATGTTTACCAACGGTACGGGGGTTTAACAGCTTTGTTTTATTAAAACACATTTTGTAATATTTAAAATAATGGGAAATACAATAATTTTATATTTTGTAATTGCTATAACCTGAAATATCATAAAATTTGTATTAGATTGCTTAGAAATTTTTTATTTATTGCTTTTGAATGCTTATTGGACTTAGATTTATAATTTAACACAAAGTTGTAAATTTAGAATTACAAAATTTATTTTATTTATATAAATTAATTACATATTTCTCATGAAGTTGTTATTTCTTCGGACCATTTACCATCACATGATTTACGTATATATACTGATATTCATTGTGTGTGTTTAAACTGAATTATACGCATACTGTGCGTGAAGTAATACTTCACGCACAGTGTTCAAAAAATCAAACTTCACACATGAAAATTAATACGTGAAGTACCCACTTCACGCATGGGAGTAGAAAAAAATATTTAGACAAATGTGTGAAACGAACTTGTAGAAATATGAGAAGCATATCAAAAGTTTCGTTTTTTTTTCGTTCCCTGGAGACTTGGAAAGGTATATAATATAATTCATATGGTATTATAAAATTATAATTTTAATAATAAATTTTATATTATAACCACAAACATCTTCTCATGATGAATCACAACAAACAGACGAAACACTGAGCTTCAATTCACCGCGAAAAAATACTTTCACTATTATCTATTTTTACCATATTACATTTTATCATTTGATATTAAATAACAAATATTAAATATATATTTTTATGTTTTCGCGCTCCTCATTATTACCCCCTGCACGCCGAGCAGCCGGGAACGAAACATAAAAGGTTCCGACAAGAGTGGCGCTACTGCTTGTATTCTCTATACTGTGGTATTATCTAGTAGCTGTAGACCGCATTGTGACGTCACAAAACATGGCGGAAAAACTAACTTGAATAGCGAATAATGTCAAACGCATTTAATGTACAATGATCAACTAGAGAAAATTGTGAAAATTGGTTTTGAAACTAATCGCAGTTTATCCGAACAAAGCCAGCAAGTTTTTATGACGGATCCTCAAACTCGCAGTAAAATCAGCGAGTGTTTCATTTGCTGAAGTTCGTTGAATACACATTCAACATCCAACGTTTGCGACTTTACTATAAAGCTCTACTCGGCTACAGGCAAATTGTGAAACTATACACCGCAGTAAAACAGAACAACTACCGGAAACTTGGCCAAGTTTTTCCATTCGTGTTGCTCTGCCTCAGTGCGTTTATTTCGAATTATGCTCTTTCTTCTATTCCTCTGTCTTTCAGCCTCCGCCTAGCGATAAACCCCTCCTAGGATAGTTAATTCTGATAGGGAGGAGATATTAATCTTTGATGTTTTTGCACGTTCGGCATAATAGTAATGTTTATGACTTTAGGAAGTTGTTATGTTGGATATGTAATATTATGATCGGTTTTGGAAATTGGAGTCCATTATAAGAATGAAACTGAATTAAATTATAATAAATATTGGTTATTTGTATCTATCTGGCTTGTTTTCTGAAAGTTATTTCTTCCGAGGAAGATTTAAATTTACCATAGATTTCAAATTACTTATAAAATCAATTTACTGAAGCTGAAATGATTTTTAAATTATTTACCGGTTTCAGGATATTAATTCATTGTTTACATGTACAAAAGTAGGCTGGTAACTAAGTAATAACTGTATCTATATGGTAATATAATTACCATACTGACTTGTCAACAACGTTTACAAAATGAAAATAAAATAAAATGAAATTATAATGCTCTTCATTAATACATACAGATAACAGATAACGGTAGTGTATCGTTCTAAATACGGTTTACTTTATTCTAATATAATAAACATTAGGAATAAGGCACATAATTTGAATATTTCTCATATTGACATATGTCAAAAAAATTGTTCTCTTGAATTTCAAAACATAAAATTTATTAATATACTCTTCATTTTCTGAAACCGATAAACTATTGAACAAACCACGGATGTTATGAATCATAACAAGCCTTAGATACAGAATATATACATGACTAACGTCAACAGAAGCGACACTGTTGTATATATTGCTGTCTGTGTGCTCATGGCTGTGTGTGTGAACTTGGACCAGGGAGGGGTGACGTAAGAAGATTGGCGTACTCCGGTATGCCAGGCTATGCCAGTGACGGAGTGACGACGTTCGTGTGTAGGGCGTTTCAGCGCAAAAATATTACGACTACCAGACTAGACTACTAGACATAATACCGGGTGGTATAATATATTGTTGCGTAAAAGGATTTCCAAATAATAATAAGGTTAAACAACTCTAAAAAAGTTTTTCAGATTACCGGCTGACCGAGAAAATAATTATATTTATTTTATTTTATATACCTATCGACCGCTTCAGTATATTATGGTTACACTAAATTTTATATATATAATTGTTAATTAGTTTTATTAATTTAGAACAATTATTATATTTTTATATTTATCAGACGGACATTTAAATTTACATTTGAATTAGGTTTTACGTATTTTCTGTATGTTTATATTTTAATTTAAACCGGAAAAGGTTTTTTAAACGAATGCTATTTAATTTTTTTTCATAGTACTAACATTGATATCAAAATAAATAAGCTTTCTTCCTAGCTACCTAGACGGACACCTTACGTACGTCTATGCTAGCGCGTAAATCGAGCCCGTTGAAGGTCACCAAATTCAAATATACACGTACAGCGTATAGGGTAGTGTCGTACCAGTGCCTTAGATGTCTTAAAATGTTAAATGTCCAAATGCGGCAGTTATGATACAGATATTATTCCTAGGTATGTTAATAGCTATTACAATGTATATTTTGCACTTAATCATAGAAAAAATAGATAGTCACGTAGCTGAATGTGTAAGTGGTTCGAATGACTCGGGTTTGGAAATAACCAATGTCAAACTTGAAAATTATTCCCAATTTTTAAATATAATAAAAGTGGCCTCTGTATTGCATTCTTTCTCTTTCCGATAACTTTGGGTTGTTGGTTACTGCTCTCAACGAATATACTCGTATGAATATAGCATGAACCCAAAATTAAATATTGATTTACCTATTTCTATATTTATAGTAAAAATACATAATAAAATATTTATCTACCTTTAAAAACATATGCAAATATATTCAATTTATAAATTTTCAATTTTTACAAAAGTCTGTCAATTATTACTGTAGGACATTTTTGTAACGAAGAATTCATTTAAATAATAAAATATTGTGTGTTCCATTTAAAAATTTGAAATTATATTTTTTATAAAAGGGGTATTCTACCATTGCAAAGAAATAGTGAACTTCAACAATTTTAAGGTAGTATACTTTGAATTAAGAGATTTAGCGAAAAGAAAATTATCAAATAATAACACAACGTCACTGGCCCCAATCGATTCTTATCGTAAAATTTCGGATGCAGTCGGTCGAACTAGACCTGCTATTCGTTGTTTGAATTCAAATGTAGCACCCTATAGCAACAGTCGAGCCATACTAACAACATTCTCAAAATGTTTGATGAAATTGATTTCTTTTAAATATTTTATTTATTTTAAATATATACTAATTAATTTTATAAGGGAAAGAAGTTTTAATGAAAATAAATGAAAATGTATGGCAGGTATAGTTTGTGTCAAGGTAAATGCACATTGACTTCGACTTCTTAAGCTCGGTTAACCCATCACTCCAGAGTATTTTCTTACCTGTGCTGCCAGGGGCGGATTACCAAATTTACAGTACAAACCGGGAAATATACAGTTAAAATCTTTTAATGTATTTTGACTATATAAATTTCGCTAAACGTTGTATCACATTATTCTTCTTTCATTTGTAAACAACTGAAGTAAAATGTGGCACCCATGGAGTGATTTTCCGGACGAAGAAAATAATCTAATATTGAAGGAGAACATATTTTTAAGATTTGTATAATGTAAAAAATATATAAATAAATTATTGAATAATAAACTGTAGTAATTTTATTATTAATTTTAATATCTGATTTGTGGTTACTGTTTTAAATTTGGTAATTTGGAAAAATTGTGGATACCTCTCTGTGTGCTTACCCTTGCAAATCTTTTAAGCAAATACATGCTGTGATGGGGGTAAAAGTCAATGTGCATTTATCTTGACACAAATTATACCCCTAGAATTACCTGTTTAAGAAGCATTACCAGCTCGGCCCTGTGACATCACAGATAATTTGAGACTTCAAAAATTCATTTCTCGCTTATTACTTCGAATTATAACATCCTAGATTTTTATATTTTATCGGAAATCGATTCCTGTCGGGAGATATAAGTGTAGCCGTGTTTGGATAAAAAATTAATAAAAAAGCTGAATACGCTGAATATAGTTGGTCATAAATAAAATGTTTCTATTGTTTTATTTGTAAAATTTACTTCTAAATTCAATGGTAAATAAAAAAATCTGATGTGGCCAGCACATTACATTCCGTCAGTTCTATGTATTTTGTACAAATTTCATACAGAAAGTTCCTTGCAAAAGATTCTAGTTCTTGTACATTAGCTTTCGGCTGGGTTCCCGGAAAATTCATCGCGGGTAAATTGATCGCGGTAAATTTATCGCGGGAAATTCATCGCGGGGAAAATTGATCGCCGGTAAATTGATCGCCGGAAAATTAATCGCCAGGTAAATTAATCGTTGGTAAATTAATCGCGAAGAAAATTTATCGCGAGACAAATTGATCACCGGAATATTGATCGCGGGGAAAATTGATCACCGGTAAATTGATCGCAGGGAAAATTGATCGCCAGAAAATTGGTCGCCAATATAGCATAAGTTCATCGACAAGAAAATTATAAAATTAATGTATACATAATAAATTAATCATATTCAATGAACACCGAGGGATTAAAAGAACGGCGATGGTGACTATTGTATTGTAATTGTAATATAAATAATTCCCTGAATTTTGCTAAGATATGAATGGGAATTCTTAGACTTTGTTCGCAAACAAAGTAAAATTATATTATTTTCTCCATCTAGTGAAGATGCGGCTGGGACAGAGAAAATAATAAAATAAAATATAAATAATCAAACTGCCGATTATCAATTGTAATAGTTTTTATTAAAACTTGTTACCTAGTTAGTAGTTACACAATACCTAACCCCAAATCACTAACCGTCTTCTTCTACTACACATGATAGTTATTGTTATTATCATCTCCTTCTAATATTTTTTTTATCTGTATAAATAAAATAAGTCTAAAACAGATCCAGTTAAAAAGTGAAATATTTTAATAGGTAGGTAAATTTTTTAAACTAAATTATTTGTCTTATAAAAGATAAATACAACAAAAAAAAAATTAAAATAAAATCTTTAACCCAATTGTTTTGTTATAAACATTATTTTTTGTGTGCATAAATGTCCTTTTCTGATGATCAATTACGAGATCAATACTTTGGCGATCAATTTTCCTAGCGATCAATTTTCCAACTTGCTGCGATCCGCTGGAAGCCAATCACTCCACTTCGCTCCTTGTTGGCTCCGATAGATGCTTAATATAATATCCCTAGCTTTTCAGGGACAGCAACAACTACATTAAACATGGTTTTAACTGGGATGAAGGAAGGGCTGGAATTTAATGTTGGCCAAAAATTAGTTCTGTTGGACCCTGTAACACTAGTAAATATTTTATTACTATTTGCACAACCCTATGTATTTTTTTAAAAAACAACCGTAGCAACTTTGGTTTTTGGGTAATTAATGAGTATTAAATTTTCTGATTGATTTTATGAGATTGTGCCGGAATCGTTGTGCCAGGTTCAGGGACCTAAAAATTAATTTATTAAAATAAAATTGTATTTTTATAAACAATATTTTTTGTGTACATAAATAGCCACGCGATAAATTTACCGGCGATCAATTTTTCCCTGAGATCAATTTTCCACGCGATCAATTTACCTCGCGATCAATTTTCCGGCGATCAATTTACTGGCGATATATTTTCCAGGCGATCAATTTACCGGCGATGAATTTTCCGGACACGTCCGGCTGTTGTATGTATTTTATACAAATTCCATACAGAAAATTTATGGCAACAGATCCTATATTTCCAGTAAAATTATAAGACAAACACACTTATGTCAATTGCACTTTTAATCAGAATTTTCTTAATAATATAGTAAGTTTCCATAGCTGTCTACTTTATGAAATTTAATATCTTTATAATTTTTTAACTCTATATTCATTTAATACTAAGTATAAAATGCAGTCAAATCGTATAGAGAATAAAATATTCTTTAATATTTATAACAACATTAAATGTGAAAAAATAATATTTTCAAGAAAAATTGTTAAAAGTTTTGTTACACACACACGCACACGCACACGCACACACACACACACACACACACACACACACACACACACACACACACAATCATCGTAAAAATAGTAAAATCGTATTCTAGGGACCCTAAAACATGCTTATTGATTAAAAACTCATCATCGATTTTGTCCAAAGTCAATACCTTCCTTACCTAAAGATGACGGAAGGTAAAAATAAAATTACTTTTAAAATAAGAAAGTTAGGGAATATTTCCGGTTAGACCGAAAAATGCCATAATCAGCCCTATTTTGTAAAATAGTTGTTATTTCTTAGCAACGTTGTTATAGCAAATAACCAATAATAATTGCAAACACTGAATAAAACTTGACAGGCTTTACATTTCTTTCTATTGGTTAAAATTTATAGCAACGTTGCTAAGTCTTAACAACTTCCTTACAAAATAGGGGTGAATAAGTAGATATCTGAGCGGGTTTTGAGCTACTCTGGATTGTACGTGTCCATCAGTATCTACCATAGGGCTAGTTCATAAGCAACCTCTTAGGTTTCATGGGTCGTTCTTAAGCAGCCCCTTAGGTCCTTGAAGGCTTAAATGTTTTGAGGATGATTTTGATTTGATTTCAGATGGTTTCACAAGAAGAAGGTTCTCGGACAATAACTAACAATTTAGCTTTATATCTACTAAGCAATTATCATAATTTCTAATTTGGGTAAAATGCATTAAACATATCCATCAAGATATAAATAATTTTCAGAGTGTAATATTTTAAGGTAATATCATTTTTGATAATATTTATCATATCTCTTTCATTACCTCGAGATACAAAAAAGATAAGAGTTTAATTTTCATAAATACTCACATACAATTAACACTTATTAATCACGATAAGAGGATACAAATTGCTGGACGATAATTAATTATACACAATTCATTAAAAAATTGCACATGAGGTTATCTGTAATCTGAAACAACAGAGTAGTTTGTACTTCAGTCTATTATTCATTAGTTTAACTTCTCTTCATTAGATTAAAGGATAAGGTGGAGTAAACTATGAATTATTAAATGAATTATGCATTATGAATTTAATAATGCATTTTAATATTTAATAATGCTGTTCATTATTTTCAGTAATTAATAAGATGGTAGAGTGAAAAAATAATGGGAACTTGAAGCATCGGCAAAATATGATTAACTACAAAGAAATATCTTGATGCCCTTACCACAATTCAATTCAATTAAATTTATTAGTTTAAAAGCTTTACTTCATACTAAGGGTTTGATAGCAATTACATATACATACATTATAAATGTATTGTACCATATTATGATTATTATAATATTAAAGATTTGTTAAGTAATTGAAAAGAGTCTCATTATTTTCTTTGGAGTTAAAAAAAATCTAATTTCTTATGTATGCCGCTTCGATTTTATTGGCTGCCAAAATACTCGTCGTCAGGGCTGGACTGGGAATATGTTTAATACCGGGAAATCCGCATGGGGTCGGGCCAGGCCAGTAATTTGAACCGATTTTTAAAAATAATTTTAATCATTATAATATTTTGTTTAATAATTTACTTTTTACCTCCCGTTATCCTTGGTAAAGGAGGTATAGGGATCGTGCTAAAAATCGCATATCGAGATTTTGGTAAATGACCACGTTTTAAGGTCCTTAGAATCCAATTTTAACATTTTCACGATGATGTCTGTGTGTTTATGTGTATGGATCCTCCACTGTAACTCAAATACTATCATTCAAAAAATTTTGAAACCTTGTATTGCTACCTTATTCTCTAATATAAAATGAGCCATTAGATTTTGGTGTAAATCATATAATCGGAAATGGCACTTTATTTAAAGCTCAAAATAGATTTTCTTCGAAAAATACCTTTAAATGTTATATTATCGCAATTTATATTATGAAAATAAAAAATTATTGAATTTTCTATAGGTTTGCATTAAAACTTTATATATATATATTTTATGGATAAATTTATAAAATAATAAACAATTTAAATCTCGGAGCCTACGATTAAACAAAACTCCTTCTCTTAAATGTATGTAACTGTCACTGTCAAAATATTAATCATTTCAAATTAATAGTGGTAACGTTTTGAAAAGAAAATAGTAAACTGAACATTAGTTATATGAAAAAAAAATTAAATATAGTTTCCAACATGAGTAAACATGTAAGTACCAATGTATTTAAATTAATAAAAATTAAATGGCGGGAGGTATTGTGTTGGCCACATCAGATTTTTTCTTTCAAAACGTCTATAAGTTGCTCATTTTTGATATTATTTGTGTTGATAACAATGTGACAATAAATTTGTACATTGAAAATAAATTTTAATATGCTAACGTATGTAATAGTTATGTATGCAATAAGAGTGTAAACAGAAAAGCTTTATGCCATGAGGTCAAGTATATCGTGACGAGGCTTACCGAGTCACGAAAATTATTAACCGAATATCATCCGTCTTTATATTTTTGTCAATTTTTTTATTGACTAAGGGCCGGTTTTATAAAGAAATTGCATCTTCACTTAAAATTTACTTCCATAGTAAATATAATGAAAAGAAAAAATGCAACACGATTTTTTGACAGCAATAATTTAAATGTCATAAGAACAGGAAAACTGATTCGAATTTGTTCATTTCATTAAATTTACTTGACAACTAATTTTTAAGTGAAGATTAAATTTCTTTATAAAACTGGCCCTTAATCAATTATTATTATTATTATTATTATTATTATTATTATTATTATTATTATTATTATTATTATATATATATATATATATATATATAAGGTGTAGTAGGTATGTTATTATTAATAATTTGATAAAAGTTATTTGGGTCTAAATAAAATACATCTTTATATAAATGATCATTTCATGTGTATGATGTCGGTAATACAAAAAATAAGTATGTATTGCGATTTAACAATTGGTTGTCAAAAAGAAAAATAGTTATAAATATTGGCGCACATTCAAGAGTAGTAGGGGAATTATTTCAAAATCAAGAATTTTTATTTTTGTATCGATTTATATATTTTTTCAACTTTCAATTTTTATAATTTATTTTTTAAGTTCGTCAGGCCACGACCTGTCACGGGCCACCGGGAAATTCCCGGTATCCCACCGGGCCAGTCCAGCCCTGCTCGCCGTAGACTAAAGGTACATTCTTGAAAATTAGGTTTAGATTTATGTTTTATACTTTAGATTTAAAGACCTTGGCCGCATATTATGTTATGACTCCATTCACACTTCAGAATTTAGTGTCTCTAAATCCAAAACATAAAGCTAAACATTGCAAGGTCCAAACTTTAACTTTATGATTTAGTTTGACGTCATAAACTTCACCAATGAGAACGAGTCTAAAACGATGTAGAAATATACATCCATCTTTATTTAGTATTCACTTGGTAGATTCGGCCTTTAAATCAAATGCGAGAAGAACAAGGAGACTGGCAAAATTTAATTGCTGAAATATAACCAATAATGCCAGGCGAATGACAGTTTCACGGCGCACGGGTGTCTTGTTGAGTACTGTTCTACCGATATTTAAAACTTGTTTTTGAAGCATGGTACATAGATGTCAGTACAATCAAAACTAAATTAGAATTAAATTAAAGTTGCATTTATGAATGACTTACTTAAATCTAAACAAAAACCATCAACCTAATTTTCATTTGTGAATGCACCTTAAAGCATATAGAAGCAAAATATTTGTAGAGACACTAAGTATACCTACGTGTAATGTTAGTTATCTAGAACTACCTATCATTCTGCCAGTTACAATAGTAAACAATGATTGCCGTTGCCGCATAGATTAACGATTCTAACTGCACTACCACCAACGGACCAAGAAACGAGTATACTTGCCTATAAACTAGGTCTGCTATGTTAGAGATAATGATTTATTGTGATTAAAAAAAAATCTGATGTGGCTAGCACATAACCTCCCGTCAATTCCATGTTTAAAATAGCAATGAGCTTTAAGTAAAGTATCACTTCCGATTGTAAACAAAATCTAATTTCTCGTTCCAATAAATAGAAAAGTCTGTAATACGAAATTTTGGATTATATTTTATTATGTTTTTCCTCGAAAATCTGTTAAGAGCTCCAAATTAAGTACTTCCGGTTTATCATATAAGTACAGTCAAAATCGAGTTTTGAATACCAAAATTGATATGTTTTGGATCATTTTTAATATATTTTTCAAGAAAATCTGTTTATAGCTTTCTGTAACTACTTCCAGTTTATTAATTTTAGAAAAAAAATCTGATGTGGCCAGCACATTACCTTCCGTCAGTTATATGAGGCATTTACGAAAATTCTACCTGTGAACTGTTACCAGTATACAGCTGTTTATCAGGTTATAGTTACCGGAATCGATATTTTAAGAACGCAAGTGGTAAACAGGGTAGATCCATAACCTATAAAAAAATTTGAAACAGGTTAGAAATTTGATGTAGTCAACAAACTGAGCAGAGTCATACTTTGAACACATTTCCACTTTTAACGCGTGCACTTCGCTTTGCATCACTACCTTTTTTTTGAGATTAGATTCTTCATGAATCTGGTAGATGGATCTGGTAGATATTGTACAACTTTCGAACACGGTAATTTTTTACCAGTCGTGTTTTCGAACACAGTCGGTAGATGCGGTATCTACCGGTAGAATTTTCGTAAATGCCTATGTATTTTCTATAAAATTGTAGTATACAGAAAGATCCTTGTAAAAGATTCTAAATTTATTATACGTACATTACCTTTCGACAGTTGTATGTACTTTATACAAATTCCATACAGAAAGTTTCGAGCAAAAGATCCTAAATTTCGAGTAAAATTATAATATAACACAAATATACTACGAATATATCAATTGACACTGACATCTTTCAATCAGAATTTTCATAACATAGTAGCTGTTTTCATAGCTATGTCTACTTTATAAAATTTAATTTCTTTATAATTTTTTAACTCTATATCCATTTAATATTAAGTATAAAATGCAGTTAAATCGCATAGAGAATACAATGTTCTTTAATATTTATAATAACATTAAATGTGAAAAAATGATATTTAACATCGTTTTTTCGAGAAAAACTGTTAAAATCTTCAAATAAGGGTACTTCCGGTTGACTAATTATAACCAAAATATAATCAGCTCTTCATATGGATGCAGCGAAGAGGAATACGAAAGAATTATAAATTTTGGAATTGTAGTTTTAGAGTTATCGTAGACGAAAATTTTGTTACACACACACACACACACACACACACACACATACATACACACACACACACACACATACAGACATCATCGTAAAAATAGTAAAATCGTATTCTAGGGACCTTAAAACGTGCTTATTCATTAAAAACTCACCACCGAAATTTTTGACCAAAGACAATACCTTCCTTACCTAAAGGTGACGGAAGGTAAAAAACTAATATATCGTTCTCATTAATTTAAAATTTTTAAATACCAAATTTGAAAAGTTTTGGATTGTATCAATATATTTTTCATGAAAATATGTTCAGAACTTTAAATAAAGTATCACTTCCGGTGTATCAATGTTAGCCAAAATCTAATATGTTGCTCCCCTTTATATAAAAGTCTTAAATACTAAATTTGACAAGTTTTGGAATATATCATAATATCTGTTTAAAGGTTGTAGACAATGTTAAATTATTAAAGAATACTGGTTGGAGTTGTATTGTCTGCAGATCTGTAGCAGTCGAAACGTTGTTATATTTTAAATATAAAAATAATAAAGACAATGCAAGTCCAACCAGTATTTTTTAATATCATAATATATTTCACGAAAATCTGTTCAGAGCATCAAGTAAAATATCATTTCCGGGTTATCAATTTTAGAAAAAATCTAATATGTCGTTCTCATTAATCTGAAAGTTTTAAATATCAAATTTGACAAGTTTTGGAATATAACAATATATTTTTCACAAAAATCTGTTTAGAGCTTCAAGTAAAGTATCACTTCCGGTTTATCAATTTTAGCCAAAATCTAATATGTTGTTCCCTTTAATATAAAAGTCTTAAATACTAAATTTAACAAGTTTTTGAATATATCTAAATATAATTTTCACGAAATGCTCATCAGAGCTTCAAGTAAAGTATCACTTCCGGTTTATTAATTTTAGCCAAAATCCAACATGTTATTCTCCTTGATATGAAAGTCTTAAATACTAAAATTGAAAAGTTTTGGATTATATTTTAATATAAATCTTCATTAAAAACTGTTATGGGCTTCAAGTAAAGTATCACTTCCGGTTGTCCAATTTTACCTAAAATCTAATCATAAAAAGTAAAGTCTTATAAAATTTAATTCGTAAAGGGTATGACGGGAGGTAAAAAAACGATATAAATAAATATAAATATATCATCACGGCGTATTACCCATTGCTGGGTGTGCCAATCTGCTTATTTTTTTTAAATATTGCTAGGATACCGAAGCGTGTTGCAAAATTTTGCAGCATGAAAAACAAGTCTGAAAATTGCAGGAGTAGAAAAAAAAAATCTGATGTGACCAGCACATTACCTTCCGTCAGTTCTATGTATTTTGTACAAATTTCATACAGAAAGTTCCTTGCTAAAGATTATATTTCTTGTACTTCCGGCAGTTGCATGTATTTTATGCAAATTCCATACAGAAAATTTATAGCAAAAGATCCTATATTTCCAGTAAAATTATAAGACAAACACACTATGTAAATTTCACATGACACTGACATCTTTCAATCAAAATTTTCTTAATATAGTTTCCATAGCTATGGCTACTTTATGAAATTTAATTTCTTTATAATTTTTTAACTCTATATCCATTTAATATTAAGTATAAAATGTAGTCAAATCGTATAGAGAATAAAATATTCTTTAATATTTATAATAACATTAAATGTGAAAAAATGATATTTAACATAGTTTTTTCAAGAAAAACTGTTAAAATCTTCAAATGAAGGTACTTCCGGTTGTCCATTTCTAACCAAAATCTAATCAGCTCTTCACATGGAAGTAACGAAGAGAAATACGAAAGAATTATAATTTTTAGAATTGTAGTATGGAAGTTATCGTAGACGAAATTTTTTTGTTACATACACACACACACACACACACACACACACACACACACACACACACACACACACACACAGACACACATACATACATACACACACACACACACACACACACACACACACACAGACACACATACATACATACACACACACACACACACACACACACACACACACACACACACACACACACACACACACACACACACACACACACACACAGACATCATCATAAAAATAGTAAAATCGTATTGTAGGGACCCTAAAACGTGCTTATTCATCAAAAACTCACCACCGAATTTTTTGACTAAAGACAATACCTTCCTTACCTAAAGGTGACGGAAGGTAAAAATGCATGGCTTCATACTCTTGAAGGTAATTGGTATTTTCAGAATATCAAATAAACAGAATATAAATTGAACGCTTGTGCAAAAAAACTTTTGTCAGTTTTCACAATCAGCATTTTTTCCCAGAGCCTATTTAGAAATCCGGCACTTGTAGCGGGAGGTAAAAAATTTAAAAAGTACTCTATATGTACAAGTTATTTAAAATATTTTATAGTTTTCCATATGTGAATATATATTTATAATAACAATTAATGATATACACATTAAGATTTAAAGAAAATAATAAATTACACGTTTTATCTACAATAAAGAAATAAATTTTAAGACAGTAAAAAAACGGTCATACGAGTATATAAAATCAAATCATAGTATTTTCAAAGATATTGTTTTGCCAACGGCGTAACTAAAGAATATGTCGTCGTCGTCCAAGATATTATTATTTCTTTCAATATTTTTAACATCGCCATTTCAAGGTAGGTGAATTTTAAAGGTATGACCATTCCGGCACAATCACAAGAAATCAATCAGAAAATTTAGTACTCATTAATTACCCACTGACGATCTTGCAGAAGCCAATCAATGTTTAATAAAACATCCCTAACTTTTCAGGGACGTCAAGAACTGCATTAACCGTGGTTTTAACTGAGACGAAGGACGGTAATTAATGAGTGATTTTGTGATTGTGCCGGAATGGTTCAGCACATAACCTCTCGCCAGATATTTTACCTGGTTGTACGCATAAAACGAAAAATATTTTTAAATACAAATACATATATTCATGTCTCACTACAAAATAATTCTCACATATATTTGCAAAATCTTTGGGATATTTTAATATAAATTATGTACAATACATACATTTTCTTTATATTCAATATCCTGAAATTTTCTTTTTCTACTTTCCTTTTCTTTTTCTTTATATTCGTCAATTTTTCGCAAATTTCTCTTACATTCTTTTTTACGTATATTCTTTTACGTCGTTGACTTTTTTTTATTTTCATAATCTTCATAATAATGTACAAATATTTTTGACAGCGGCATACAAATATTTTTGACAGTGACATTTATGTGTCAATTACAAACATTTAAATTTCTTGCCTTGAAGTAGTTTGATTTGAGAATTTTTACATCAAATTATTTTATATGCATTTCTTTATCTCTAAATCTATAGAAGATATAATAATGAATTTATATTTATCGAATAAAGAATTTAACATTCTTTAATATAAGTATTTACACAAATTTTCGATAAATAATATTTAGATGATTTTATTCTTGTAACTACTACTTCCGGTTGTCCAATTGTTACCAAAATTGACTCGACTCTTCCCATTATTGTTAGATTGAGGAATCCGTAGTTAAAAATGTCTTAAGTCTTATAGTATTTGAGATATCGTGAATCCAACATCCACACACACACACACACACACACACACACACACACACACACACACACACACACGCACACACACACACACACACACACACACACACACACAAACACACACACATACGGACATCATCGTAAAAATGTTATAATCGGATTGTAGGGACCTTAAAACGTGCTTATTCACTAAAATCTGGATATGCGATTTTTAGCATGAATACAATACCTCTCTTAGCGAGAGGTAAAAATACAAATAATTAAATATTTTCTTTTTTTCATAATCGTCAAGAGAGTCGAGGATATGAAAAAGATAAAGTTACAGTTGTCAATATTTTCTCTGGTCTACGATCTGTTAATTATCGCAAACCGGCTCATATTAATAATAATAAAAAAATGAACCGGGTATTTCTGTCGCAGTCGGATACCCTTGAAAATTTCCCTGGACTTGAAGAACATGATGATAAAATAATAGAAATAGCCAGTAATGGCTATATAATGCACAGTTTCGAAAAAGATGATAATATAATAGAACATCCCAATATGGATTATATAGACTGTTTCGATGAAGATCCAATTATCAATTGGGTAACGCTACCCCCTGATGTTTATCGCCCTAGAAGAAACCATAAATACTATAAACCATCATCGCCGGAAGCTTCCAAAACTAGGAATCTCATTAAAGATAATAATTACAGAAAAACCTATGCATTGACGCATAAAATGAGAAAGATATTTTTTCCTAATGACCGAATAGCGATAACAACTCCTTTGTATGTGGATAAATTTGACTTGCCGGTCAGACCAGCTGATATGAATTGGGACCAGTTTAAAAGAATCGTACGACATTTCAAGAATTTAGGAAAAAAAGGATTGTAATATTTCTATGTATCTCTTTAATAAATAGAATCTAATTTTGTAAACATTGTAAAACATCTTTAATCCTTCGTTCTATTGCCTTCCATCTTTTTGATATTTTCCTTCAGGTCTTCCGATTCCCTTTCAAATTTGCTTACACCAGAATTTCATTGTAAAATACGACGGCACATCTTCTCCATACAGTGGCGTATTAAGCAATATAAGCGCCCAAAGCCTGTAAAATTTTGCGCCCTTTTCGATGATGAGTTTTTTTTTTAGATATAATAAATACACAAACTTTATACAAAATAAATGTATAAATTTTTTAAAAAATAGTTGGATTACTTACTATAATCAAAATGAAAGCATTCAATCAACAAAAAATAAACATTATTCCAATTTATTCAATAGAGAATATACGTCGGTATTTAGTAACAGAAACTCACAAAAAAACAATTTATTTTCATCACAGACCGTACATAAGGAACGAGGGACTTAAGACATAAAACTAAAATAGTAAATGAAACTTACACAAATACCGGTTAAAGTCTGTTAACTTAACTGTCAGTTAAAAGAAAATTCGTAGCATCGATATTATATCATAAGTTGTAAATATTACACATGTGTCAAATTTTTGATGCCACATTGTTCTTATAACCAAAATATATATGTTATATATATTGTTTAACTGGTGATGAAAATATCGGACCTAAGTATAGTATATTGTGTTATTAGGAGTAAAAGTGATACTTTGTGTGGCGAGCATGGAAGTTTGCACGACGAGCGAAGCGAGTCGGACAATTGCATGCGAGGCACACAAAGACACTTTTACTCCGAATGACACATTATATTTTTTTTTCAAACGCATATATTTAAATAAAATAATTTAAAACTTGACGTTATTAAAAACATTTTCCGTGAAGTAGGTACGTTTGCGGATTTCAATTGCTCTGTTGCTATGGATACTTTCGTATGTGTTCACTTTTTGTTATAAACATTCAAGTAAAAATTTTCACACTTTTACGTTTTGACGTTTGAAAAGAATTGTATAATTTTATTTCCTCTTTGTGTGAAATAGATAATGTTGGAATCTGAAAAATTAAAATGTACACCCCCTCAAGTTGTGGAATTAGCGAAGGCTGCTATTTAACTCCCACTAACAATTTATTGTACAAAAAGGCACGCGAAGTACTTAAACCGAAAGGGTATAAGTTCATTTGGACGAAGAATTGCAAAATTTACGCGAGAAAGACTGACTCTTCTAAAACTCATTTCATAAAAGACCTTGGAGTACTCTCTACACTAAATTGATTTTTTTGATCTCAGCTGTTTCGCGTAAAGTTGTAATTCTTCGCACAAAATGGTAGACACATTTATTAATAACAATCCAGTCAACGCCCTCAACAATAACATGTTTACATTCGCACAGATAAATGTTAGATCTTTAAATTCATGTTTTTTGAATGTGATGGACATGATATACGAGCATAATTTTGACGTCATTGCAGTTACAGAAACGTGGATTTCCGATAACTCCCCCATGCAACTATTTAATATTTATGGATATAAACTTACGAGCCTACAAAGACCAAATAATAAGCGTGGCGGAGGAGTCGCATTCTATGTTCGTGACAGCATAAAATTTTCCCTGATAGATACTACTTTTACGGACACTGTCAATAATTTGGAACATCTGTGGATAAAGTGTCTATTGAATAAATACTCAATTTGTCTCGGTGTAATATATAACCCACATGAAAAGTATTATAAAGATCTTGAAGTACTAGAGCCAATACTGACTGAATTCATCTCCCAATATGATTATGTGATATGTGCTGGTGACATAAATGTTGACATGCTCACTGATAATTATAAGTCTAAATTTGTGTCTGATATAGTAGCTACTAACGGAATGCATCAAATTATAACACAGCCCACTAGGCGAATTTCAAAAACTCTATTAGATGTAGTTATTGTATCAGATAGAAATATTTGTGTGGATTCGGGGGTATTGGATACCACTAGTATTTCGGACCATGACTGTGTATATTGTACACTGCAGTTTCCTAAAAGTGGTATCACACCTAAAATTATAACATACAGAGATTTTAATCATTTCAATTTGCATTGTTTTTACGAGGACTGTGACCAGATAGATTGGAATTTTATTATATCCCTAAAAGATATTAATGACAAATTACATTATCTCAATGCCAATATAGTTTTCCTATTTGACAAACATGCCCCTGTAAGAACAATAAAAATTAACAAAAAATACAGTCCTTGGATTACACCAGTAATAAGGGTCATGCAAATAAAAAGAGATAAAGCATTGTTGGACTACAAAAAACATAAAACAGATGTTAAACTAAAATTTTATAAAGAATTAAGAAATTTAACAACGGCGGCGATTCGTCGTGAAAAACAAGCTTTTCTCGAATATAATGTAAATCAAAATATAAAAAATTCCAAGGAGTTGTGGAACAATTTAAAACGTGTGGGAATTAAGAATGGAAATAGAGCCGAATTACCAGACCATCTTTTAAAACCGAATGATTACGGTAAACATATCAATGAGAAAGTCAATGCTACTAATATAAACCCTCAAACATTGGATTACTATAATTGTAATTTTTTTCAAAAGAGCGAAAACCCTAATTATTTTTGTTTCAACTGTGTGGATAAATCTGACATTGAGAAAGTTATTCAATCATTTAAGTCTAATGAAGTTGGTAAGGACGGTATTTCTCTCAAAATGTTGCAAATAATATTGCCCAAAATTATTGATTACGTTACACATATCATTAACACTAGCATTATAGAAGGAATCGTCCCCGACACCTTAAAAACAGCTGTCGTAAAATCCATACCCAAACAAGATACTGTAGCATCACTCGACGATCTACGTCCTATTAGTATTTTACCTACCATGTCAAAGATATTAGAGAAAATCTGTTGCCAACAAATTTCGAATTATATATATGATAAAAATATTTTACCATCTACCCAATCTGGGTTCAGAAAAGGTCACAGTACAAACACATGTTTATTGAATATCATTGATGATATGATTAAAAATTTTGATGATTCAAATGTGACACTTTTAATTCAAATAGATTTCTCGAAGGCCTTTGACATGGTAGATCATAATTTGCTTTTAGCAAAATTAAAATATTACAAGTTTGGTTGGAGTGCTTTGCAGTGGTGCTCTAGTTACTTTATAAATAGATCCTTCCAAATTGAAATGTCATCTAATACTCATTCTGTTCAATCCACAGTTTTCCCATTATGTCGAGGAGTGCCTCAGGGGTCTATTTTAGGCCCTCTATTTTATTTATTATATGTTGCGGACTTACCTAACACCTTAAAATTTTGTACTGCACATTCATATGCTGATGATACGCAAATTATAGCAACAATAAATAAAAATGAAACTAAGAACACCATGGCGCTTGTCAATGTGGACCTAGAAAATTTTTCTACCTGGATTAAAAATAATGGCCTCTTAATTAATGCTAGTAAATCATCATTACTTGTGTATGGCACAAATATAATACCAACAGTTGTACTTAATGGTGCAACATTGCAACGTAGTACAGTGGTCAAAAGTTTGGGTATCTCTATTGATGAAAAATTGCTTTTTCGTGAGCACTTAATCAAGAAATTAACATCTGCCAAATTTAAACTTAAAATATTATACCAATACCGTTATTTGTTATCCTCTGAAGTAAAACTTCGACTTGTCCATTCATTAATTTTTCCACTGTTAGAATACTGTGCTTCTGTCTACATACCGAACTTAACTAAAGGTGATAAACACAAAATTGATATTTTTCTGAACAGTTGCTTGAGATATGTGTATAGTGTGCGAAAATATGATCACATCTCCCAATATCGCTCTGCAGCTGGTATGAATTTTATTAATAATCGATTAAAAATACTTTTAGTTTGTCTTACACACAAAATAAAAATTACAGTGTCCTAAATATCTGTACGATAAACTAGTTTTGAAAAATGATTATTATAATTTACGTGGCAAGGACTTGTACACAGTACCATCTTTCAATAAAACTAAATTTAAGAGCTCTTTTTCCTACTTAGCTCCAACACTTTATAATAATATTCCAAATGATTGGAAATCTCTGTCATATAGTTCATTTAAAAACCATGTACAAAACTTTTACAAATAACCTGTAATTAATAGTTAAGGTACGTGTAAACATTTGTATTTATTTTTGTCTTTAATTAATTTTGTCTTTTATATACTATTTCAGTTCTTATATGCATCTATTTATTGATCTATATATTTGATATTTTTGTTAGACTACATTTGTTTTTCTATGTAATTTGCTGGTTAGGTGGAAGAACAGCCTTGGCTGAACCTCGCCTTTGAGTTTTTTTCATTCTCAATAAAGTAAATATTATTATTATTATTATTATTATTGATAAATTGTTCCCAACTAAGTCTAGCAAGTTCTATGAAGCGGCGTATAAGAGATTTCTTCATTGGTGTGATGAGAAAAACATTAAAAATTATTCTGAACACGTATTTTCGACATACTTTTCGGAAATGGCGAATCAATTTAAAATGAAAAGCTCAAATATGTGGTCACAATATTCAATGATAAAATCAATGATAAACATTAAACATGGGATAAATATTGGCAATTATTTAAAACTTCATGCTTATTTAAAAAAACCAGAACAAGGATATTCGCCCCAAAAATCCAAAGCCCTTACAAAAGAGCAATTTGATATGTTCTTATTTGATGCTTCAGATGAGAAATATTTGGCGATATTCCCATACTTTTCTTCTTTATTTAAGGAATGTAATTCATTAATTTTGTTAATCTTGTGCCTAAATTTTACATTTCTATCTATATTTCAATTCATCTTCCTACAATATAATCTTTTTGTATCACTTTAATTTGAAGTATTCTTACCTTTATTACCGTCCCTGTTATTGTAATCTGTACGTCTGCTGTACTTTAATTATATTATTTGTTATTTCGTTAAAAGTATGTAAACTATTATTCACGAAAGATGACTATTCAAGGTCATTTGTGAGCCGTCTGATATAATATTACTTGCAGATAACTTCATTGCATTTTGTATACATAGGCGTACAACCTGAAATATATATAGATACATTTTAATAGAAAAAATAAAAGTAATTCATTTGAAAATTATGTTTCTTTCTAAATAATACCTTTCTGAAAGAATTATGTTCTTCACTTATGTTTTTGCAAAATACAAAAACATAGACTTAACTTATAAACCAAGGAATAATAATTTGATTTAAACGTCAACGCCACTGGATAAATATTACCACAGAGGGCACTGTAGTAGATAATTAGGTACCTGTAATTCTACGACATGTCATTATTATTTAGAGTGTGTTAGAAAGTAATGCCACTATTTACGTATATCTGTCACACCACATAAATTAAACAGATGTCGGTCAAATAATCTTTCTCTTTCTAATACAAAATGTTGCTAAGCTACTGCTAGAAAGTGATGTGTATTCTTTCTTCGAATGAATGACCTTGAATAGTCATCTTTCGTGAATAATAGTATAAACTGTCTATATTTCATTTTATAGGTTATCAATTTAAATCTTATTAGAGGGGTAGTCAGTAACTTTATTCTTAGGTTATCTAGTGAGTTATAGGGACATTTAGGGCGATAATACAGATTTCTATTGTACAAGTTACTTCTTATTGGCTGATTCTATATAGTTTCTATGGAAATTAGCTATTTCTACTCCGGCGGCGTAGAAATGAAACTTCTACTTTGTGAATCAAGTCACAAAAGATGCCATTTTTATGACGTTTGAAAAAAAAATATTTTTTCGAGCTTTGTTATTAGTAAAAACTTCAATAATCTCTGTAAAATCAAGATTATTTAACAAATCATTTTAAATAGCCATTAAGGCTAAACTATACAATTTTGTGTTAGAGAGTTTTGATCTTTCTTAAAACTCTTAATTCTTTTAAGAGTTGAAATGTTGAAAATGACCGTTCTCCCGAACAGTTGGTAACTGCTTTGCATAACACTGGTCTTTACTTTTAATTGTGCTTTAAAACTTAGTAAGTTATTTGTTATTTGACTCATGCTGTCCACCGTCCCGGCGCCCCTAAATATTTTGCGCTACAAGCCCGGGCTTCATGGGCTTGTAGGATAGTACGCCACTGTCTCCATATAGGACACGGTCAACTGGGAAAGGGCGACTGGACGATAGATAACTGGGCCATAGATAAACTGTGCGATAGGTAAGTTGGAACAGGAAATCTGGGCGATATAATAATAGATGCGTAGATTTGTGCGTTAGGTTAGGCGGTGTTAAGGTAAGGTGTGAAAGAGCAAATGAGCTCGCTAAAAAGGGAACCAAATTACCGTTTTACGCGCCTAAACTTTCTTGTGGGTTCTTGAAAAGCATATAAAAAATCTGGTGTGGCCAACACAATACCTTCCGCCATTTGTAGCCCGAGTCACAAAAAAGATTAAAGGTGCATTCACAAATGAAAATTAGGTTTATGGTTTTTGTTTAGGTTTAAGTAAGTCATTCAAAAATGTAAGTTTAAATTACCTCAAAATTAGTTTTGATATGTACAGACATCTGTGTAAATGCTTCAAAAACAAGATTAAAGTATGGGTAGAGCAGAACTCAACAAGGCACCTGTGCGCCGTGAAACTGTCATTCGCTTGGCATTATTGGTTATATTTCAGCAATTATAAGTTATGATAATGTCCATGTTCTTCTCGCATTTGTTTAAAAAGCCGAATCTACCAAGTGGATACTAAATAAAGATGGGTGTATATATCTATATCATTTCAGACTCGTTCTCATTGGTGAAGTTTGTGACGTCAAACTAAATCATAAACCTAAAGTTTGGACCTTGCAATGTTTAGCTTTATGATTTGGATTTAGAAACCCTAAATTCTGAAGTGTGAATGGAGTCATTACACAATATGCGGCCAAAGTTTTTAAATCTAAAGTATAAACCACAAATCTAAACCTAATTTTCACTTGTGAATGTACCTTAAGAATCCTTACTTTTGGATTAGCGAATTTGACTCTAATTTTGACTGTTTATTTCTTAATATGTAGTCTATTCTAATCCAAGTAACTATCTTTTTTAAACCCATCAACAGGATTAAATCCCAATTACACAGTGGGTTCACGTTTACACACATCCATGCCTTAGTGGGATTCGAATGGGGCGTTACTCTAACCATTGAGCCACCGGAACTATAATAAAATCAAGATTAAATTTTTAATACCGGGATAGGATAGAATTCACTAATCCAAAAATGAGGATTAGCGTAAACATTTTTGTGAATCGTTAATTTTTATTAATCCAAATACATACCTACATATTTACTTATGCTGGAAACTGTATTGAATTTCTTTTCTATTGTCCTATTTACTTTTTTCTTTTTAAAACGTTACTAATATTATTTTGAAATGATTAGTTCTTTGATAGTGATATTTATCTGTCAGTTACATACATTTGAATAAATGTGTTTTGTTTGTTTAAAGCGTAGGCTCTGGGATTTAAATTATAGATAATTTTGTAAATTTATCCATAAAATATATAGAAAAAGTTTTAATGCAAATCTACAGAAAATTTAATAATATTTAATTTTTATAATAACATTAATCTCTAAAAAATAACAATTAAAGGTATTTTCGAAGACAAACTATTTTGAGCTTCTAGAAAAGTGCCATTTCCGGTTATCAGATTTTCACCAGAATCTAATGGACTCTTTCCATTACAGAAGAAGTTCGAAATACAAGGTTTCAAAATTTTCTGAATGATAGTATTTGAGACAGAGTGGAGGATCCACACAGACATCATCGTGAAAATGTTAAAATTTGATTCTAGGGACCTTAAAACGTGGCCATTTAGCAAAATCTCGATATGCGATTTTTAGCACGATCCCTATACCTCCCTTACCAAGGGTAGCGGGAGGTAAAAAGGAGATCAAAAACTCATTTCATTCTTGTCAACAAACGCCAAAGAGCTATTAACTCTGAGCAAAAACGACAAGTACAGGGTGCGGCAGAGCAACGTCCCTAGTTTGGAAGGTGACTTAAAAAATAAATACTCGAGTTAAAAACAATTATTTTTACAATATGGGAAGTTTTATCTCATGTGATTTTGAAAATAATATCAGCCAAGTGGTGTCTGACGTCCAAACACTGTTGCAAACGATTTATGAAGCTTCGCATAACTTTTTCGACCATTTCTTGGGGTACGAGGGGCACTGCTAAGTTTAGCGGAAAATATAAAATAGAACAAAATCTTTAATTTTTATAATAACATAAGTCTTGAAAATATAACATTTAAAGGTATTTTTCGGAGAAAAACTATTTTGAGCTTCAAGTAAAGTGCCATTTCCGGTTATCTGATTTACACCAAAATATAATGGCTTCTTTCCATATTAGAATAAGGTATAAATACAAGGTTTCAAATTTTTCTGAATGATAGTATTTGAGATAGAGACTTTCATTTGTTTTTAAGTTATGACGTCACCACAAAAAAATTTAATAGTAATAGGGAGTTTTAGTAGCGGAATCCGACGGTGATTTTTCTTCCCTTTACGAACATGCAAATAAATCATAAGGTTGTATAAAAAAATTCTGAGAAAAATTGTGCTCAAAATTTAATAATAATGAATAATCAATATACCTTGAACCTAGATTTCATTTTTCAATTTTTTTTCAATCATCAGCTTTTGAAAATTTTATTAAAAGTTTAACAAAGTTGTCTAATTTATTGTTTATTAATTTTTAATATAATAATAATAATAATAATAATTATAATAATAATAATACGAATAATAATAATAATAATAATAATAATAATAATAATAATAAAAATAATGATAATAATAATAATAATAATAATAATAATAATAATAATAATAAAGTTTTACCGTAAATATAAATTTTATATATAATCCTCGATATAATCCAATGGCGGCGCCAGGATGTAAATGTAGGGTGGGCACAATCAAAAAATGGTTGGGCACCAGGGGGGGGGGGTCGTATTAGGTTATGCAAAGGTAACTAGAAAAAAATGCGCCGCAGGCATTTTTTTTGTCATCCAGTGTCAAATGCCTTATTATTGAACGTTACATTGTTTCAAGGAATGTGAAGCTGCATGTTTTCCTCGTTTCATGTACAAAAATAAATTGCCAAATCATAAACCATTTTAGAAAAGCGAATATATTTAACGGAATGTTAACTTACCTGGATAAACTGTCAAAATTGAATATCATCTGCATTTCTACTATTGCAATTATATTTTAACTGACATCCAACTACGTAATCAAAATTTATATTTGAAAAACAAGCAATTAATTATTAGCTGTGCAAAATACATTATTTAATTTTATTCTTTATCTTAATTTTATTCTTTATCTGTTGGGCACACATTTGTTTTAAATGATAAAGATACCTACCTATATAGTTTTTATAATATAATTTATATAATTACATATACCGGGTGTTTACTTTTTATGAATTACAGGTAATATGTACAATGGTGAAATTTTCATATGGCTGTAATTTCTGCCCTATTAATTTTATAACAAAAGTGTAAATACAAATAATGTAGCAGGTGCGCACTTAGGTCGGCACAAGACTTTTTAGGGAGGGCACGTGCCCACCCTTAGCGCCGCCACTGATATAATCTCAACTAATTGTCCTGAGGATGGTTAAAAATATAACTGAAACCTTCACAAATTAATAAGAGTGTACTTTACTTAAGTCTACAATATTTTGACTGTCATATCCACAATCTAGCTTCCATATATATATATATATATATATATATATATATATATATATATATATATATATATATATATATATATATATATGTATACAGGATGTTCATATTATTTTGTCCACCAGTGCTATCTCGAGAACTATAACTATTTTAAATGGGGCACCCTAAATATTTTTATATATTTGGGATCTAAGTAAAATTACAAATTCAACGATAAAATTTTTATTAAAGAAATAAATTATAAAAACGAAAAAGAAAATTTTGAATAATTTACCATATCAGATAGGCTGTGATAACAAATTGATTATTTTTGTAATAAAATACATAATTTTATAAAAATAACTTACTATTTAAACAATTGACTTCAATATTACTCAATATTATGTCAAATATTTTCACAGCCTGCCTGCTATCATGGCTTAATAGATTAATTATTCATAATAAAATAAATAAATATATCATCACGGCTTATTACCCATTGCTGGGTGTGCCAATCTGCTTTGTACACAGATGCGGTAATGATGAAATATTTGCATCGTGCGGGCGCTTATCGAGGGGTTAATCACTTGGGAATTAGTTGTACACTTGAGTAGGAATTACCATGAATTAGCTAGGAATTAGAGGAATTAATATGGAATTAGAGGAATTAATACGGAATTAGAGGAATTCCCTGGGAATTGAAGGATTTTGTTGGGAATTGAAGGAATTACCCAGGAAATAACTAGAATTTTAGAGGAATTCACTAAAATTACAAAAATTATTTTAGTACAATAAGTTACAGATATTTTTAAATTTTTCACATTTTTTAACCCGCTCTTTTTGTAATTTAGTATTTTTATCGAAGGGATTTACTATGTAGGTAGTAATATGAAATTAATTTCTAAATTTAATACAATAAAAGTGAGTGGAGAAAAATGTTTGTCTTGAGGGAATTTTTGAGGTATCCAACAAATACTTATGAAGATGGTGATGAAATAAATTTTGATAATATAGAGGTAAAAAAATTTATAGAATCTTATTTATCGTATGGCATATACATAATAAAAACAAAATATAATATAGAAATTAATGATGAAAAAGGAATAAATAAATAAATACTAAATAGTGATGTCCAAATTTTCTAACCATTTCTGTGCCATGGGTGTTACCTCGAAGAAATCTTTGTTGCTACCTAGATACTTCCGCAGACTGTAATATGTTCTATAGTCTGGCGGGCAGTACTACAGACGCACTGAATTGATGCTATTTTATTCCACTTAAATAGTGAATCAGCGCAAAATAAAGAAAAAAAAAAATGTTAAACAAAATTCTCGATTTGTGAATTTAAAAATTAAAAATTATTGTTAAAAAAGCACACTTTGCTCTGTTCTATTTAAATAAACTCTATTTTGTATTTACTATATACATATACGTACTGTATATTTCGTTTGTTTAAATATAAATATGTACTTAAGAAATATTACTTATTTGTTTTTCCTTGTTTAATATATTATCTTCAATTTTCTACAACGGGGAATTACTCTGGAATTAAAAAGAATTGAATAGGAATTAGAGGAATTACCTGGGAATTAGAGGAATTAGTTGGGAATTAAAGGAATTACCTGGGAATTAGTGGAATTGGTTAGGAATTAGAGGAATTAGTGGAATTAGAATTGAATTGTACACTTTTTTCGCAAGTGACCAACCCCTCGGCGCTTATCAGGCCTCACCTCACGGACACTCATTGCTGGCGTGAAGAGTGCACCACAGGGGTCAATTTTGTGCCATTTAAAATTGGAAATATTTGGCGACGGTCGGGATCGAACCCGGTTCCCCAGATTCGCGACCTGACACTCAGGCACGCGGCCACGAGACCCCATAATAATTAATAATAATAATTAATATTAATAATTATTCATCATTTTCTCTTACTTTTTGTAATTCATTTCTTCAATAAAAATTCACTTCAAGCATATAGTTGAATTCGTCATTTTACGTAGATTCTAAATATTTAAAAATATTTAGGGTATCCCATGTAAAATAAGAAAGATACATCCTGTATTTTTGGAACCACTGGTTTTAAAAAATTGTTTCGCTCATTTTAACAGTCTTATGATATAGAAATTGTTTGCTTATTTAACCGACCTTGTACCGCTTATAGTTCTCGAGATAGCAATAGTGGATAAAATAAAATGAACACACCTGTATTTAGGACATCCACCATATTCACCAGATTTGGCAATGTTTAACTTTTGGCTATTTTTTGTACCTAAACTATGTGACTTATTATCAATAATTCTAGCTTGACCCTCGTAAGTATTGGGTGGATATGAATGATGTGTTAGATATTTTGAATGACTTTGAAATGTACTCATTTTCGAAAAGTAATCAATCTTTTTCACTTTATATTCTTTATTTCTTTAATTGATACGAAAGTAATTTGAACCTTATTAATCTCCCTTACTCGGTGAACGTGGAATATAAAAAGTGTTCTGTTTATATTTAAGATGTCACTTATAGCTCTTAGAAAAAGTGCAATTAATATAATGTAAATAAGGAGAAAAGAGTCCGTCCCTCTTGAATTAATAAAAACAAAAAGAAGAAACAATAACGATTACAGACAGCACATTAAAGCGTGCTAACTGCTTTAAAAGCTCGTTGGGGCTAATCTTTTAAGATGTAAACTAAGAAAATAATCCATTCCAAAATTCGAGACGTGGGATATTATCTTTTTTCTTTCCACGTCCGGTTCCGTTTGAAGCTGTTAAAATATTCATTTCATCGCCTTTTTTTCAGCTTAATTCACTTGGTTTTAAATGCTACGTTAATAAAATATAAACTTTTCCATTAAAACTTGAAGGAATTTTTATTTAAATAAACACTAATGTGCAATTTTCACGCAAAGTTTATATTAGTATGATCCTCACACTCACCTAGTTCGCGTAACAAGAAATACTTTATGTCTCATATAAGCTTGAAGGCCTGAAGCTTATCTACAGAATGTAGGTTATGTTGCTCAATCAAATTGCAATTTTATTTCTTTTAAACCAATTTGCATGTAATATGTTCTTTCTTGCTTTTGATAAAATGTTATTATGGTTTTGTAACAATTGTGTATATATTTCCCGAAAGACAAATTAGCTATTTGTGCGAATCTGTACCTACGTATTTTTTTTTTGTTTGCTTTATTAGTTACAAGTAGTGATGCACGCGAGGCGAGACGAGACGAGAAACACAAAATATCGATCTCGTCTCGTTTTCGGATCTGTAATCTCGATCTCGCACATTTTTTTTGGTCTCATCTCGTTCTCGCACGAGACTCTCGCGAGAGTCTCGCTATAAAAATAAGCGCATGCGCACTACGTATTTACGTAACTGTTTAACTACAAGAGACAATTTCGCAGCAATAGCACCGTCTTCCATGTATTTGCAATCGTATATCTATAATAAAGAGATGAAACACTAAATTCTCGTCACCAAATTATTTCAATACGAACATAATGTTTATTCATTTACGGTCACCACAAAATGTGATAAGTTAGTAAATAATTTAATTTACCTCTAAAATATCCAATTTATCATCAAATTGTGATCTCTAAACTATTTCAATACGAACATCTGTTAACACATTCTGTCTGTCATCAGTAAAACGAATTAAACATTAAAATATTATTTTTTTGTAACTAAAAGTACCTACACTTTTTCATTAAATATATGCCACTATTTAAGTAAGATTAAGTAATAAAAAACCGCTATACTGGTAACTCGCCGTCAATCAATCACTCCGCTTCTCTCCCTGTTGGCTCCCATCGACGCTTAATATAACATCCTTTACTTTTCAGGGGCGACAATAATTTTATTAACCGTGGTTTTAACTGGGGTGAATTAGTGGACGAAATATTAGAGAAAACTAGTTCTATTGGATGCAATACCGATTTTGTCTTTATTTTTGCATTTCCTCGCTCTGGGAACGATACTAATCGAATCGACTCTAGATAGACTCAAGAAATATAGTGAATTAATATTATTTTCACATTTACGTGTTCTATGCATGAATTAGCGTTGACTCCACTCCTCGTACGGTGCATGTTTCATTGAATTTATGAATCAAAGCAATAATGTTACAAATACAGAAGTACCATAATTTTTTTGAAAAAACGCTGTTAAATATTATTTTTTAACATTTAACGTTATTATAAATGTTAAAGAATATTTTATTCTCTATACGATTTGATTACATTTTATATTTCATATTCAATGGATATTGGGATTTTCAAGTATCAAGAGATGGCGCTGATCGCATTAAACAATGGTACACTTTTTGTTGACATTTGTAAGCGTAGCATTCCTACCAATTCTGTTTCTTTAATTTTCGTATTATTTTCTTATTTATTAGTATTTTTTATTTATAATTCAATTATGTATAATAGAATTCTTGTAGTCATATAATTGTAATTTTATGTAAATGTCAAATGTGTACCACTGTTTGTAGTTCTAAAATCCGCCGCTAGTTAGCGTTTTCTTATTTGAAAATCCCAATCGAGTTAAAAAATTATAAATAAATTAAATTTCATAAAGCAGCCAGCTGCGTACTGTATAACCATGGAAACATCTACTACCTGCCTATATTAATATTATGTTCCGTAATGCAACCGGTTCGATCAGGTTTACGGTTTAGTGTTCCGTAACTCCTGAAATTATTTACCGGTTTCTATGCGGAACGCGGTTTTTGAAAAGATTTGTAAAAAATCGGAACACGGCAACCACGAAATAATCCTACTTTCTCTGGTATTTTTACCCCCACTACCGCAACTTTCAAACATTATCATAACAAAATCAAACGATATACGTCAATGTCAAATTTCTAAACCGCATTAGTGGTATTCTGGGTATTACTAATATTTATTATAGATGTAAGTAAGATGAAAACATTATTTATATTTGACATATTATTAGTTGTGTTATTTTTATTGGCATTAAATGTAATAGAATGTTCAATAATATGGAATCTTTTGCAAAAAAACATTCTGTGTTCAATTTGTACAAAATACATACAACTGGCGGAAGGTAATGTACTGGCCATATCAGATTTTTTTGTTTAAAATTCACTCAAACTTTAAGCCTTCTTAGGCATAAGAGGTAATGGAAACGATAGAAAAGAACACTAACATCCATGCCCGAGCAAGATTCGGACCCGGGGCCTTTGGACGGCAAAGCGAAATTTTATTGCAGTCGGCGAAAGTTACTAATGTTATTACAATAAAAAGCGACTTCAAAAGATAAACCTTTATAGAATAAGATGCATGTTTTAATATTTCTTTGTAATAAATAATTGTAAATTTATTGTATTTAAATAAATTGCTTGAACAATTTATAATTATTTGAAATGAGATATTTAAAGATTTATATCACTGATTATTTCTAATTATTTTAAAAATAAAATTCGTACCATTCTCTAATTAATTTTTGTTTTCTTTGCAATCTTGTAATAGGTTCCAATTTATTATGATTAGCCTCTCAGAGTGATCGACTGATTTTATTATCCCCTGCGCCTTGTGGACGATGCTTTTATCTTTGGTTTCTTTCATTTCAGGCAATAGGCCAAAGAGAGAAATACAATCAATATTTGTTATTTTATATGTGGTCTTTATTTTAACACAATTTATATTATTTATATACAGTTCTGTGATTGGGTGTATTCAATTATTTTTATTTTGTATTATAAAAATGTTATTTTTGGACACTTTGGGAATTAACAAAATTATTTAAGGTTAAAGCACACCTATTGACCCGAATGTTGAATTTGATTCATTAGCGCTTTTGTTATAAGTTACACACAAAAATAATATAATGTACCGCTTTTATTTATTGCTTTTATTATAAAAGCGAATTCAGTATACGAGCCATTGTATTCTATATACCTATATTGTATAGCAAATTGAATACTTTTTTTATCTTCAAATTATTCATATATAAAAACTAAAAACGTAAAAACATAAATTCCGGTTTGTTAGTTTATACGAGACAAGTAGTTATTTTAGAAAAAAGATATATATTTTTTATTTATTCAAACACTATATTTCTTGGTAAATAGTTTCTGATCTGGGAGAAAAGATTCTGGTTGACTTGCTTTACGTTACGTTAGATTAGGATTAGATAAAGAATGCCGAATTATTAACTCAAATAATAAGAAATTTCAATTAATTATTTTGTAAAAAAAATTGTATTAGAACTAAATCATAAACATAGTGGATGTAGCTTATTATTAAGACTTACCTACTATATTATTTTTGCTTTTCGATTAAGGTGATAATTATCCTAAAACAATTGTCACAAAGTTGCTAAGCAACAAACACTTTTTGACTGATAATTAAAGATAGTTTTAATTGGAAAATGTTGTTTTCACGGTATGGCAGTGAAAATAATGATTCAATTAATAAAATTATTACTATTAAACGTTTTTATAATAAAACTGAACGCGTCTTGTCTTTGTCTGGTGTGTCAATGTGAATCTTATTATCGTTACACACTTCACTTTGAACATATTCACAAAGCCAGTAGATATACTAAAGAACCGCCATGGCGGCCATCAGTGGCGGCGCCAGGATGTAAATGTAGGGTGGGCACAAGGCACAATCAAAAAACGAGTGGGCATCAGTGGGGGGGGGGGGGGTCATAATAGGTCATGTAAATGTAACTGAAAAAAAGGCGCCGCAGGCAATTTTTTTTTCATTCAAGGTCAAATTGGCTTATAATTGAATGTTACATTTTATCAAGGGATATGAGCTGATAAACTGTGAAAATTGAATATCAGCTGCACTTCTACTATTATAATAATTATATTTTAACTGACATCCATATTTTGTAATCAACATTAATATTTCAAAAATAAAAATAAAATAAATAAATATATTACGACACGGCAAATTACCCATTGCTGGGTGTGCCAATCTGCTTTGTGCGCAGATATCGGTAATGATGATGATATATTTGTACATGCGGGCGTTTACAAGGCGTCACCTCACGGGTACTCATCGCTGGCGTGGAGAGTGCATCACAGGGATCAATTTAGTGCCATTTAAAATATTTGGCGTCGGTCGGGATCGAACCCGGTTCCCCAGATTTGCGACCAGACACTCAGGCACGCGGCCACGAGACCCCATCATATTTCAAAAACAAGCCATAAATATTAACTGAGTAAAATAAAAAACGTATTTAATTTTATCTTAAATTACAATATTTGCGGTTGTTTGATTTTTTTTATCAATTCATGGCTTATGGGGTTGAGGGGTGTAGTTACCCACATTACCCCGCGGCCTTTACATTAGCGCCTGGTGAGCACCCGTTTATTTTAATAATAATAGTATATTGTGTTATTAGGAGTAAAAGTGCTACTTTGTGTGGCGAGCATGGAAGTTTGCACGACGAGCGAAGCGAGTCGGACAATTGCATGCGAGTGCCACAGACACTTTTATTCCGAATGACACATTCAATTTTTTTTTTCAAACGCACTACTATTTAGTTTCTATGGATATTTATTTATTAGCTATTTCTACTCCGGCGGCGTAGAAATTAGCTATTTCTACTCCGCCGGCGTAGAAATTTTCAGCGGCGTAGAAATGAAACATACCTTGTGAATCAAGTCACAAAAAATGCCATTTCTACGACGTTTGAAAAAAAGATACATATATGGTATTTTTTCATATACACACATGAAACGAAACAAAGATACAGATATCCATATTCGAATAATTACATATACCGAGTGTTTACTTTTTTATGAATTGCAGGAAATACTGTGGTGAAATTTTCATAAAGCTGTAATTTCTGCCCTATTAATTTTAGAACAAAAGTATAAATACAAATAATGTTCAGACTTAAAAATAAAAATTTAGTCACAAATATTTTATATACCAAAATTATTATTTGTATGTTGGTAATGGGTGGGCACTTGGGTGGGCACAAGTCTTTTTCGGGTGGGCACGTGACTACCCTGGCCCCCCCTTAGCGCCGCCACTGGCGGCCATCTTTGCCTTAAAAAGCAACAATAACAATTGCGCTGCTGTTGCACGTGTCACATATCACATTGATATACACCGGTTTAATTTTGGTGTGTTAAAAATAATAAAATAAACTGAGAATTTACCACAGATAATGCCTTGTTGCTATGCAATTAATTGTCATCGTAATGAAAATAGAATATGTACTTAAATTTTTTTGGCATTCCATATGTTGAAGAGAGGCGTCATCAGTGGTTTACAAATATTGGAAGAGCCGATATTTATTCGAAATATGCAATGCATTGTGAAATGAGAAGTTTTAATTTGAATAGTGTTGTTGAAATTAACATTTTCCATTGTTACAGAAACATTGTGTAGATAACCAATAATTTCTTGCCAACATTACAGAACCCTGCAATAACACAAATAAAAGCGCGTCTACCGGCGGAAAAATAGTTATTGTTGCTTTTTAAAGCCAAGGTGGCCGCCATGGTGGAACTTAAGTATATCTACTGGCTTTGCATATTCATAGCTATTATTGACGTCTATTGAGTGATTTTATAATTATCAAAATTCTGCTAAATACAAATTTTTCCTAAATTTAATTAAAATTGCAAAACATTTTCTCACCGAATACCCCTCGATGATTGATAAATACTTATAATTTTATCACAACTACCTCAAGCACGTTGCTTTTAGGTAACACCCCTCCGCCTTCGGCATCGGGCGGTTACCAAGCAAAGCGCTTTCGGTAACTATCATAAAATTATTTCGTAATTATGAATGTCCTCGGTCCTCGGGATATTATAGCTGATTATTTCATTCATACAAATTTGACAAATCAGAATGTTTCATTTTCCATTGTTGTGCATTTTAAATAAGTGATTAAATAAGATTGTTAGATTTATAATTTCACAATACGGGACATATATCGATGGATTCAAAATAAGTGAGAAAAAATGCGCCGCAGGCAATTTTTTGAAAATTTTTAAGGTCAAATGTGTTTTAATGAAAAGTTTAATATAGAGTTCTTTACAATGAAGCAAATTTGACAAATTCTTAAAAAATTAAAATCGGATAAAAGTCAGAAACAATAATTTATTTTATTGTAAGAAAACAGTTACATAAGTAATACATTAAAATAAAATATAAACATAAAATTAAGAAAAATTCTATAACAAAGGTAACATTGTCAGCCTTAAATATTAAAAAAAACATTTTTAAATTTATATTTCTTTTGCGATTTTGCAGCTGCCAATAAATTTTTATTTGCATCTTTATTTTTTCTAATAAAATTTGCGAATTCATTACAAGACATTCAGTAATTGAAATATAATTATGATGCGAGTTGCGAGCAAATAAGCAAACTACAGAAACAGAAAATCTGAAAATACAATGTTGCATTAAATTGAAATATATTACTGAGTAACAATAATAATAATTTTTCTATTGAACTGCTCAAAATAAAATGTACAATAATTAAATTTTAATTAAATCGCGCTCCTATGATTTAAATTAAATCGAAACGTTGAGAAATACCTTTGGCCCAAATTCCGACTATCAATCTTCAAATTTCATATAGTGGACGCTATCCTTTTTACAATCAAAATAAAAGAATTGTGAAAAATTATAATTATAAATTATAATCATTATTTATATTTATATATTATATAAATTATAACTATAAGTAAAATATATGAAGTTTGCATAAAATTCTTAATTTAAGTTAAATTAATTTCATTTCTAATTTGAAGCTTTCAAACGCTGACATTTGAATGTATTGACATAAACTTAATTAACTTATATTTATAAGTATAGGGTGTTCAAAAATAACTGATTCAGTTGGCAATATAGTTCTGGAGATCTTTTTATTCTATTGTTTATACAACACGGCGCGAAGACGGAAATAGCATTTGACAGGTCATTTTAACAATAAATACAAATAGGTTATGTCAGAACAGGTCTGACAGCTAATAGAATTTTGAGTGATTACAATACTTTAGATTATTGCTCTGTGGTTAATGTAAGAAATAAAAAGATGTGGATAAGGGAAACGATGACCAATTAAATAAAAAAAATTAAATATACTCAGATTTTTTTAAATGTCAATGTCATCAGTGTCAGCAACAGGAAATAAATTAATATTGCATCAGTCTTACCAATTTCAAGTAATTTTACTTATTGCCAACTGAATCAGTTATTTTTGATCACTTTCTATAATTATAAGTACTAATTCTAATTTCGCTTAATTTCAGTGCTGTGAATAAGCCTTAACGGCAAAAGCCATAGACGACAATGTAAAATTTACTGCAAACCAGTCGTGTTTAAATAATAGTCGAGACTAGACAGTAGATAAATAAAAATTCACTCACAATTTAAATAAAAGTTCCATGTGTTGTAAAGATTGTACATATTTAATTTCTTCGTAAAATAAAATCAAATAAATCAACGTACAAGATTTTATTCCCGTATATTTACGGGTGGTCCTTCAAGAAATATCCTTGGGGTGCATCATTAGGATCCCACAGGCCCCATAAACCATAAACGAAATATAACAAATTTATATAAAAATCGTCAAATACTTATTGTTTAATAAGTAGTAAAGCTAAATAATTTTAAAATACATTTTTCAGTAAAAAAATATAACGAATTAAACCATTTATAACGTAACGAGTAACGGATGTGGATTTGTTTCTGTTGGCAAAAAATGTGAAAGGTGAGAATCCCGCCTATAATTCCACAGCGCTTCATTCACAGACGGGCCATTTCCATTCCCCATTGGTGAATAAAGATGGCGGAACTCTCATGAAAAAATATTGTTTCAATCTTAGACCAGGAATAGAGGGGGAGACAGGGCATGCTACGTATTTCGCCATAAGACGACTTTCCAATTTTCGACCTTATTGAACTGTCAGAATCAGCCGCAAAAGGCTAGTCGGCCAGATGTGTTACATACGCGTGCAATCGAACGAATAAGTTTTTACTGTCAACAAGCGTCACCTACCGTTTTAGCTTGTCCGTTATTTACATTACGTTTTTTTATTAATATTCTTTCGTATTTATTTTAGTTTTATAAAACAAAATCAAGATAATTTGTAGTTATGGATAATCAAGTATTTATTTAGATTTGGCCTGTAACATAACAGTATTTAACTGGTCGACTAGCCTTTTGCGGCTGATTTTGATATTTCAATAAGGTTCAAAATCGCTCAGATGATTTGGAAATATACGCGTGACTATGCCTTGTCTCCCCCTCTATTCCTGGTCTAAGGTTTCAATGCCATTGGTCTGCTATTGGAGACGTCACAAACTCATCGCAATACTTTAAAAAATCTGATGTGGCCAGCACATTACCTTCCGTCAGTTCTATGTATTTTGTACAAATTTCATACGGAAAGTTCCTTGCTAAATTGAATATTCTATTTCTTGTATATTACCTTCCGGCAGTTGCATGTATTTTATGCAAATTTCATACAGAAAATTATTATTTTGTGACGTTTTCTATATACAGTGTAATGTATCTGCAGAAATAAAAGAATTATTATTATTATTTCTTGTACATTACCTTAAAGCAGTTGTATGTATTTTATACAAATTCTATACAGAAAGCAAAAGATCCTATACCTATTTCCAGTAAAATTATAAGACAAACACACTTTGCCAATTTCACTTGACACTGACATCTTTCAATCAAAATTTTCGTAATATAAGTAGTAGCTGTTTCCACAGCTATGGCTACTTTATGAAATTTAATTTCTTTATAATTTTTTAACTCTATATCCATTTAATATTAGGTATAAAATGCAATCAAATCGTATAGAAAATAAAACATTCTTTAATATTTATAATAACATTAAATGTGAAAAAATGATATTTAACATAGTTTTTTCAAGAAAAACTGTTAAAATCTTCAAATGAGGGTACTTCCGGTTGTCCAATTCTAACCAAAATCTAATCAGCTCTTCGCATGGATGTAATGAAGAGAAATACGAAAGAATTATAATTTTTAGAATTGTAGTATGGAAGTTATCGTAGACGAAAATTTTGTTACACACACACACGGACACACATACAGACATCATCGTAAAAATAGTAAAATCGTATTGTAGGGACCCTAAAACGTGCTTATTCATCAAAAACTCACCACCGAATTTTTTGACCAAAGACAATACCTTCCTTACCTAAAGGTGACGGAAGGTAAAAATCATATCTTGCTTAATATAACGAATATTCATGTCGGGTTGTCATTAATCATTAATGTTCATGTGGACCCATTGTTTAATAGATTACGAAAAGCGTAAATTCAAAATTTTGGTATCTATGATAAAATTTAGAATATTGTGTTTTGAAAAATTTAGATGTAATACCGATTTTTTCTTCATACATTATAATGGTAGTTTGACATACAAACATATGTTACTAAAAGTGCAGCATTTCACATTTTACACCAGAAACTTGCTTGTTAAGGGGAAAAGAAACTGTATCGATTGCTTTTGCTATTTGCCCGAACAATTAAGAATTAAATAAAGCGAAGAAGACTCGGAAGAAAAATAAACGAGAGAAAACTAAACAAGAAATAAATAACATCTAAAGCTTTCGATCATTGAGGTGCCGCAGAGAATACACTGATAGGAGATTTTGTGGCACTTTTGGGAATTTTATCGAGCGGAATACGTAATTATATCCGTTGTATGTCACAACGGAGGACGCCCTTTGTTTTTATGGCAGAAAGGTCAACCGAAAGAAAGAGATTCATGTTTCCTTGCCTGGTTTTATGTTATAGTCTGTTCTATCTATTACGACTACGACCTTTACTTCCTATTTTTAAATTATTTTATATTACTGAAAAAATTAAGAATGTAAAAATAAAGAAACAATGATGCAATTTTTATAATAGAAACAAAGTTTTCAGCAAATGGGGTGCTTCACCATTAAAAAAGCCAGCACGTAACCTCCTGCCAATTCCATGCTTAAAACAGCAATGAGCTTTAAGTAAAGTATCACTTCCTGTTGATCGTTTATAAACAAAATCTAATTTGTTGTTCCAATAAATAAAAAAGTCTCTAATACGAAATTTTGGATTATAATTTATTGTTTTTCTTCGAAAATCTGTTAAGAGCTCCAAATTAAGTGCCACTTCCTAGTTATCATATATTGTCAAAATCTTATATACTGTGTATACAAGAATTGAAATGCCAAATTTGTAAAGTTTTCGAACATATTTTAATATATTTTTCAAGGAAAATCTGGTTGGAGCTTCCAGTAAAGTTTCCACTTTCGGTTTATCAATTTTAGAAAAAATCTAATATGTTCTCATTAATATAAAATTCTTAAATACCAAATTGAATAGTTTTGGATTGTATAATATTTTTTCACGAATATCTTTTCAGAGCTTCAAGTAAAGTATCACTTCCGGTATATCAATTTTAGCCAAAATCTAATATGTCGTTTCTCTTGATATGAAAGTCTTTAATACTAAAATTGAAAAGTTTTGGATTATATTTTAATATAGTTTTTTATTACAAAATATTATGAACTTCAAGTAAAGTATCTCTTCAGGTTGTCCAATATTATCCAAAATTTAATCTACTCTTTATATGAATGCAGAAAGCTTAAATACGAAAAAAATATTTTTTTAGAATATTGATATACGAGTTATCGTGGAAGAAAAAATCGCCCCACTCAGACATCATTGTAAAAATAGTAAAAACGTGTTGTGGCGACTCTTCAAGCTTGTTCACTGAAAACTCACTATCGAATTTTTGGACCGATAACATTACCTCCTTTACCTATGGCATGACGGAAGGTAAAAATATATGAAACATCTTCTAAACTAAAAGCGGTCTGCAGTTTTAGAAACTATCTACTAATTTTTATTCGTCAAGCCATAATATTTTTACTTCCCGACATACCGTTAGTAAGGGAGGTAATTCGTTAGCGAGTAATAGTCATATTCGTTAACGAATTTGACGAAATTCATTAATGAATAACAATTAAATTTACTAAAGAAAACAATTAAATTCGTTAACGAATTTAACGAAATTCAATAGCGAAACTCGTTAACGAATAACAATTACAATTGTTAACAAATTTGATGAAATTCGGTAACGAAATAAATTAAATTTGTTGACAAATTTAACTAAATTCGTTAACGAATTTGACGAAATTCGGTAAAGAATTTCCTTAAAAAAACAATTAATTTCGTTAACAAATTTTCGAAATTTTTTCCTTAATATCTTGTGTTTAAATTCCTTTTTTTGGCATTTTTGGTAAATTTTAATAATAAATATGCCAGTGTGGTTTTTATTGGTCTGCAGTAATGGAACAGTACAATATGGCTGAGACTTCATTCCCCTTTCGTTACTAGGCATAAATATCATTGCCCACAAACATGCTTCATGCTTTCTCTACCGGGTGTAACACCTTAGACAAGGAAAGATGTATACTAGATCGAGCATCCATCATGGCGGCAATGTCTAGCTATGTGTCGAATTGAACAGATGGACATCATAACGAGAACCTAATGGGCCCGTCCAACTTTTTTTGAATTTTTTATATGTTACGAAGAATTTAAAAATAGAAATTCCGTATTTTTTGTTTTCTTGAAATTACGCTTAATAACGCCTAAAATAATTATTAAAGTTTTGGCGCAAAAGTTCTGACGTTAGCGTCACGCCGTCATAAGTAGAGAGAACCGACATACGTTTCCATTAATATGGCAATATATAATAAATGTTGCATGAATAAAAAATATCCATTGCAAACTGTAATCAAAAATCTTTAGAGCTAATGGTAGTAAAGTAAGCCAGATAGTTATATCATTTCAAAATATATATTTGTTTGATTTACTTACATGAATAGGTGTAGGATTATTGTTAAATATTAATTTATGTAAAACTTCGATAGTACATAAACATAAATAAAAATCAGGTAAGTAAAATTAATAATTTTTGTTCGTTTTCATAATCAAGTTAATTTATCGCTTTAATTATTGTGACTTTAAGACTTTCTTTAATATAATATTGTAGTTTTCATACTCATCTAGTGCCATTATTATAATTAAAATAGTATTTAAACTATTTTCTATTTACAATTAAATACAACAAAGACAGTATTGATTACAATAATCAAAGAATAGTTCATAATAAAAAGTAATCCAACATTTACATTACTATCTACTAAATGATTACAACAATGACAAGTATTGAGGCTACAATAATTAAAACATAAATTACAATATAAATTTATTTAATAAGTAAATTTTCATTTGATCTTATAAAAAATTACTCGGGTATATTAAATATGTGTTTGTAGAGTATGTGTAAAACCAATCGCGAATTTATGAGCAAAATATGCATGGTCCACTGTATAGTGACAATTTAATGGGGTAACTGGACGACTGTAATGACGCTGACGTCACAACATGGCGATAATTTTACGCTAAAAACTTTAATTGCATTATTATAGGCATAAAAATACAAAATATATAGCAATTTTCATTTCGTTTTCATTTATTTATATTCAAAATTCATATGCGACATGTAATTTTTAAAAAGGTGATGACTTGGACGGGCCCATTGCGCGCGCACATTTAGTGTAAATTGTACAACATAACTACAAGAAAATAAATATACAGTAACTTGATAAATGCATTTTATATAATTTCTGTATTTCAAAATAACAAAACTCAGTTGTACAATAAAAAATACGACCAATATTTAATTTACATTATTTTTTTTTCTATAATTATAATAAATATTTTCCTTAGTTGTAGGGAATTTTATTTAATTTATGTCATTTCTGTTAGCCAGCGTCTTTCATGTTAATTTCTTTGTTTAGTATTTAGTTACAAAGCTTGTTTCGCTATTTGTTTCATGTATAAATTTGTTTTATTATTGAATTTGTTTGTCTTCAGCTTTTACAGTGTAAATAATGTTTATATTTTGTAGTTTCAGAAAACGTTTAAATTTCGCGCCTTACAATTAGCGTCTCGTTATGTAAAAAATGATATTTTTTTAATTTGTTATACCTACCAATGGCGGAGGATCCCTTTGAAGTATTGTTAGTATTTAATAGTAATAAAAAGTTTGTTTTTGTGCTTTTTGAAAAGTAAACCAAGAAAATAAATATATGTATACTTATATTAAAAAAATTCATTAATAAAGAAGAATTTTTTGTCATTAATATTAGCTTAACTGACAGCGATAGTGACATAAACAAGATTATAAATTAATCACTTTGCTTGTCTGAAAGTTAAAAAAGATATAAATAATTTAGTTTATAGTTTCTGTCTGTTAACTATGTCACGCAATCCTTTTTCATTTATTTTACATATTTACGCAACCAGAGAACTTTCGAGTACGATTAATAGATAAATAAGGTTTTCTATTATAAAATGCTGTATAACCATATAACATATAAGTACAGAATAATAAACTTCGGATATCACAAATAATATACATGATATGCAAGTAACGTTAAAGTACATTTGACATTTTTTTTTAATAATGCATCAACAATAAACGGAAGATTTTCAGAATAATGTACATTTCGACTATACATCGTATCATAATATACGCATATTAACATGGTAAGTAATAATGGAAAAATATGTACTGTGAAAATAAGGTATGATAAATAAATAAAACAGAAATTATAAAAATTAGTTATTTATACATGTATTTTGTAATATAGTAATAGAGTAATTCGTACATTCCTTCATTCTGTTTCCATTTACACAAAATTTTAAGTAACAGCTGAATAAGTAGTATAATTATTAATAATTAAATATTTAAGCTTATCACCTTCGGAAATATTTGTAATGACTTTTTAAAACTCGGTTTATAAACACAGTTTACAAAACACAGAGAATAAATAAATTGTCATATATCAAACCAATCGTATTGCTGCCATCTTGTTTCGAAAATCAGCGCCATCAACGTTTTTCAATTTATACTGTATTTGTGGAGCCGGTGCGCCAGCCTGTTTCACACATATAACTTATGAATTAGTTTTGTTTCGTGTACGACATATTTGACAGCTGAAAACGACAAAATTTGATAATTTTTAATTATTTGGTAAATAAACAGTTACTTAAAGTTATTAAATAGATTATAATGTTAAAATGGAATAAATAATGTACCTGCTTTATATATTGCTATTGTAAGCTTGGTTTGCGTTTAGACCAATCAGAAAGCTGGAATCGTAAGCCCTATCTGAAATACAGAATAAAGAGATAGATGCTATTATGCGCAATGGGGATTTGCGCATAATAACAATTGGCAGGAGTCATGGATACGCGCTTGTCACGATAACCTTGGCGTTTGTTATAAAAAAATTTATTCGTAAAATGTGAGAAAAGTCTCACACAACTTTAAAAAACTTCTCGAAAGAAGTTACAATAGCTTTTTATTGAAGCTAAAATGTCTAACAATGCAAATTTTCACCGAGAATACAGATATTTTAGCGCCTGCAATATTTTCACGTTTCATTTGACAGCCCAACTGGCAGTTGTTGACGCCATTTTACTTACTTTTGCAGCGATTGAAAAGGTCTATTTCGATTGCGAATATTCCGGGTTTCGGTGCACATCTGTATGTTCCGTCGGGGTTTTTGTGTATTGCAGGTTACCAATGGGCTACTTGCGTGCCATTTTTTTTATTTAATATTTTTGAAGAGACGATAAAAACTTGCTACCCATATTTTTTCTTTTGGCAAAATATTCATTAATTGGCCAGGAAAAAAATAATTAAATTTTAATATTTAAATTACCGCCGTGTATGACGTAGAATTACGCCGAACCAATGAATGGCCGTAAAGCAATAACATCGGTACGTTTAATAGCAACGTCATGTGCGGGTAATTTAAACATGACATATCATCTGTTTGATGTTTGAATAATAGTTTGGAGGTTAATATTTTTGTTTGTCATTTTAATCTTGTACGAGTATAAGCTAAGTTAAAATCCTTAAAAATCCTGCTTAACAAATCGAAATACGTAATAAAAGTAATAGGAACCAAGCAAATTGTAAATAATAAAGAAGAGAGACAGTGACAGAGAAATAAACTAATATCAAAATCAAATTAAAACTCGCACTCGCTCGCTGTGGGATCCTGATGATGAACCCCAAGGATATATCTCGAAGGACCACCCGTAAATATACGGGAATAAAAATGTTGTACGTTGAGTTAAATTTAATTGATTTTATTATATGAAGAAAAATGAAATATATACAATATTTACAACACATGAACTTTATTAAAATTGTGAGCGACTCTTTATTTGTTTAACGTCTCATCTCGATTATTGTTTGAACACGACTACTTACAGTAAAATTTACATCTTCGTCTTTGGCTTTGGCCGTTAGAGTTCATAAAAACATTTTGGTGGGATGTACAAATGACCAGCTAAGTACTGGACATCCCGGCCGCCGTTGAAGCTTCCGGTTCAACTAACAAATACATGATACATAACAAATACATGATACATAAAAATTATAAATAAATATACAACAGTTTACATTTCGCTCATAATAATTAAAATTGATATTTGTAATCAATTTGTTATATTACGCATTCAATTTTCAATTATACTAACATTTTCTAAAATTTAAGCGTTAACAAAAAAATGTAATTCGTAATTCTGACAATATCAAAATTTTAATTAACATTTTATTTCGCCTATTGAGCTTAATTTTGAACATTGTTAGTGAAGTCAATCATAAATCGTCAGTTAAAAAATAGAGTTTACATAAATAAGAAGATATCTGTCGCTCATGCAACTTAGTCTAAATTCTAATTATCTATTTTAACTGGCACTACACATATATTTCGCACAGCACGTTTCACAACACCATTTTGCGTACGTACACTGACCACACGGGTGACACCATCGACGCCCGGATGCAGCTCTACGACACGGGCGTACTTCCATGTCAGTGGTGGAGTGTTGACTTCCTTGAGGATGACCAAGGTCCCGGGTTGTATGTTGGACGTGTCCGTAGTGTTGCCTCTAGGTCTGGGTTGTAACTGGGTCAGGTACTCAGATACCCAACGCTTCCAAAAATGCTGACGAATTTGTTCGACGTATTGCCAGCGGGATAAGCGATTTTGTAAAATATGTGTAATGCACGGGTCAGGAGTTGATGTCAACGCACGGCCAATTAAAAAATGACCAGGAGTTAAAGCTGACAGGTCGTTCGGGTCATTAGTGAGAGGCAGCAGAGGTCGTGAGTTTAGGCAAGCCTCAATGCATGCTAAAAGTGTGTACACTTCCTCGAACGTGAGCATCGCATTACCCATTACTCGTCGCAGATGATATTTAACCTTTTTTACTGCCGATTCCACTAGTCCAGCGAAATGAGGAGAACGCGCGGGTATAAAGTGCCACTTTATACTTTTTAATGCCAATTGATTCACAACGTCAGATTTAAACTGTTGCGATTCAAATAATTCTGCAAGTGCCTTTAATTCTTTGTTAGCGCCTACGAAATTGGTCGCATTGTCTGAATAAATATTGTTTATTAAACCGCGCCGAGAAATAAACCTTTTTAATGCATTTAAAAAATTGTCTGATGTCAAATTGCCAACTAATTCCAAATGAATTGCTTTTGTAGCAAAGCATATAAATACACAAATGTAAGCTTTTATATTTCGCTTACCTCGACCAATCCCTTCCTTTATTAAAATTGGACCGGCATAATCTACCCCGCAATTGACGAAAGGAAACTCATATTCGCATCTGGATGCAGGTAGATCACCCATGATGGGATGTAAATCTCGCGGTTTAACTCGAAAACAAGGTATGCATTTATGTAGGACTTTGCGTACCTGATTTCGTCCTGATAGCGGCCAATAATTTTCGCGGATTGCTGCTAATGTACCCGCATTACCAGCATGTAAATGATTTTCATGAATTTGTTTAATAATAATATCAGTAACATGATGCTTCGGTAAGACAATTGGGTACTTTTTATCAAATGGGATGACCGCGTTACGTAAGCGTCCACCTACTCTGATTAACGAATCATTGTCCAGAAATGGGTTTAAAGTTTTTAACTTACTTTTATTATTTATTTCATTATGTGATTGTAAATCCTTGATTTCTGTAGAAAAAGTTAAATTTTGTACTATTTTGAGGATAATTTTAGTTGCATTTTCAATTTCATTTGTACTTAATTCACCATTTAAACAATTGTTTCTGTTTCGCGTATTGTTTATAAATCGAAGACAATATGCAGTAACTCGCTGTAATTTTGCAAAATTTGAATATTTATTTAACCACTCACAATCGTTTACATATGTTGTGTTAACACTTAGACGTATTTCTGGAACATCAGCACACAGTTCGCTCAAGTCTGTATCCCAATTAATAATATCATTTTTTAACCATGCAGGCCCATGGAACCAATGATTATCGTTAATTAATTGACTTGGTAGTCTACCCTCTGTTATTATATCTGCAGGATTGTCCCTAGACTTTACATGATGCCAATTTATTGGGTTAGATAATGATTGGATTTGGGACACCCTGTTTGCAACAAATGTTTTTAAATTGTTGGGTGATGTAGCTAGCCACGCTAACACAATTGTTGAATCTGTCCAGTATTTTATTTGATTTATATTAATTTTTAATGAATCCTGAGTGACCTTCATCAATTTTGATAATAACAAGGCACCACACAATTCCAAACGAGGAATTGTTTGCATCTTCAGTGGCGCAACACGAGATTTTGCACAGAGGAGATGAACTGATACATTCCCGGTTTTACTGACTGCACGAATGTAAATGCAAGCACCATATGCATTTTCAGATGCATCAGAGAATCCGTGAAGCTCTATAGATTCTGAAGGGAATAGATCAATTACTTTACGCGGAATTAATATATCGTTGACTTCATTGATTTCGTTGATGATTTCCGTCCATTCGGCGTTAAGATTCGGGGGTATTGGTTCATCCCAGTTATATTTTACTTGCCATAATTTTTGAATTATTAATTTTACTTTTATTATAATTGGACATAGAAGACCTAGTGGATCGAAAATTTGTGAAATTCTTGACAAAATTGTACGTTTAGTGTTAATATTATCTGATTTACTAATATAACTGTTTACAATATAATTTAATTGATCTTTTTTTATAATTCCACCATAAACCTAGAAATTTTGTTTTTCCGTCTTTTTCGAGATTGATCATATGTGATACCATTTCGCAATTATTAATTGATGATAATAAATTTGATTCATTAGATGTCCATTTTCTAAGTTCAAAACCACCGCGTTTTAATAGTGATTGAAGATCAGATTGTAAATTTAGAGCATCTTCCATAGTATTGGTTCCGGTCAAAAGATCGTCCATATAAAAATCTGATTTTAAAATTTGTGATGCAATAGGGAAATCTTGTTTTTCATCTTCAGCTAATTGCATTAAACATTGTACTGCTAAATATGGTGCACTTGTTGTGCCATAAGTGATTGTATTTAACTGATAAACCGATATGGGATCATCTCGATTATATCTCCAAACTATTCTCTGATAAATTCTGTCTTCATCAGCTACTAAAATTTGCCTGTACATCTGTTTAATGTCAGCTGATAAAACACATTGATATATACGAAATCTAATTAAAATGGAAAACAAATCTTCTTGCAATTTTGGACCAGTCATAAGGGTGTCATTAAGACTTATACCGGAAGTTGTTTTAGCGGATGCGTCAAAAACTACACGAACCTTAGAGGTGGTACTTAATTCTTTGATTACGCAATGATGCGGTAAATAGTTTTGATTAGAATCTGATGTATCAGAAATTGTGGAAGTGATTTGTTTCATATGATCTAGTTCTTCATATTCTTTCATAAATGAATTATAATGAATTTTTAATTGTGAGTCACGCGCAAGTTTCCCTTCTAAATAATTTAATCGCTTTATGGCTAAATGTTTAGAGTTTCCCAATTTAGAAATATTATTTTTGAAAGGTAAGTGAACGATAAATCGGCCATCGAGATTTCGATTATGAGTGCTTTTAAAATGTTCTATACAATCGAGTTCCTCTTGTGAATACGGACTTATTTTATTACTAGGACATTCCTCTAAACTCCAAAATTTTTCCATTTGATCTTCTAAGGTGTTTAAGAAACATGTAGCATGATTTTGTACGTTATTACTATTACCGATTACATTACCTCCGATAATCCACCCTAGCGTAGTTTCTTGCAGATGTGGATTTTGCTGTGTTCCCGGAATTTGCCCTGCGCATAACAAAGACCAAAAAATACCCGCCCCTAATAAGATGTCGATTTTATTAGGAGTATTAAATTGGGGATCTGCTAATGGCAAAGTTATAGGAATTTGTAATTCTTTTGTAGAAAAATGCAATATTGGTAATTCATCGGTAATTTTGGGCAAAACTAAACATTTTAAATTATATTGATTTTTATTATGTAATGATTTTAATACAATATTAACTGATTGTTTTGCAATACTGGCTGATTCATTGACTCCATTTATTGAAATGTTTATATTTGAAGAGGGAAGTTTTAGTTTTTGAAATGCATTTTCGGAAATAAAATTTGATTGAGAACGTACGTCTAAGAGTGCTCTACAATTAATCCATTTGCCTGCATTATTTTTAACTAAAACTTGTGCGGTACATAGTAAGACTTGATTACTAGTGTTAACATTGTTATGTGCATGTGCACTAACTGCTGTAACAACAGAATCTGTTTTATGTAACAACGTATTATGACTTAGATTACATTTTCTGCAAGAATAATTAGATTTACAATTTTCTATTTTGTGATTATTTCTAAAACAATTTATGCATAATTTAAGTTCGTCTACTTTATTAATTCTTTCGATTACGGTTAATTCTATAAATTGTTTACATTTAAATAGCGGGTGATTGTTACTGCATAAAGGACATTGCGGCTTTGCATTACTAGCTAAGAGACAATTACTAGAACGAAATTTAAAATTTTGATTGTTATATTTAGTGGCATTTGATTGATTTGTTTTAATTTGATGATTATATTGTTTGTTTGACGCGTTGAGAGAGGCCAGAAGTGCACATTTCGTTTCAACAAATTGTTTTAATTTACTAAATGTCGGTACTTCTGAATTTAAAGTACTTTCCCATTCTTTTTTGGTTTGATAATCAAATTTCTGAACTACAATTGGTATTAGATGCCCGTCCCAACTATCTACAGGTTGTTCTAGAGTTTTTAAAGCTGCTGTATTAATTGCAACGTCATCTACTAATTGTCTCATAGCAGTGTGAGTTGCCTTTTGTATAATTGGTGTATTTAAGATGGCACAAACATGTTCTTGGACAATGAGTCGCTTGTTTTCGTATCGCTTTTTAAGAGCCTCCCATGCAATTTCATAATTTGAATTCTACGCTGATATTGATTCTATAGATTTAAATGCGTCACCCCGCAAACACGAGCGTAAATAGTGAAATTTTTCAACATTTGAATATGAGCTACTTTCGTGTATAATTACTTTAAACGTGTCATAAAATGTCATCCAATCTGTGTAAAGACCTTCGAACGTTGGAAGGTTTAATCGAGGTAGACGAACATTGCTCACTACTTGTGTATTTGAACTTGTAGCATCGATTGCTTGACTTGTCAATTGATTAGTACAAAGTTTTTGATCGTTTTTATCTATTAACGTTAAAATGGCAGATTCAACATCAAAGTATTTATTTTCAAATTCTTCGCGTTCCTTAGTGTGTTTATTTATATTAATTATATCTTTCAATTCTAGATCAATTTGAATGTTGTCGAAATCAGAAAATGTTGTTTTTAATCGAGACAGACGTGCTTTCAATTGATTTATATTATCTTTATTTCTATCAAATTTTTCCACCGCGGTGTTAATTCTAGTAAGTGCGGCTTTAATCAATCCACGCTTTTCAATTAATAGTTTTATTTCTTCTTGAGACATTTTTTTTTAAAAATACGAGTGCTCTCATTCGACAAAGAATACAACAAATAGCAAAGCATGAGCCTACCTGTACACCGATGCTGCACTGATCGCTGCTGGTTTGGTTGCTGCTACTGCTGTTGCTTGTAATTGTTGCTTTGATGATTGTTGATTTGATGATTGTTGCTGATGTATATCATCCGGCTCGAAGGACCAGAAAATATGTGGGATCCTGATGATGAACCCCAAGGATATATCTCGAAGGACCACCCGTAAATATACGGGAATAAAAATGTTGTACGTTGAGTTAAATTTAATTGATTTTATTATATGAAGAAAAATGAAATATATACAATATTTACAACACATGAACTTTATTAAAATTGTGAGCGACTCTTTATTTGTTTAACGTCTCATCTCGATTATTGTTTGAACACGACTACTTACAGTAAAATTTACATCTTCGTCTTTGGCTTTGGCCGTTAGAGTTCATAAAAACATTTTGGTGGGATGTACAAATGACCAGCTAAGTACTGGACACTCGCCATCTACAAGTTACATTCTTAAATATGCTTCCCTTTCTCCAGTTCAAAATAAGGACGTTAAAGAAAATCTTCTTTCTTAATTTATTAAAAAATATATAATTTTTTTAAAATAAAATTTATATTTTTACATACATTTTCAACTTTACTTTAGGTATTTAGTTATAGATATCAGATTTTCAGTACCTAGCAAGTAGCCTATTCTGTCGTATGTGAATTTTTTTACCGTGCTTTTAAATTTTAAGTTAACAGAAAATTGTGAATTTCATGTCGTACCTATGGCTTACTTTATTTAATGGCAAAATTTTAAATTATGCAAAATTCCTTCGGTGTGATCGATAAGTAAATCTACAGCGATTAATTCTGTACGTCAGCGGGTATATCTTGTTGAAGGAATTATTGATGATGTCCGTATAATTTTTTCCGTTTTCGATGGTAATCTGGGGTTTTCCGCGATTTGTGGCCCCACGGTTGCAATTGCCGAATAGATTAGAGAAATTTAAATTTCGTTCGTCAGATCAAAGCAATTTTTTTTGCTTCCATTTACACGGATGAAATTTGATTGCGATATAAAAACTTTTTATTAGTTTTGTATATCCTCGTATGCAATTCATATTTGATGATGTTAATATACACTGGCGAAGAAACTCTTTTATGACTTTTTATTAATCCGAGTACATATTTCATAGCAATACCGTAATTCCATAATATAATACGAGCTAAGTTCCACATTAAGTGGTTCACCTATTAAAAATTCATCTATCATCTTAAATAATAGAATTCATAATAATAAAGAAATCTTTCTTTTTATATTAGCATTAAAAATTAAATTTCTAACCAAAAATTAATAATTTTAAACGGGCAGCAAATTATTCGACTTATGGTAATCGTTATAATACAGTTGTCAAAAAATTAATGATTGTACAGCAATCTCTAAACGGCAAATTTTAAATAGTCATATTTTTACCAATTTTAGAAGCAACTATACATTGAGAAAGTAATCTAACCGAATATAAAGTCATAAGCGCTGACTTTTTGATTTTCGTGTGGGGGTTAAAAAGTGGCAACATAAAATTTACCAAATAAAAACTTTTATTCTTAAAATTGGTGCATAAATAAATAAAATTGTACAAAAGATGCGAATTTATCTTAAAATATCTACCAATATTAAAAAAACGACTTTTTTTAATTTACCGCGAAACTCAACATACGACAGATAGAAGTTTCAATTGTATGTATGTTGAAAAAATATATCATCATCATATCATATTCTTTATTGTATTTAACTTATTAAGTATTACAATTAATATTAGATGAGGGTGAATCGGTGGCCGAGTGAGTTGAGGCAGCGTGTTTCTGCAGCGCTCGAAGCGACCTTCACCGTCGGTTTCTGGGGTCGTGGGTTCGATTCCCACCAGGGGCTTGGATGTTTGTTACTGTCCTATCATCTCATCTCCATCAACGCAACGTAAAAATGTTACAAACAATGTAAAAGTAAAAACTGATTCACCCTCATCAAATATCAATTGTAATACTTAATAAGTTAAATACAATAAAGAAAAAAATATGAAAAAAATTCACAGGAGCCTACAAAATCTACCGTAATTTTCACTAAAATCTGATAATTTTAATCTTAATTTCCGACAATACTGCATTTTAAACCTGGCAACACTGGTGACAGTACTATTTGCTAGTCCGCACGCGTTACTTACGTAGTACTTTATACAATATGACAACATACATTGGCTGGTAGCACGAGCGTGGTTCTAACATCCGTCTTAACTAAAACCTTGCCAACGACTTGGCACATACCTCAGGGTTATTAACAAAATCAGTGTTGCCAATTTACTGATTGACTCGGAATAGTAGTTTGTACAACAAGAGTGGATATGATGTCCATATCGCATGAGGATGAAGTTTGAGCACGACGCCGTAGGCGGAGTGTTCAATCATTCGAAGGCGATATGGACACTCCACTCGAGTTGTACAGCATACTTTTTCTACGACTAACAAAAATAAGGAAAATACAAACTAGAAATTTGAAATTTTATTGAACATTATTAATTTTTGTCATTTTATGTACTTGTCTTCCTAGGTTTTCTTAATGACATTTGTTATTAAAATAATATTTTAATTTATAAGTATACAATACTTTTACATTCTACTTACGATTTTTTATTGCCAAATCTAAAGGATAACCCTGACTTGGCAATGTGACATTTCATACCGTTCTGGTTCTTATTTTTTATACGTTATTTTTCAATACTTACAACTAATTCATAATACAATTCAGTAAATTTTATTAAATTATTCAAATCTCTTTTTATACCGAAAATATTTCCATCTAGATGATAACATTGAAATGTCAAATGTGACATTTGTATCGTTCTTCTTCTTAATCTTGTAATAAATGAATAGACAGTTGCCTATATAGGTTACACGACTTCGAGATTTGTGATTCGTGGATTTCATATCCATCCTAGAATGGATATAAAATTATATCCGTACAGTTAACTAGTATTGCCTACATATCCATTTTGCAGATTGTGAAGAAATGATAAGTTTTTCAAATGGGAGTAGAAAAATATATTTACAACCATATTCAATATATTTGGCTTCATTATTTTAAACTGTTTATACTACAAAGAAGGCAAGACAAAAATCGTATTAAGCAGTTTGAAATAATGCCGTCAAATTTATTGAATATGGCTGTCAGTACATTTTCGGCTTATTCAGTACATTGGCAACACTGATTTTGTTAATATCCCTGAAGTCAAGCCAAGTCGTTGGTATGTACTACGTTTACATGCAGTTTTGAAAATGGTTTCAGTTTTCAGTCAAAATTACACGAAACTGTTTACAAGCAATTTTCAAAATAGGTTTACAGATTGATTTGAAAACAGTTTCGGTGCATACGCACTTGGCCGATGTAAATGACAAATCCTCTTCACTACAAATTCTTCGTTTTGCTATTATACCAATTATTTTTTCTACTTTGCACCACTACGCACTAAAGCTACACAACTGTCAGTTTATTTGTAGGTTAGTAAAACCAAGAAACACACAGTGACAGAAACGTTGTGCTATGTACGCATGCGCAATATCAATAATGAATTTTAAGTGTTTACATGAGTAGTTTTGAAACTAGTTTTCAAGTCAAACTCATGATTTTTAGTTTTGGTTTGCGATAACTCACAACCGTTTTGACACTGTATACATGGCGTTTTCTAAACTATAAACGTTTTGAAAACGATTTGAAAACTGCATGTAAACTCAGTAATGGTTTAGTTAAAACCGGTGTTAGAATCGCACGTTCGTGCTACCAGCCATTGTTACTTTGTATAAGTAATTGATGTATTCAAAATATTTCAAAATGAATGTACTTTTTATTGATATTAAAAATAGTTTGTGTTTGCGGGCAGAACCCCTTCAAATTTTACCGTGTGGGGGCAGAGCACCCTCAGATTTTTTCGTGTGGCGGCTCGATCCCCGAATCCCCCACGGAGTCGGCACCTATGTATGAAGTTATTTTAATTAACAATTTAAAAAAAAATTACGACTAAATTCTATTGCATTCTAAATTCAGCAGTTGCCAGTTGCTACAGACTTCCAACAAAGAATCATTAAATATTTCAGTATGGGACATGAACTAACAGTGAAGGCCTAGTGGAATTTGAACTCTAGAACTTTGTGGGTTTGTATACGTACCTATTTTCCCTTATTGTGCTATGTATTATGTATAAGAAATGTGCTGCTTGCCCCAAACCGCTAAACGACTAAATAAATTAAATATTTGCTGAACCGTTTCATTGGGACACTATGCACTGGATAAAATTTAGACAATTTGTAGAATTTATAAGAATTAAATTGAATTCATTAAGTAAATGAGCCGGTTTAACATTTTTTAAATAGTATTTTTAATGAAAACTTTTATAGCCGGATCCGGCTATCCCGTAGGACACTTTTAAATCAACCCCAAATTTGAGCCTGTCAAATAAAATTAATTAATAATTTTTTGTAAGTTGTACAGTTTATTGTCTAATGAATATCTCATTAAATCCTAAATAGAGCAACCCCAAGGAACAAACCTAGCACGTTGCCGTATATGGCTAACCCGTAGGACATTTTTAAATCAACCCTAAATTTGAGCCTGTCACATAAAATTAAATAATAATAATTAATAATTTTTTGTAAGTTGTATAGTTTTATGTGTAATAAATATCTCATTAAATTCTCAAAATAACAACCCCAAGGAACGATCCTAGCGCATTGCGGTATCCGTCTAAACCGTAGGACACTTCTAAATCAACCCTAAATTTGAGCCTACCACATAAAACTAATTAATATTTTTTTGTAAGTTGTATAGTTTGTTGTCTAATAAATATCTCATTAAATACTCAATACAACATACAACAATACAAGCACATTGTTGTATCCAGCTAACCCCTAGGACACTTTTAAAACAACCGTAAATTTGAGACTGTTAAATAAAATTAATTAATATTTTTTTGTAAGTTGTATAGTTTATTGTCTAACAATTATCTCAATAAATACTCAATACAACAACACCAAGGAACAATCTTAGCACATTGCCGTATCCGGCTAACCCGTAGGACCCTTTTAAATCAACTCTAAATTTGAGCCTGTCACATAGAATTAATTAATAATTTTTTGTAAGTTGTTTAGTTTGTTGTCTAATAAATATCTCATTAAATACTCAATATAACAACTCCAAGGAACAATCCTAGCACATTGTCGTATCCGGCTAACCCGTAGTATACATATAAATCAACCCTAAATTTAAGCCTGTCAAATAAAATTAATTAATAATTTTTTGTAAATTGTATAGTTTATTGTCTAATGAATATCTCATTAAATATTCAATAGAGCAACCCCTATGAACAAAAACCTAGCACGTTGCGGTATCCGGCTAACCCGTAGGACACTTTTAAATCAACCCTATATTTAAGCCTGTCACATAAATTTAACTAATAATTTTTTGCAAGTTCTTTAGTTTGTTGTCTAATAATTATTTCATTAAATACTCAATATAACAACCCCAAGGAACAATCCTCGCACGTTGCTGTATTCGGTTAACACGTAGGACACTTTAAAATCAACCCCAAATTTGAGCCTGTCACATAAAATTAATTAATAATTTTTTGTAAGTTGTATAGTTTGTTGTCTAATAATTATTTCATTAAATACTCAATATAACAACCCCAAGGAACAATCCTAGAACGTTGCCGTATCCATATAACCCGTAGGACAATTTAAAATCAACCCTAAATTTGAGCCTCTCACATAAAATTAAATAATAATTTTTTGTAAGTTGTATAGTTTGTTGTCTAATAAATATCTCATGAAATACTCAATTTAAGAACCCCAAGGAACAATCCTAGCATATTGCCGTAACCGGCTAACCCGTAGAACTCTTTCAAAGCAACCCTAAATTTGAGCCTGTCACATAAAATTAATTAATATTTGTAAGTTGTATAATAAATATCACATTAAATCCTCAATAGAGCAACTTCAAGAAACAATCTTAGCACATTGCCGTATACGGCTAACCCGTAGGACACTTTTAAATCAACCCTAAATTTGAGCCTGTCACATACAATTAATTAATAATTTTTTGTAAGTTGTACAGTTTATTGTCTAATGAATATCTCATTAAATCCTTAATAGAGGAACCCCAAGGAAGAATCGTAGCACGTTGCCGTATCCGGCTAACCCGTAGAACACTTTTAAATCAACCCTAAATTTGACCATGTCACATAAAATTTATTAATAATTTTTTGTAAGTTGTATAGTTGTTTTTTAAATAAATATCTCATTAAATACTCAATATAACAACCCCAAGGAACAATCCTAGCATATTGCCGTATCCGGCTAACCCGTAGGACGCTTTTAAAACAACCCAAAATTTGGGCCTGTCACTTAAAATTAATTAAAAATATTTGTAATATCTATAGTTTATTGTCTAATGAATATATCATTAAATCCTCAATAGAGCAACCCCAAGGTACAAACCTAGTACGTTGCCGTATCCGGCTAGCCCGTAGGACACTTTTAAATCAACCCTAAATTTCACCCTGTTACATAAAATTAATTAATAATTTTTTATAAGTTGGATAATTTTAATTTAAATTTGTATATACATATAATAATTTTTGGCGTATCACAAAAATGTCAATTAGTTGTTCCATTCGTTATTACCAAGGTAATTGCAACTAAATCGCTTTTAACACTAGTGTTAAAAGTAACAATGGTCTGTCACTTTTTAAAACTGGTGTCATATTGATTTGTAGAAAAATAATATGAATTTGTTTCTTACTTTCTTTTATAGAAATACAGGTACGAATAACAAATTAAAATTATATTCTCAAATATTAACTAAGATCTCTAACAAGGTAATATAAACTTAAATGAACTATAAAATCTGGGTCATATATGCTTTCAAAATTTAAAGTAATGAAGTCCATTAAGAAGGAATTAAGCTCAGGGTAAAGGAATTAAAGCCAGGAAAAGGGAATTAAGCTAGAATTTAATATCAATTCACAAGCCCATATCAATTTGATTTAAGGGTCTTAAATCACACGCCCAATATATAACTTTTTGAAAAAGGCTTAATTCATGTGAATTAAAGAAAAAAATCTGATGGGGCCAGCACATAACCTCTCGCCAGATATTTTACCTGGTTGTACGCATAAAACAAAAAATATTTTTAAATACAAATACAGATATTCATGCATCACTATAAAATAATTTTCTCATATATTTGCAAAATCTCTAGGATATTTTAATATAAATTATGTACAACACATACATTTTCTTTATATTCAATATCTTGAAACTTTCTTTTTCTACCTTCCCTTTCTTTTTCTTTATATTCATCATTTTTTCGCAAATTCCTTTTATATTCTTTTTTACGTATATTCTTTTGAGTTGTTGCTTTTTTTTATTTTCATAAAATTCATAATGATGTACAAAATTTTTTGACAGTGGCATACAAATATTTTTGACAGTGACATTCATGTGTCAATTACAAACATTTCAATTTCTTGCCTTGAAGTAGTTTTATCTGAGATTTTTTACATCAAATTATTTTATATGCATTTCTTTATCTCTAAATCTATAGAAGATATAATAATGAATTTATATTTATCGAATAAAGGATTTAACGTTCTTTAATATAAGTATGAACATAAATTTTCGATAAATATTATTTAGATGATTTTTTCTTGTAACTACTACTTCTGGTTGTCGAATTGTTACCAAAACTTAAACAAATCGTCCCCTTATTGTTAGATTG
>OY720448.1:96963615-97148615 GCA_963082715.1 Harpalus rubripes | reverse complement strand
CTTCAAATAAAGTATAACTTCTAATTGATTAATTTTAGCAAAAATCTAATATTTTGTTTCCCAAGATGTAAAAGTCTTAAATACCAAAATTGAAAAGTTTTGGATTATATTTTAATATAGTTATTAACACACACACGCAGGCACGCACGCGCACACACACGCACACGCATAAGCACACGCACACTCACACGCACACGCACACGCACACACACACGCAGACGCACACGCACACGCAAACGCACACGCCCACGCACACGCCCACGGACACACACATACATACACACACAGACATCATCGTAAAAATAGTAAAAACGTGTTGTGGGGACCCTAATTCGTGCTTATTTACTGAAAATTCACCATCGAATTTTTGGCACGATTACATTACTCCGCTTACCTACAGTACAGCGGGAGGTAAAAACAACAGAAAATTAAAAAAATTGTAATAAAATTTACGGTTGTTTGTCTGAAGTTTTTGTAAAATGGAATACCCGCAACAACTTCCCACAACAAACTCGAAATTACGATAATAGAGCAGTGCAAACGAGATGTGTCTTCTGATTTACTTTTATATTATCGTTATCCATGAGAAAACTACACCGGTGCAACAAATAATATAAATGTGATTTTCGGCACACACTGGGCCGTATTTGCCTAGGTACCTTACTATTATTTTATATTTATAACTTTTCAGCTTTTTAATTATTTTTATATTTTTACTGCGTGGAACGTATATTCGTATTTATAAATTATCTTGTTTTAGATTCAGATTGTAAATAACTGTTTTTGTTATGGAATGGTAATATGTCTGTTCCTTTTTTGATTTATTAGGTTTTTTATTCCAAGTTTGAGTTTCCGTGTGTGTATAAAAAAAAACTTGGAACTGAGACGGTATCAATATTTATTTAGGATAGAGGTTTGCGGTCAATAAAAGTTTGTGAATGCTTTAACAAATATTGAACTGTTCCTTAGATTCTAACAAAGAATTATTGCATACAGAATAGATCTTGTAAGATAAAAACAGTTTAAAAATAGAACGTTCAATATTCGATGTTATGACGACAATGACATAAAACGTAGACTTCATTATAACTTGGTTCAAATGTTGTTCAAAACAAATTAAAATTATGTTTAAAACTGATAACTTACAAATAAAACAAGTTTCAAGTTCTGAAAATTTTATAAAATAATAATTTCTGTGCAGCATACGAGATGCGGCTTTACGAAGGAAAATTAACCTACAATAAAAATAAACAAAGCATTTTAAATAAAACTTTTCCGAAGATGGTGTACCATAATACAAGAAAATAATACAAGGTGCATTCAAGTTCTAAGGTCTCCTATTTTCTTTCTCAGGACTGGGAACAGGTAGAAGCATTCGGTTTCGTTTGAAATACGTGCGCACTCTTTCTAAATGTGTGACAAAGATTGCAGCACTGTCTGCACACAAAATTCTAGTGGCGGTGGCGAGAGTGAGGAGTGTTTTTGATACTTAAAAGGAATGGAACCCCTGCGTACTAGATATGAAACGAAAATTCAAATAAGTTGTTCCTATACTAGAACTATTAACATTTTTAAAAAATCAACATTAGACGAACATACTTCTAATATGAACCTGCATTTTAAAAAAGATGATTTTATGGGGAAAACGGAATTTCTCGTTTTTCCTACAAAGTCAAGGTCAAATACTAATAGATTTCAACAATACTTTTTTTTTAAATGCAGGTTCATGTTAGATGTTCGTCTAATATTGAATTTTTTAAAATACTAATAATTCTAGAATAGGAACAATTTATTTGATTTTTCGCTTCATATTTAGTACGCAGGGGTTCTATTCCGACGTTATCGTTATAAGAACAGCCAGTAATCATTCATTTTCTCCACACCCACTGAAATTCATCGCCAGTTAAGTGAGACATGTGGTGATGGTATCATGAACTCATGAATGTGAAAAGTAGCCTCGCACCGTCGTTTGAATATGGAAACATCGCATCCAAAGACGGCATTTACGTGGGCACTGTGGACACAAATCCTGCATGAAAACCTGAAAATGCGGAAAATCCTCCAGACTTTGAAGTGGTTTCTTATGCCCCTTACTCACCTGACCTGGCTCCTAGCGATTTTTGGCTTTTCCCAACGATGAAAAACACTCTCCGTGGTCGCACATACACCAGTCGTGTCGCTATTGCATCAGCGATTTTCCAGTGTTCAAAACAGACTCCTAAAGAAGTGTTCACAGCGGCTATGGAATCATGGCGTCGATGTTGTGAAAAATATGTACGGCTGCAAGGAGATAACGTTGGAAAGTGAAAGTGAAGTTTGAATTTATTTTTATTATTTTGGGAAAAAAATAACTTGAGTGCACTTCGTACATTGTAGAAATAAAACATCATTAATGACCTATTGTTCCGGCATTTAAAAATAAAGATCCTGATATTTGACGCTGGTAAGCTGGCAAAAAAATTATTTTCGACTTTTGGATACTTAAGTTGAATACATTGCCAAACATTTACTTCGAACTGAAAGGAATATAGAAAAAGTACAAGGACAATTTTACAATATACATATCTCGTTTACCGCATATGATTGCTGCATTAGATGGTACTTGTTAAATTACAGTCTCTCTGGGCTAACTATGCAAAATAATATAAATAGATGACATTAAATATGTTAAACAAAATTTTATCCTTGTCTGCTTAACGTGGCTACGTCAAACTCAATCCTTCTCTGTTGACAAATTCATTCTGCAAGGCTTCCAATAGGGCTGCTGCAAGAATTTTTGTATGACTTATAAGTACTAAATTTTAAATGTTATTTAAAGATCCCCAAATATCACGAAATATCCATTATGCCCAGTTGCACCAAGGCTTAAATTTTAAGCGTTCCTTAAATTGACAATATTGCATCGAAATGAAATGTCAAATGAATTATTATGCATTGCTGTCACAATTTCGATTTACATTTTTTTTGTTTAAGGGTTACTTTAAATTTAAGCCTTGTTGGTGCAACTGGGCATTAGATATTTTAAAATTAATTATTGAAAGTTGTGTAATATTTTGAAAAAGTCATATGATATGAAACAGAATGTGACGCCAGAGCACATACAGTTTAACATGTGACAAATTATCGCCTGCTTTTATTTATATAAATAACGTAAACTGTTTGTACTGTATGTACTCCGACGTCATAGGAGTGGGGGGTTATTTTTCATGACTATTTCTGGTGCCAATCTTTTTATTTAATTATTTAAAAAAATAATAAATTATTATTATTTTTTACATTACTATGAAAAATATTCAATAAACTTTCATTTAAAATACTTTTAAAAAATCTGATGTGGCCAACACATGACCTCTCGCCTGATATTTTTTTCTTTCTTTATATTCGTCATTTTTTCGCAAATTCCTTTTATATTCTTTTTTACGTATATTCTTTTGCGTTGTTGACTTTTCTTTATTTTCATAATGATGTACAAATATTTTTGACAGTGGCATGCAAAGTGACATTTATGTGTCAATTACAAACATTTGAATTTCTTGCCTTGAAGTAGTTTGATCTGAGATTTATTACATCAAATTATTTTATTTGCATTTCTTTATCTCTAAATCTATAGAAGATATAATAATGAATTTATATTTATCGAATAAATAATTTAACGTTTTACTTGTACGAAGTAAAGGTTTTGAGATTTCCATTTTGACTAATTTCGTCGTGACGTCTATAACGTACGTACGTACGTACGTGCGTATGTATCTCGCATAACTCAAAAACGGTAAGCCGTAGAAAGTTGAAATTTTGTATTTAGGACTGCTATAACATCTAGTTGTGCACCTCCCTTTTTGGTCATTACATAATTTGTAGAAATGGTACTTTATTCTAACACTTTTCAAATTCAAATTTGATATATAAGACTTTTATGTCAATTGGAATAACATAGTAGATTTTGGTTAAAACAGGCTAACCGGAAGTGACATATTACCTGAAGTTGTTAACAGTTTTTCTTCAATAAAATGGTTTCATTTTGATTTCAGAAATAAATGCTTCAAATAAAATTTTTAGAGAATTAAATTCTGTGTCTAGCACGTCAAGTATTATTAAATTAGCCTTTTGTATAAGCGAGATATGTGTATTTAAAATTTATATCCTTTTTGGTTTTTGTAATGAAGCTTGCTATGGATTAGGACAAAAAATAACAAAAAAATAAAAAATAGATGCTAATGTCAAATTACGTCAAATACGTGGAATTTTATACTTGGGTCTATACCTACTTCATATTGGTCTTGTGTACAAGGAAGTCGTGTGGTGTCCACATCAGATTTTTTTAATATAAGTATTTATATACGTTTCGATAAATAATATTTATATGATTTTTTTCTTGGAACTACTACTTCCGGTTGTCCAATTGTTACCAAAACTTAATCAACTCTTCCCATTATTGTTAGATTGAGAAATCCGTGATTAAAAATGTCTTAAGGCTTATAGTATTTGCGAAATCGTGGATCCAACATCCACACAGACACACACACACACACACACACACACACACACACACATCCACACATACACACACATCCACACACACACACACACACACACACACACACACACACACACACACACATACACACACATCCACACACACGGACATCATCGTAAAAATGTTATAATCGGATTCTAGGGACCTTAAAACGTGCTTATTCACTAAAATCTGGATATGCGATTTTTAGCATGAATTCAATACCTCTCTTAGCGAGAGGTAAAAATGTGAAACTGGCTCATTCACGAACGTTTGACAGATAGCTATTTGATTTTGTTAAATGTGTGAAAAAACATAGAAAAAATTTAATGAATACTTATTCGAAACTTTATTCGGAAGTGAAAATACCAGGCCGATTAATAATACGAGTGATATTAAAGAATTGCTCCCATTTTTTCAACCGTATTGAAAATACATAATATACGCATTACAAACATTTTTCCATTTAATTAATTTCAAGTTGTTAACGAAAATTTTAGTTTTCGTGTTAACTTTCTGTCAGTTTAACCGTAGTTCATGCAGAAAAGTTTTTGATAACTGTAGGCACTAGTTTACTTTTGAACATTTCTAATTTATATGAAAATTTACATATAAAATGAACTGTAAAGTTGAAAATGGTAAAGTTTATTAATATAAATTACTCTGTCTTCATGCTATGAATAACTAACACTACAGTAAATAATTTCATTCTTAGAACACACTCATACTCAAATGGCTACTGGCAACCGTGGTATAAACTAATATTTGGAAGTTATCAGTGCATGTATGAGGGCTTGGATCAGAATCACGTGAGGTGGCGTTTAATATTAAGCAGTTAGTGAATTAGTAATGAGACGATGACAGTGTAACATGGAATTTTGAATCGCCCACGGCATAAAGCTTCAACTACACGGGCTCGTAACATTATTACCGGGATGTGTTCATGACGCGGTAATGTTTATGTCGCTCTACCAAATATTAAGGTTAGTGCTCAGTACAAGCCCAGTTTATATTAGAATAATAAGTTAGATATAGGTCTGCTTGATGACTTACACTTGTGTAACTAGGATTTAGAGCCCCCGCCTTGCAAAAAATGTACCCCCTCCTCCCCACATATACGTCTGATAATTTTATGATTAGGTATAACAAAATAATATATATATATATATATATATATATATATATATATATATATATATATATATATATATATATATATATATATACACATTATATCTCCCAGTCGATTCCCACGTCATCAATTTCTGATGCAACAATTACAAAACTTTTATCTAGCATCTTTGTCGTACACACATGGCATGTATGAGACCTTTATTCGCTATCTCATTATCGTCGGTTTTTCATAGGGGTATAAGCTATTTCCGTCTAACCAACGGCAAAAAAAGAAATAGAAACTGTATTGTAACCGTGGTAACGAGGGTCATTTTCAAATATTTGAATTATTTGAATATTCATGTCACTCAGTCATTCATGTGATTAAGGTGATTTTGGCGTCGATAATAATATGTGCTTCGTTGTGTTGGTCATTTTGTTAATTCTTGGGATTATACATATTGTGCACTTTGCTATAGGGCGCGAGCAAACACGTGACTCGGGCGTCCTTGACGTACTTGGAATCAGCTGATTTGTGTGCGCATGTCGTTTTGACAAAAACAATGTTATTAATGTACAATTTTCAGGCAGTAAAACACATGAAATTAAAAATAATAATTTCTCAACAGTTCAAAATTAAAATAAATCAAAACATTGGTCTTGTCAAAGTGGCATTGTTCTTGGTAAAATTACAAGCGCACACAAATCAACTGATTCCTAGCACGTCAAGGACGCTCGAGTCACGTGTCTGCTCGCGCTCTATTGCAAAGACGGTGTTTCTAGGATTTACGACAATTATTGCAACATATTGCTTTTGGACAATAAAAAGAGGTATATTTTATCCATTATACTTATATCGTATTTATTCATTTGGATTATTATTACTAATAACTATTTATACTTCGAATTTTGATTAATAACGAAATTGACAATATAGGTCGTATCAGTTTTGACATGAAATCATAATTATTCAATTGCGAAATATGTAAGTGTCACTTCGAATTTTGGTGAATGATAATATTTTCACAGTAGATATATTAGCAAACAACAAAATTATTGCAAATAAAATATTGAAAATGTCAGACATGATAAAGTCCTGTCATACTCCACATTATATCAAACTAGAAAATTAACAGGCTTATTCTGTAAACATATCGTTATATAACAACTATCGTTATTTATAAATGTAACGATGTGATCCTGAACGACATTTTGTAAAAATCGTATTCCCTAAGTAGGATCGTTATAAACGTCGTTATACCATTTGTCATAACGACTGTAGCCAATTTTTTTAGTAAAGATAGTAACTATTATTGTAAATTAAACTGTCATTGTAATGTCATTTTGCAAAAAAATATTGACATTATTATATTAAATATTATTTCGTTATTGAGTAAAGGGTATGTGCAAAAAACGATTAGCAAATGGATTATTATTATTATAAAAGACTTTCACGACCACAAACATTTCTTCTAAAATGTAATTATGGTTGTGAATTATATGTTTGATGTATGAATAAATGTTTTGTTACCTAGTTTCAATTTCTTCCTGCACAAATATAAATAATAAATTAATTAACTCTTCCATTTGCTAACATTTGACATCAACAGACTGAATAACGACAAGTGAACCCTTATCGTTCACGAACTACTTAAAATAACGACAATACGATTTCAATATAACGACATTGGTTTTACAGAATACGCTTTTTGAAAATTATCGTTATTTAACAACTTTTTCATCACAACGATACGTTATGGCATAACGACATTCTTACAGAATAAGCCAGTAAATCCCTATAATAAAACCATGGTAACAATATGACGTCATCAATTCCCTCCCACCTCTGGCGATTTGAACCATGTTTACTATTGACGACGTGGGGATCAAGTCGTGGAAACGAACTTTATTATATATATATATATATATATATATATATATATATATATATATATATATATATATATATATATATATATATATATATATATATGTCGGAGATTGTAATATCAAAGCATGTCGTAACGATCATTTAATGAATCAAGTATTACATGAATCACTTATAATCTTTTAGTTGTATTGTCGTAATCGAAACGTCAAGCATTCTTGGCTATAATGCTTGGATGGAATCAGTGTGTAGCGGTGCTCAGGGAGTGAGTGCAGGTCCGCCTCGCTGAGATCATCACGTTTATATTATCGCTGTGGTTCTGAAATAGTGTTGGTCGACATAGAGTTTGCCAGTGATACTACCCCGCGACATCAGAAGTGGGATTCGCCTGCGATCCACAATATTGTATGTGGGTTTTTGTTCTGTTGGTTCCGTGAGTAATGAGTACTGAATTTATTTTAAGCGGTCTTCCAATACTGGTAAGAGATTTTATTACAAAGCTCAAGATATCGTTGTGAGTTGCTGTTGTAATAAAAGCAATTCGGTCAGTTGCTTGTTGAGAAACGAGAGACGAAGTCGAGTTTGTTGTTTATGATATTGTGATGGCCGATGATCCGGATTACCGATCTCCATATATGTTATTTAAGATATTATTTATTACAGTAGGTGTTCATGGTAGTTGTTATATTTTGATTGATGTTTTGTCATTGAGCTTGTATGACGTAATAAGTATTTCATTTTTGGTAGCTTGATTCTACTCCTTTACATCGTCTGCGACGTGACAATATTATTAAACTGAATGTAGGTCAAGTAGTCACAGATCGGGAGTATCAACCAGTTTGCGATTTAGTTAGTTATTTGTGAAATAACAAACGAACTAATACAAATTCCTTAAAGTGTTTCGGTATGTCAAGAAAGATTGTAAAATGTTTTCATTGTACAAGTTTCGCAAACTAACAGACACGTTGAGTAGGTACACTGCAACCTTGAGGCACTTGATATATCGTTACTTACTTTTTATCCAGATATGACCGATGCGGGTGCAGAACCATGGTGTACCGAAATATAAATTATAACATTAAAATTTCACTGGGGATCTTCAGTGAAGATAGTTAATGGTGGAAATATGTTGGAAAACTATGCTAAAGATTAATATTTTATTAACTGCAGATAAAGTTTACTGAGCTACAAAATTGTTATTATCATTATAAGGTTGAGGGCTTTAAGCGCTGGTGACTTTTGTCACCACGACCAGTAAGATCTGCTGTAGCATGTTTTGATTGAATGTGTGGAAGCCACTTCAAAATTTTGATGAACTGAAATTTGGTATATTATAGAACAATGACTAGTATAGATACTTGTCATAATTCAAAGTCCCTTTTGTTAAGAGCTGATAACTCTTTAACGTTCATCGTCGAGGGTGAAATGAATATCTCCAGGCTATGAATTATGGCTTTTCAAGTATCCACAGGAAATGCCTAAGACTCACTTATACTACGGTACCTATTTTAGCTTTGATTCACAAGTGAAAGCAGCCTGGTTATCTGACGTTATGTAGATTGCTTCTCCTTTGAGAGCTTGTTTAAGTTTATTGAGCACACAGATTTATTGCTTGAGATATAATGAAACCGTTGTGTATGGATTCCTTTATTTGGCAGCACGGACCAAATAAAATCGATCCAGTTTCTGCTGACTCTAGTTTAGAAATATCCGTAAACCAGGACAGAGAGTCTATTTGGAAGAGTGGCCTTACTACTGTCCACCGAAGGCGATTACCAAAAACTCTCTTGTGTAGCTTTTGTTTCAGAAATTATGAGTGGCCTACGAGATCTCCAAGCTTGAAGTGTTTTGTAGACGTTGGCCCCAGAATCAATTCCATTACTTCACTTGGACAGGTATTCATAGCGCCTGTGGTATGTGATACAAAGAAAAACTATCGTTGCGCTTCCGCAAAGACGCTTGTGCTGTGTTTTGTTACATTTTTGCCGCCATACTAATGATGCATGAGTGATCATTGGTCCAAATACGGTGATGTATGGCCAGTGGTTCGTTTCTGCCTGCAATCTCTAGTTTTTGCTAGAAGGACAGCGGCTTGTGTCCGAGGCTGCTACGGGATTTGTTTTGATGATTTTGTTAATGTATAAATTGCATGTGGACTTTTGAGTATTCAGGTTTCAGGTATCTGCGTTGACATTAAGGGTAATGTGATTGAAGTGAGAGATCGATGCATTCGATCAGTTACCGTACGATGATGCTATTTGGGAAAAATATTGTTGACAGTGGCGGGAGAGCTGTAATTATGGACGAAGTCTGTACCAGTCTGTCTCGAAATAATAAGCCAGAATGGGCGAGCATCCTTCCCAAGATCTACGAATGAGGCGATGTGTAGCACTGATAGTGAGAGAATGTATTGGATGTACCGTGTTAGCGTGAATAATATAGCGCTGTGCAGACAGTTCAAATCTGAGTGAACTTTTATCAATTGTTCAAGGTATAATTTGTATGAAATTATTCAAGTTCCTGCACGTCGTCCATGTTCCAAAACCCTGAGTTGTTACGGATGGAACTTTCATGAATATTGAAATTTAGGTACAAATATGGTAGTGGTTTGAAGTATTCCCAGAACATACTATATGACTTTATTGAATTTCCGGTGAGCATGGTCGTAGCTATAAAACTTGGCGTTTTGGTTTTGATGGGGCTGTGGCCGATCAGGCTCCTCGTGACCGTTTTCGGGGTGACCATTCCAGTTTTGTCAAATTGTGAATTTGTTGAATGTTTAAATTGTGGCAAGCTAGATCATCCTCAAAGGAGTTGCACAGGATAGCTGGTGCCCGGACTGGAGCCTGCCACGGTTGCGAAGCAGACTGTTTTACCTGAAAAACAATTGAGCAACAGAAATCTGTCAGCCATTGGAAGCAGAGAAGTCTGTCAAGACGGGACTTGCTTTTCAAATGTTTGTCTTAATGTTTGGGACGCCTAAGTGCAGCGTGATGGACGCTGGAACAAATTGCTTTAAAATATTTTGATCGTATCCAAGGATAAATTTAATTGAAGAAAGTTCATCGGATGATGGATATAAAGGAAGATTAAAAAAATTGTTTCTACATCTTCTCTTGCAAACGTTTCGGTATATTATTTTACCTTCATCAAGTGCTACAATAAAAATATTTGACACAAATCAACAACAATCGTTTTCCAGAGTATAATCAAACAATAATAAACAACAAGTTTAAAAAAAATAAAAAAAATACCTGTGAGATATGTAGGCCAAACGAGAAACATTATAATGGACAGCATCACCTGTGACAGTGTAAGATCAACTGACTAAAACTTACTAACCTCCAATAAGAGCAAAAACCAACTTGTCAAAAAATTAAACTAAAAAAACACTAAGCCAAAATACAGTTAGGAAAACGAAAAGAAGAACTATCTGTTTGAATTATTTAACAAATTTAGAACATTTTGATAGCTCTAAGTATTATTTACATAACACATGAATCTATGTTCTAATTTTTAAGTAGAGCGGTTCATGCGTACAATAATGAACGTTCTGGAGGTTGAGACCACAATTTAGTTAGGCTAATCGAGTGGATTGTTGAAAATCCACAGGGGTGACTAAAACTTTGAAGAGCCGACAAACTTTTATAACAAAAGTGGCTAAGGAGTAATTGAGGCGTTGGTCTGGAGATTGGTTATTTTCGTTAAATTCTTTAGAATTATTAACCGTGATGGAAGATGACATGCTACTGGATGCCTCTGTCATGGTGTTTCGGTATGCTACTGTGATACCTCTGCCGAAGGTAACACGCTAACTAGGTGCCTCTGTCGTGTGTGTTTTCCAGTAAATGAATTGGGAACCGTGGCTTAAGACGACGAGCTAAGTTTTCGACTTGCCATAGGATTTCTGATTTAGGACCTGAATGTTAGCAAACCAGTAATAATTTGTTTTGTATGTTCTAAAGGCCCATGACTCTAATCGCACTTATAAATACGCACATGACCAAATTAGAAAAATGTCAGATAATAATGATATTTCTTCCCTAGGAACTGACGAAGAGCCAGGTTCTACACAAAATAATTAAAACTAGAATTGTCTATAGTACAATGAGGATGTTCCATTGCTAGGTAAGCAATGACGGTGTGGTTTTCCTGAGCTGGATAAGCGATGACGGAATAGTGTTCCATTGCTGGGTAAGCAATGACGGTGTGGTTTTCCTGAGCTGGATAAGCGATGACGGAATAGTGTTCCATTGCTGGGTAAGCAATGACGGTGTGGTTTTCCCGAGCTGGTTAAGCGATGACGGAAGGGTGTTCCATTGCTGGGTAAGCAATGACGGTATGGTTTTCTTGCGCTGGTTAAGCGAAGATGGAATAGCGATCGATTGCTGTCGCTGTTGGACAAGCTATAACAATGCTTGAATACTGATATTGGTAGTCATGTATTTACTGGTGAAATGTATTGTCACAGAATTATGTTTTGGTTGACGTCTTGTAAAAAAAGGCGTCCATTAAATAATTTAGTGTACTATAGCTAAATTTTGAGCTTGATATAAATGTGAACAAAGTTGTAACTATTTGAGCACTTATTGGTCAGAGATAGCCGAGCGAAAATACTGTGGATAAATTCTTTGTTTTCATATAGTTCACACGAGGACGTGTGAAACGTCAGAATGGCCGTGTCGGAGATTGTAATATCAAAGCATGTCGTAACGATCATTTAATGAATCAAGTATTACATGAATCACTTATAATCTTTTAGTTGTATTGTCGTAATCGAAACGTCAAGCATTCTTGGCTATAATGCTTGGATGGAATCAGTGTGTAGCGGTGCTCAGGGAGTGAGTGCAGGTCCGCCTCGCTGAGATCATCACGTTTATATTATCGCTGTGGTTCTGAAATAGTGTTGGTCGACATAGAGTTTGCCAGTGATACTACCCCGCGACATATATATATATATATATATATATATATATATATATATATATATATATATATATATATATATATATATATATATAGGTGGACGGTAGTTACGATCGTAATTAGTTATGGAAACTGGATATGGGGTTTGACAGTCAGAATATTGTAGGCTGAAGTGTAATAATACATCTGAATAACTGCATTTTGTTTGTTAAAAGCGTAGGCTCCGGGATTTAAATTATAGATAATTTTATAAATTTATCCATAAAATATATAGAAAAAGTACTAACGTAAATCTGTAGAAAAATTAATTATCGTTAATTTTTATAATAACATTAATCTCGAAAAATAACATTTAAAGTATTTTTCGAAGAAAAACCATGTTGAGCTTCTAGTAAAGTGCCATTTTCGGTTAGCCGATTTACACCAAAATCTAATGGGCTCTTTCCATTACAGAAAAAGTTCGAAATACAAGGTTTTAAAATTTTCTGAATGATAGTATTTAAGTAAGAGTGGAGGATCCACACATACGTACACACAGATATCATCGAGAAAATGTAAAATTAGATTCTAGGGATCTTAAAACGTGATCATTTACCAAAATCTCGATATGTGATTTTTAGCAAGATCCCAATACCTCCCTAGCGGTAGCGGGAGGTAAAAATACAAATATATATATATATATATATTCTATGTTAAATAGTTGTTCCAACATTTTTGTAGTTCACTCCATTTTCAAATCCACTAAAAAAAAACTCTTTTAGATCAATCTATTTCCAAATAAACATTAATGAAAAACTGGTAAATCCTGATGTTGATACGATAGGAATATGTGGACGAGGATATATTCGCAATAATTCGAATATTCGTGGACTTTGATATGTCATTGTTTACTGACAACAGATGGGAAATGTTCACGGTTTGCTGAATATTGAATATTCGTAATAACTTACATATCTCGGTATTTGCCACATGACAAACATTTGTATGTGAATTTGATGAATATTGTATTTGTGGTAACGATATCCGTACAATAGAATGTAAGGTTTTTTTTCAATATAATAAATGCAATAATTTAATTAAATTCTAATTAATAAATCCTTTTGTAACAATATTATGTGCTTTTGAAAAGCAGTGATGAAATTAATTTCTATTACTTTGAATGAGGACAGTTATATAGTTGATTCATTATATACAAGTACATATTATTAAATACGAGTATAGCATTTCACCTCCCGCTACCTTTGGTAAGGGAGGTATAGGGATCGTGCTAAAAATCGTATATCGAGATTTTGGTAAATGAGCACGTTTTAAGGTGTGTGTGTGTTTGTGTGTGTATGTGTGTATGTGTGAATATGTGTATGTGTGTATGTGTGTATGTGTGTATGTGTGTATGTGTGTATGTGTGTATGTGTGTATGTGTGTATGTGTGTATGTGTGTATGTGTGTATGTGTGTATGTGTGTATGTGTGTATGTGTGTATGTGTGTATGTGTGTATGTGTGTATGTGTGTATGTGTGTATGTGTGTATGTGTGTATGTGTGTATGTGTGTATGTGCGTGTATGAGTATGTGTGTGTGAGAGTGTGCGTGTGCGTGCGTACGTGTGCGGGTGTGCGTGCGTGCGTGTGGGCGTGCGCGTGTGCGTGTGTGTGTATGTATGAGTTGATCCTCCAATCTAACTCAAATACTATCATTCAGAAACTTTTGAAACCTGGTACTTCGACCTTTTTTATAACATGCAGAGCCCAATAGATTGTTGGTAAATCGGATAACCGGAAATGGCACTTTACTTGAAGCTCAAAATAGTTTTTCTTCGAAAAATAACTTTAAATGTTAATTTTTCGAGATTAATGTTATTATAAAAATTAAAGATTATTAAAATTTATACAGATTTGCATTTATATTTTTTCTAAATATTATATTTATAAATTTATAAACTTATCTATAATTAAAATCCCGGAGCCTACGTTTTAAACAAGCAAAACTCCTTGGATACGCAGTTATTCAAATGTATGTAATTGACAGATAAATGTGACTGTCAAAGAACTAATTATTTCGAATTAACAAAAGTAACGTTTTAAAAAGAAGGTACATATGTAGGTATGTATATTTTTGGATTAGTGAATTCTATTCTATCCCCATATTTAAAATTTAATCTAAGATTAGACTATATTTTAAGAAATAAACTGCCAAAATTAGAGTAAAATTCGCTAATCCAAAAATAAGGATTAGCTTAATATTTATTGTGACGCGGGCTGTGAATGGCGGGAGGTATTGTGTTGGCCACACCAGGTTTTTTTATTTGCTGGTATTACTGTAAATTAAATATTATAATATTTATAATATCTATGAATTTATTTCACCGCTACACACTTCATTTCCCTGTATCTTTGGATTTTCACGTATATGTTACGGTAAATATAGGGTGATTGGATTATTTTATGTTTTATTTTCTTGAAATACAATAACTGTCATTACTTATTAACAATGGAATTTAATACAAAATGGTAAAATTACAATAAAATCGAAAAACCATTAACATAGTTACGTTAACTGGCGAAATTTCTTTAGCAAAACCCACATATTTTTAATTTTGAACCCCCCCTAACCCCTACCTGGCTACGCCACTGACTTAAATATAAGTTTCATAAAAACCTTCGACATTTCCTATAGGACATATTTCAAAATAAAATTATTGATTTTGAGTTGAAAATGGTTATAAATATAAATTATTATATATTGAGTTTACCGGAAGCTTTTTCAAAAACTTTCTCATTTCCATTTCTCAATGAATTCGTTGCATATAAGAAGACAGGCGAATTAACATAATTTCTTTTCGTTAGTATTGAATTTTTGAAATACTTTGTTCTTGAGAGACAATCGTCTGGGTAAAATAGTTAAGTTTGCTCATTTCCTGAAATCCCAGTTATTTTATTGTTCTTGTTCTTGTGTTCGTCGCTAAGAAATAAAAGAACAGTAAAACGTGAAAACGAGATATAATGAAAATAAATTCTATCACTGAATTCAGTATATTTGACAAGTGTTTAAATTTACGACTAGCCGTAAATCAAATTTTTATATTAAAGGATTTTACGCTATTATCTCTCGAAGGAATCGAGCCAGACTTCCAAGTTTAATTTCCTGAAAGAATATCAAACAATTGCCTCGAAAGCTTTTTTTAATGCGTAATGATCACTGTTCGCAGAAGAAACCACGTGGAAAATTCGTATAAAATACAAATATTCAAATTTATGTTAAGGATGAGCTACGCGTGCCAACTTCATGGCCGTTTTGACACTGTGCCAATGTAATTTCAAAGTTTTAATGAAATTCACGCGTAATACCACCTACTGCCGGTTTATCACATTTGGCATTATCTTCCTCCACTTTTTAAATTCACACAAACGTTGAATTGTCTCTACATCAACATATGTAAATCATAATATCTTGGTTTGCTTTTTTAAATTTATCGCAGTGGTCGAAGTGGCATTTTTTTTTTAGTGGTATGCCTTGTCGATGTTAAAAGAAATGTACATGTATATATGTGTTCAAACATTGGGTGGAGTGCTTTTCGAAACAGTAATATTTTAAATATAATAAATTACATATAAATCGTCACAAATATATTTTACATTAATAACATACACATAAAGAAAATAAACATTGCATATATTATATTATACAGGATGTCTCACAACTCGCGCCCCATACGAAACTGACACTTGCCGACGACAATAGGTTGCCAACAAATAGAAGAAAATAATTTGCGGCTGCTTGCATAACGGAGTTACAAGACTTTTTAATCCACCAATCCCGGACGGATATCTTGAGGTGTGATGATATTATTACAAAATAAAACTGGTTGCTAGGTTTTAAAAATACTACTAGTGAGTTACAAAATTTGTTTGACTTACTGTAATTTTGACACTTTAGAGTTGACTTTTCACTGTCAACAAATTTAGGTTAGCGAATGTGTCATCCGAGATCATCATTTATATCGTACAGTACGTTGTAACATCTTTGTCTGGCGAAAATCGATTCGTCCGAAAATAAAATCCGCGAAACAAAATTTGGTTCGAGTATCTCTTGATTTAGCAACCATGTACAGAACTCTCGTCTAGCAGGGTAATCTTTCGGCTGTAGATGCTATACACAAGTGTAATGATACGGGTGTTGCCGATTATTTTTCAAAATTCGATGTACCGAAGCCCTGGAAATACCTAATTGGCCCGCGACTTCTCTGATACTTCTGGTACCATCTTCCTCAAAGACATTTAAAACAGCTTCTTCGTTCTCAACTGTACGAGCGATTCTCGGAGCACCACCAGTTTCTTTTCGATCTGGCATAACTTGACCGGTCTCATGCGTCCTTGCGATGGCTCTCAATATCACTTTATGATCCACAAGATTTCTATCCGGAAAACGTTCCGAATAGACTCGTGCTGCCTCTCTGGCGTTACGTCCACATTCTCCGAAAATTATAATCATTTCTAAGTAATCAGCGGCTGAATAAGGTAAGAATTTGCCTTTTTTTATTCACCTTGTCAAATTTAAATTTAATTTGACACTGACATTTTTCGAAAACTACAGTCGCCCACACATTTTAAAGAAGATTTGATTTATATAAAACCTTAGTAACGTAAAATTACGGCAAACCCACGTTAAAGGTGTAGGTCTCTGATTGGTCAATTTTAAGTCGTCTTTTCTCGAATATCTTTTAAGCTAGATTTTTTTTTCTTCGAAATTACACATCCGAGTGCAGTCTCGTGTTTCCTCATTCGCTCTGGAGCGCGAGTTGAGACAGCCTGTATATTGTATACAAAACATAAATTAAAAAATCTTATAATGAAGACAGATATAAATCTTAGGTAAGTAAATAGAAAACAGAAAAATAAATAATAATTGTATAAAAATATGCACAAGTCAGTTTTATTAATGTTAATTGATAATAAATGTTAATCTTGAAGACATTACAACAGCATACCGGTATGCAGTATTTTGATATAAATAGGTTTGGAACGTTTAATAAAAAATTTTTTTTTACTGGTATGGCATACCACCGTATACCACCCCAAATCGACCACTGATTTATCGTTAAATATTAGTAAATCTTCTGTTCTGAGCTTCTCAAACAGAAAGAAAGATTAACAAATGTCAATTTTTTGTAATGGTCAACCGTTACTTCAAGTACCAAGTACTAAAGAGTTGGGCCTTAATATCTACGAAAATTTAGTATGGGCTCATCAGCATATTGATATCATGTGTAATACTCTTGTCACCTTATGTTATCTTATTAAAGCCCAATTGCACCACCGACACTTAAAATTTAAACTCCGCTTTATTCAGTTATCAAAATAAATTAATGTTAATGCCTATTGAATATTTTTTAATTGCTGTCTAAAATTTAATTGACTAACTGAATAAAGCGGAGTTTAAATTTTAAGTGTCGGTGGTGCAATTGGCCATAAGAGACTAAGGTTACTTTCTGATGTATTTACTGTAAAAACTTTTTATTTCATTCCTTAGTAAGTTACGGTATAAATTTTTGTGGGTGCTCTCCTATGGCAAAACGCATTTCAAAACAACAAAAATCTGGTGTGGCCAACACAATACCTCCCGCCATGTACCGTTCGAGTCACAAAAAAGATTAAGCTAATCTTTATTTTTGAGACCCCATGGGGTCTCGTAGTCGCGTGCCTGAGTGTCAGGACGCGAATCTGGGGAACCGGGTTCAATCCCACTCTCCACGCCAGCAATGAGTGCCCGTGAGGTGACGCCTGGTAAGCGCCCACACGGTGCAAATATTTCATCATTACCGATATCTGTGTACAAAGCAGATTGTCACACCCAGCAATGGGTAATAAGCCATGATGATATATTTATTTATTTATTTATTTATTTATTTATTTATTTATTTATTTATTTATTTATTCATTTATTTATTCATTTATTTATTTATTTATTTATTTATTTATTTATTTATTTATTTATTTATTTATTTATTTATTTATTTATTTATTTATTTATTTATTTATTTATTTATTTATTTATTTATTTATTTATTTATTTATTTATTTATTTATTTATTTATTTATTTATTTATTTATTTATTTATTTATTTATTTATTTATTTATTTATTTATTTATTTATTTATTTATTTATTTATTTATTTATTTATTTATTTATTTATTTATTTATTTATTTATTTATTTATTTATTTATTTATTTATTTATTTATTTATTTATTTATTTATTTATTTATTTATTTATTTATTTATTTATTTATTTATTTATTTATTTATTTATTTATTTATTTATTTATTTATTTATTTATTTATTTATTTATTTATTTATTTATTTTTTTATTTATTTATTTATTTATTTATTTATTTATTTATTTATTTATTTATTTATTTATTTATTTATTTATTTATTTATTTATTTATTTATTTATTTATTTATTTATTTATTTATTTATTTATTTATTTATTTATTTATTTATTTATTTATTTATTTATTTATTTATTTATTTATTTATTTATTTATTTATTTATTTATTTATTTATTTATTTATTTATTTATTTATTTATTTATTTATTTATTTATTTATTTATTTATTTATTTATTTATTTATTTATTTATTTATTTATTTATTTATTTATTTATTTATTTATTTATTTATTTATTTATTTATTTATTTATTTATTTATTTATTTATTTATTTATTTATTTATTTATTTATTTATTTATTTATTTATTTATTTATTTATTTATTTATTTATTTATTTATTTATTTATTTATTTATTTATTTATTTATTTATTTATTTATTTATTTATTTATTTATTTATTTATTTATTTATTTATTTATTTATTTATTTATTTATTTATTTATTTATTTATTTATTTATTTATTTATTTATTTATTTATTTATTTATTTATTTATTTATTTATTTATTTATTGATTAGCGAATTTTACTCTAATTTTGGGAGTTTATATCTTAAAATATAGTCTAATCTAATCCAAGTAACTACATTTTTGATAATAAACTGATTCAATTTTAAATAAATAAATAAAATTCATTAATCCAAGAATTAGAAGTAGCTTAAACGTTTTGGTGAATCGTTAATTTTTATTAATCTAAATACATACCTACATATTTACATATGCTGGAAACTGTATTGATTTCTTTTCCTATTGTTCTATTTACATAGAATATGTATAAAAAGTATTAATGCAAATCTGTAGAAAATTTAATAATCTTTAATTTTTATAATAACATTAATGTCGAAAAAATAACATTTAAAGGTATTTTTCTAAGAAAAATTATTTTGAGCTTCTAGTAAAGTGCCATTTCCGATTATCCGAGTTACACCAAAATCTAATGAGCTCTTTGCATTACAGAAAAGGTTTCAAAATTTTCTGAATGTTAGTGGAGGATCCCCACACACATACACACAGACATCATCGTGAAAATGTTAAAATTGAATTCTAGGGACCTTAAAACGTGGTCATTTACCAAAATCTCGATATGCGATTTTTAGCACGATCCCTATACCTCCCTGACCAAGGGTAGCGGGAGGTAAAAAAACTGCAGTTAGTAACATATATCAAGTTCACAGAAGAGTATCTTGTAAAGATATTTTTAAAAATGAAAGTATTATAAATATCCCTTGCCTTTATATTTACACTGTTATCTTATATATTTACAATAACAAAAATAATTTCACGATGCATAGTGATATACACCAACATGATACTCGCGGTAAAACAATTCACCGTTGCTAATATAAAATTAAACAAAACAAGAAATAATCCCAATTACTTCGGATTAAAATTTTACAACAATCTGCCGAAAAAATTAAAAGACATTAAATCGAAATTACAGTTTAAGCATGATTTAAAAACCTAGCTTCTTAATAAATATTACTATCACATAGACGAGTGATAAGCCTTAATTCTAATATATATTTTTCTAAATATTGTGCTTTTTATGTAAAATATGACTTTTCCTATGCCAGTACTTATTTTGGTCTCTGGAATAAATATTATTATTATTTATATCATTATACAAATAATGACGTATATTAAGGTAGTAATCCGCGAATGTTGGTTTACATTTTATTTATATTTTTCGACGATTACAAATACGTAACACGTTTCGACTGTACAGGTTGTCTCATTTTCGATGTTTTTTAAGGTATCGCGGGTAATATTAATGACAGCAATACTGTTAGCACATTCCAGGGTCAACTTTTCGAGAAAAGTTTAATAGTCACCACAGAAATTTTCGATTTTTTTTATTTTTGAGCTACAGGCATAAACTTGTTTTTCGCTCATTTTGAAAATATCCCATCTTATGTATTCTGATAGAGAAAAAATGTTTTAACAATTTTCTTACCGCTTTTTAGATAGAATAAAATGGCGTAATTAGATTGTTTGAAAAACAATATAACACAAAATTATGTTTTTTTATAAATGGGAACCTACATTGAAAATAGTCTCATCTTTTTCTTATTTTATAAGCATTTCAATGATATTCAGCAAGTCTACATTATTTTGTTGTAAACATGAATAAAATATGAATTATTAATTTATATAAGTGAAATTATTGGAAATTATTAAGAAACAAATGACAAAAATTATTACAGATCATCATTCATTTGTATATTTTGATTCCATATTTATAAATTATGTTCTCAAAATTATTCTTAACCAATTATGTTCGGGTTAGTTAACTTACTAGTTATCGAGTTAGAGTTGGCTTTGACACAATCCGAAAAAAATGATTTAGGGCCGGTATTTCCATCTTCGGATAAAGTGCTGCATAACTTATCTGTCGGATAAATGAACAATATCGCATCAAAAAATGGCATTCAATATAATTTACTTCATTTATACTTTAATTTTGATGCGGTATTTTATCATTTATCTGACGGATAGTTATTCTGAACTTTATCTGGAGATGGAAATACCGGTCCTCAATATGCTTATTGAGTAAATAAATTGATAAAATGAGTAAAAATGAAACAAATATTATTAAAAATATACAAATGATGATGATGTAATAGATATTTTCATTTGTTTCTTAATAATTTTAAATTTTTTCACCCCCGTAAATTAATAATTCATTATTATTCATGTTTAAAACAAGAGAATGTAAACTTGTTATATATCATTAAAAAGCTTATAAAATAAGCAAAAAGACGAGATTATTTTCAACATATGTTCCTATTTAAAAAATCATAAGTTTGTATTGTATCTCGAGAATTATTAAGTTGTCAAAAAATCGAATTACGCTATTTTATTTTATCTAAAAAACGGCACACATTTTGTAAGTACAATTTTTCTCCATATATTATAACAAATAAGATATGACATATTTTCAAAATGAGCCAAAAACGAGCTTTTGCCTGTAGCTTAGAAAGAAAAGAATATTAAAAATTCCTGTGGTGACTATTAAACTTTTCTCGAAAAGTTGACCCTGCAATGTGCAAACAGTTTTGATCTATTGTAAATATTACCCAAGAGACCTTGAAAAAACATCTAAAATGAGACCCTGTAAACCTATAATTGCATTAATTAATAGTAAATACTATTTTGTACAGAACAATAATTTTGAACAATAAATGTCATTAATTAGATGTAATTACATGCAATTATATAATAATAATAATAATAATAATAATAATATTAATAATAATAATAATAATAATAATAATAATAATAATAATAATAATAATAATAATAATAATAATAATAATAATACATATTCAATAAATAAAAGGCGAACCATATTAAATTATAATTTATGATTATTCTTATTATTATTTATTATTAATAATCATAACTTATTTGAAAAATACCTACTATTTATTTTGCGAATGATATTTAAAAATATCCTTTCAAGATAGAATTAATATACACCAATACATAATTCATATAAAATGAATAATACATGTATACATTTTTTAGGAAACTATATTTAACCTGTTAATTATTCATCATCATCATCATTATCATCATCATCATCATGTACATATGTATGTACATTTGTGGAATGTTAACGTGCATACATTAATATTTTATAATAATAAATAAAAATGTACTCGAATTGAATAGGTTGCTTTATTAGAATGAAATGAACATAACAATACAGGTATAAATAAATGACAGCCTAATTTAAAAAGGTTACAAAAAATTACCTGTACATACATTAAACCTGAATAGTTATTTATGATATAAGTGTTAAAAGTGACATTTAATTTTGTGAGAAGGGTTTTCTGTAAACACTATTTTTCTATTTAAATTTGTATTTCTAATAATTTTTGACATTAGCTGTATTTTTTTTATCCAATAAAACTCAGCTCAGTACTAGTAATGTGCTACTAAAAAATTCCCGCAAGGAATTTTGTTTTTTGCCGGGAAAATTCCCGGAAATTCTTTTTTTCCAGGATTTTTTTTTAAATTCTATTTTAGATATTATACCTTGGCGCCTGTTATTTTGCTTTGCATGTTTGTGTTACCTACTCTTACTTCATCAACAAATATTGTGGTGCTACGAAATATTTGAAATTAATTGGGAAATTAAAAAAAAATCTTTGGAATTTCCCTGGGAATCCCGGGAATTTTTCTTTATCATTCAATTTCGGGAATTAGCCCATAATTACTTAGTACATAACTGAGTTGAGCTGGAGTGAGTTGTGATGAGTGCATAAAGAACAAGTTTAATTCCATTTTATCATTTCCTTTACCGATATTATTTGCTGTAACAGCTGTCAAATTTATTGACTTATTTTATGATCTATGACACTCTTTATAAACGAAAAATGTATAATGTTGAAAGTATATTACTTGTAAGTATATCTGCATATGTGAATATAAAATTTGTTGTATTATATAACATTAAAATGCAAACTGAATGTTTCAAATCATTCTGTGTTTGGCAAACTGGTAGTGTAGCATCGGAAAGGGGGGAAGTGAGTTTACTCAGAACAACTCAGATCAGTTGTGTCAAAAAGAACAACGATTTATCTGAAGTGATCTGAGATGAGCTGAGCTTTTGTCCAAAAAGAATAAAGCTATTATATCAAAAATGTCGATTTGTTGTTTCATTCGTCATTACCAAGGTAACTAATTCACTTTTAACAGTAGTGTTATATCGTAAACAATTATTATAGATTATCATGGGCTAAGTTATACCCTTATGTGCCATACGTTCCCATTTAATAAACAAAGTTTCAATGTATCGTTATTTGCAATAATTTTTGTTTAATGTGCTTGTTAATTTGTTGTAGTTGTAAAAGCACTTCAAGATGGACTAATACAAATTGTTTATTTGAATAAAGAATTATTTAAAAATCGCAGTAATTTGCGTGAAAACAACAAAACTTGTCAGTTTTGAAGGTTTAAAGTCGGAGTCCGAATATGGATAATGTACTTTTTATTAATGGCGACTGTTTTGGCACAAATATGTTTTTTTTAAACAACTTAGCTGGTTCGTAATTGGTTGACTTTAGAGTCCCACAACTTTTACAATTTGACAGATTGTGCAAATTATATTTCAAATTATAACTTCTTTCAGTTCTCTTTATCATACCATGGTATGCTACTTACATAACAACTTGTATACATAAAGGAAATTATTTAATTCTGTATTGTAGCTGTAAACAAAATTTTAGAATATAGACAAATCCTGGTATATTCTCGTTTGTAAAGTTATAAATATTCTGGATTGCCCCAAATTTCGAATATTAATATCCTAATTTAAAATTGCTACCTTGAACCTTAAATAAAGCCTATTTCTTTGTAAATATATTAGCATAGTATGCAGAGTGAGACATCTCCGTGGGATTTGGCGCGAGGTGTTTGACATGCTATAAGCGCGGCTCGCTTACCGTACAAAATGGAATTGAGAATCAATTTTCCGTAAACTCGATACCTGCACAGGAAAAGCAACAACAGCGGAAAGCTGTAGGGTAGCTAGCTGAACTGAGAGAAGAGAGCCAAGCAGACTCGTTGAGCGTAGCGTGCTACGTATTACGCATACGAACTAACGAAAGATACTCGTACAGTGATTTTGCCCCACTTCATGATATTGCATAGCGTTTCAAATAAAATTTTACTACCAGGGTATCTATATACTTTCGTTTTATTCAAATAGCACTTGTTTAAAACCGTAGAATAAAACAAAGAAATACAGAGCATATATTGTTATAAAATATAATGTATGTAGTGGGTATAAGAGAATCGTAGCTTGTCGGCGGGTCCGAAGCTGGTATATATTTTGAAATATGAAACTTGTATTTTACTAGAGGCGTACATAATATAACAATAATATTCTGTTAGTTCATCATGTTTATTATAGTAGACTAAATAAATCACGTGTATATACAACAAACAGACAGTCTGACTTGTAATAATTTTTATTCACAATCGGTTAGTAATATGGCGATTTCTGACTTTTAAAAAGTTGGGAAGTTAGTTATTGTTAACCTTATATTCCAAGAGGTTGGAAAGTATAACGTGAAGATAGCTGGGGTTGGAAAGTTGACACTTTCCAACCTCAGCTATACTCACGCTATACTTTCCAACCTCGAGACGGAAAATAGCTGCCCCCCGCTTTGAGAGATCAATGCCTATATCAATGTTGGGTATTTACATATAAACAAAGCATCTTTACAATTTATATGATAAAAATATGGAATAAACTTGTAAATAATACAAGTATGAATGAAATCAATATTTATGGTTCAAACTGACAGTTCATATGACAAATGAACAATCTCAGACCATTCGTTTATTTATGTTAGGTTATTATTATTTAAATATCAAATATTATTTTTTTTATTTCAGATTGTGAATAAAATAGTATACAAACCTCGGTGAAAAGTTTCATTGTCTCGGGCTATAGTTAACCTCGGCGCTTCGCGCCTTGGTTAACTATCTTCGCCCTCGACAATGAAACACTTTCCACCTCGGTTAGTAATATACTATTGTTTATCAACATAAAATAATAGTATAAATGAATCGTTAATTATGAAAGCAGTATTTCACAAGTAGATTTTTTGAGATTCGTATTCCTCGAGCGTAAGTCCATAGCAATTCCTATACCCTCACAAATAATAATGCTAACCAAAGAAAGTTCTTATAAACATCAAGAAAATCGAGAATAATAGGAAACTGAGCCAATACATCCCACACATCTGAAGAACTCCAATAAAAATGGAAGTTTTCTAGCGAACTTGAAACCCACATACCTACATTACATGTTGAAAATGCTATTTTTAATGAGTGAACCCAATTCGTGATCCGTTCTTGGCTTAGTTAGTAGCGGTGTCAAGGAAGCTAGGAAGAGATTTGGGTCTGAGAACGGACATTACCTGGTAACGTAGTGGGTTCCGTGGATCTGTTTCTTGTTTTTTACCTTCCGTCACCTTTAGGTAAGGAAGGTATTGTCTTTGGTCAAAAAATTCGGTGGTGAGTTTTTGATGAATAAGCATGTTTTAGGGTCCCTAGAATACGATTTTACTATTTTTACGATGATGTCTGTATGTGTGTATGTGTTTGTGGATGTGTGTGTGTGTATGCGCGTGTATGTGTGTGTGTGTATGCGGATGTGTGTGTGTGTATGCGGATGTGTGTGTGTAACAAAATTTTCCAAAAATTATAATTCTTTCGTATTCCTCTTCGTTGTATCCATATGAAGAGCTGATTAGATTTTGGTTATAATTGGTCAACCGGAAGTACCCTCATTTGCAGATTTTAACAGTTTTTCTTGAAAAAACGATGTTAAATATCATTTTTTCACATTTAATGTTATTATAAATATTAAAGAACATTGTATTCTCTATACGATTTGACTGCATTTTATACTTCATATTAAATGGATATAGAGTTATAAAATTATAAAGAAATTAAATTTCATAGATTAGCCAGCTATGCTAGAAACAGCTACTATATTAAGAAAATTCAGATTGAAAGATGTCAGTGTCAAGTGCAATGATATTCGTAGTATATTTGTGTTAGGATCTTTTTGCTCTACATTTTCTGTATGAAATTTGTATAAAATACATACAGCTGTCGAAAGGTAATGTACATACAACAAATTTATAATCTTTTGCAAGGAACTTTCTGTATGGATTTTATAGATAATATATACGCATTTACGAAAATTCAACCGGTAGATACCGCATCTACCGACTGTGTTCGAAAACACGAGTGGTAAAAAGTTACCGTGTTCGAAAATTATTCAATATCTACCAAATCCACTTACCGGATTCATGAAGAATCTAATCTCAAAAAAAGGCAGTGATGCAAAGCGAAGCGAGCGCGGTAAAAGTGGAAATGTGTTCAAAGTAGGACTCTGCTCATTTTGTTAACTATACGTCCAATTTCTAACCTGTTTTAAATTTTCAAATTTTTTCGTAGGTTATGGATCTACCTAGGATCTAGCAGTTTTAAATAAGTTGCAATTTTAAACAGTATCTTTGAAAGAGATTTAATTCCAACTTGTTGAATAGTGCATTTTTGTTTTTGATAGTTCAAAAAGAATCTGCGACGCGGAACAATTTTAGGACGAAAAACATACTTTTTGTAAAGCTCAATAAGATTGACAGGATACCCTTCTTCAATAATTATAAAACTACGTGCTTTATTTGTTTTTATCAGGATTTCAAATGTGCAGATAAGACCCCTTGTTCTGGATGTGATCAATTGATAGATTTATTAGTTCATTACAGCGACATGCCCCAGCAATGCCCATTAATAATGCAACCAAAGTAGCCATAAATTAGATACTTTAATAATTAAATCTTCACAGTGCGGTGCCATTTTCAAAAATTGTTCAATATGTTCTTTTTCCGGAATTTTAGCCTTTTTTGGCTTGTATGATCTCGTCTGATTTTTAAAATAAGCTATAACCAAACCATATTTTGATATATCAACATTTTTTTAATAATTAATCAAGTATTTTGTCCACATTGCGGAACTTAAACACAGTATTATTTTTTCATTTATGCCAATAATTCCTTTTTTCTCCCTCCAGCAGATAAATTCTTTTTCGTACTGCACCCCAGATTTTGCTGGTATTAAATTGGAATACGCTAATTTAGTAGCTTGTTGAATGTTTTCGGGAATAACTAAATTTTCTTCCATCGCCGCAAAAAATGTAATAGCAGAATTACAGAATATACGTTCTGCACGCTGACATAACAATTTATTTTTCTTTTTCAAACAAACAACTTGCCAAGGTAACCACGGTCGTCTCTTGTCATATTCGGTCAGTTGATTTTTGCATGTCGCTGTCAAATCAAAACGATTTGTCATTGTCAAATGAAATTTCATAAATCTTAAAATAAATAAAACCTAGTGGTTTTGGATAAAGTTTTGTATAGCACACGCGTGTTATTAGAAATAAGTTCCTTAAGAAAAATATTACGCTAATAACTATAAATATCTAGGCAACGGACAGAATGAAAAACACAATCACTGTCAGCAACTTAATTATTATGCCAAACTTACCTTAATGACAATAAATTTCAAATATTTTTATAAAAAAATAATGTAAATTAAAGCCTAAACGAAGAATATGATATAAAATGCACGTTACAATAGACCCGTTTAGTTATAGCTACTAGATAAATTACAGCTGACTCGTCCATCATTTTGAGCCACTTAAATCATTCAATATCAGTGTTACAGTATTATTAATCATAGAAATTATCTATAATAACCGGTTGTTCTGCTCCAAATTGTGCAAATTATTTGAGAAATGGTTATAATTTTTACAGGTACTTATGCAATTCATATATTTTTCTGTAACCTCAAAAATCTTAACGAACCGTATTTTTTGTTTTATTATTTTAAATAAGTATAAAATGGCAAATATGGAAGTTATATTTAATTATGAAAAGTAGTTAGTACATAAACTTATAAGAAATGCACTTTTATTTCATAATTTACTGCATTGATTTTGGCAACAATATGGCGGACGAGTCAGTTAACGTTTAGTGGTTTAGGTTTCTAAACAAGAAAATGGCTTCAAATTTGAGGCTCTTTAAAAGCCACAGATGATAGAAATATATTTTGTTGATGAATGACTCCAGCTCAGAATTCATATTAATAACGTAGATAGGATGTAGGAAAAGAATTCTGAAATTTTATAAAATGTTTTATTTCATAAAATAATGCTTTGTGGCTATCGATTTCGTCTTTTAAGACATCTTCAGGCCTACAGCTGAAAACAAAGTTTACAATAATGATATATATGGTTTTATATTATAGAAATTATGTAATATAAAAATTTAAAAAATTGAAAATTGATAGAAATATAATTGTTATTAGTACTTGTTACATCTTGTAAGTTAAACAGTGTATATTTTAAGGTTTTATTTTAAATTTGTTTGAGCATAGTGATCTGTTTTGCAGCTAACTTCAATTATTTATAGCGAACGTTGAACTTGTAAGTTTTTTAAATTTCAAAAGACCCAAATCTGAAGTTTACATGGATAAACTTAGTCAGGTTAGTATTTATTTATAACACAACAAAACTTTATGTGTTTCTGAGCCATTTTAATACCATACAAACTTATAGGTTGACAAACGTCAAATCCTGGTTTAGCATAGCAACCACCTTAGCAACGGAGACGTCATTTTCTTGTTTGGAAACTTGCGTGACGTCACACTAAACGGGTACTTGGGTACCGATGGGCTCTCGTGCACAAATTTTCAACGCCTAGAATAGGTTACTTTCTGTAGTTTATGCATTAATATACTACAATGATAGTATATTATGAAGAAAAGAGCTGCCAGGTACCAGACTAGCACTTTACCGTTTTCTATCGGTAAAAGATATTCTTTTTCACGAGTACTCGAAGAAAGATTTATTGAAATATTATTGTCAATAATCGATCCATGTCACATTTACTGAATTCTTATTTAATATTTAATTTGGGAGGAACGTGATTAAATTCAATGTGATAGTGAAAGTGCTCGAATAATGTTCCCTGACAAGAGTGAGCTTTCAAACCAGAATTTAGTAAGTTAATTCTGAAACTTAACAAGCAAACTTCATTGTCTAATACACCACTACTGAAGTCGACTTTGCATTATAAACCGCGATGAACAATTTAAGAGTAATTAAAGTTTGGAATAAGAGTGATTCTGTTCCGATAGAAATTGAAACTTCCGCTGTTCTGCAGGGTTCGGTTCGGTTCGAGTAGTGCGGCATAAACTTAATTAAATCAAACGGGTATGAGAGGACGCGACGCTTGCTAAATGGCAATCATCGCATTGCGCGAAACTCGGATGAAGTCGACGAATTGCTATTGCTCCTGCCCCAGAATCATCAAACGAGTATGAAGGGCTCTTCTCATAACTTGTCTTTGCAATGGTAATTGTGAATTTAAACCTGAGATGAGATCCCAAATGAGAAATGTTTACGTTTATATTAAATCTTTGACAGAGAATATTGTAAACATTACAAACAAGCTAGTGAAATCGAAAATGTTTTATATCTCAATACAGTGCCGACTTGAGACTTTTGAGCGCCCCAGGTGAAAATTGTAAATTGCGCCCCTCACTTATTACAAAAATTTGAAAAGAGGCGATTTGTATCCATAACTCGCGAACAATCACGGAATCGTAATCTGCATGAAATTTTTGTCTAATACCATATATAGGATTAGTCACGGAAGAGTTACTTTCAAAGTCCGTTTGCGTGCAACCTGAAATTCAATGTACAACAGCATCTAGCTTCCTCTCTTAAAAAAATAGAATATTTAATTAACGATAGCTTTGCCTGTCTAGTGATGGTTCTGTCACTTTGACATTAAACAATTAAATATGGTCTGTTGTCATTAGTATTTTGGGTTGCAAACAAACGGACTTTCAAAATAACTCTTCCGTGACTAACCCTGTATATAGGGAAAGAAAAAATATTTCGCAGTGTAGGTATAAGTCTCGGTATAAATACTTTTCGTTATTTTGCAATTCAGAAAATCCAATTTAAGTCTTTAACGGTTCATCCTAGGTAAAAAATATAAGAATCTTGTTTTGTATAAAATTTCGACACGGACCACCGTTTTCAAGAAAAATGTCAAACCAGTGTATTTTTCTGTACAGGATTCCGTATAAAAGCTTTTGTTACAATTTTTTTTTTGATGTTGGGGGTATTTTTCCGTAGATTTCCTGAACAACAATTACTTCTTCAGTATCTGATATGACAATGTTTTAATTGATATAATCGCAAACGAATTTAAACTTTCTTCTTTTTTAGTACAACGTAAAAAAATATAAATAGGATATAATTAATATAAATTTGCTGCAACTGGAATTGTCAGCATTATGATTAAAGCTGCACACTGGATGAGTCAGTAAACTTATAATTTGGTTTTTAATTTATTTTACAAAAAAATAGTCTCAAAAAATGTCACCCTAAAACCAATTTCACCCCAGGCGGTTGCCTGGCTTGCCTGAAGTTTGGGCCGGTCCTGTCTCAATATTTAACGTTTTCATTAAAATTAATGAGTAAAATAACTATTACTGAAAATATACGAATTTAAATTTTTGGAAATTGAGCAGGTAAGGTACTAATTTTTAAACAATAAGTACAGTGGAGTCCGAACTAATTAATTCTACTACTTGAGATTAATTTACGTGTCTGCTTCATAAAAAACAAAATATTTGCCTACAATCGACATTTCCGTACATTGTTTCCCATTGGCTGATCAACACTGCTCTTACCCCGAGTCCAAACTACTGAAAATAACATATTATATACTCCTATATGAATTAGAAATTAATATCTGGATGATCTACAAGTTACAGTACCTGATTTTAGATACGTAGATAAAGTTTTAAATTATGGGTTCGAATTTCTAATACAAATTTTGGAAACAAATCTTTGTTTGGTCTACAAGCGGTGGTATTTGTTTTCAATTATCTACTTATAATATGAAGGCAGTGGCGGCTGGTGACATATCGCATGATAGGGCACAAATTTTAAAAAAATCTGATGTGGCCAACACATATTCTCCCGTCAATTCCATGTTTGAAATAGCAATGAGCTTTAAGTAAAGTATCACTTCCAGTTGATCGTTTGTAAACAAATCTAATTTTTTATTCCAATAAATAGAAAAGTCTGTAATACCAAATTTTGGATTATATTTTATTATGGTTTTCCTTGAAAATCTATTAAGAGCTCCAAATTAAGTACCACTTCCGGTTTATCATATAGGTATAGTCAAAATATAATGTTGTTTGAAATTATACACGAATTTTAAATACCAAATTTGAGAAGTTTTGAATCATGTTTTAATATGTTTTTTCAAGAAAATATTTTCTAGCATTGTATCAACGCTAGATTCTAACGAACCGTTCAATTTTTTTGCTAGCACTTGTATGTATGATAATAAATAATAAAATCTGATGTGGCCAGCACATTACTTTCCGTCAGTTATATGAGGCGAACTGTTACCGGTAAACAGCTGTTTATCAGGTTATAGCTATCGGAATCGGTATTTAAGAACGCAAGTGGTAAAGAGAGGGTAGATCCATTACCTATAAAAAAAATTGAAAATTTGAAACAGGTTAAAAATTTGATATAGTTAACAAACTTTTAACGCGCGCGTTTCGCTTTGCATCACTACCTTTTTTTGAGATTAGATTCTTCATGAATCCGGCAGATGGATCTGGTAGATATTGTACAATTTTCGAACAGGTAACTTTTTACCACTCGTGTTTTCGAACACACTCAGTAGTTGCGGTATTTACCGGTAGAATTTTCGTAAATGCCTATGTATTTTCTATAAAATCCATACATAAAGTTCCTTGCAAAAGATTCTAAATTTCTTGTATGTACATTACCTTTCGACAGTAGAATGTATTTTATACAAATTCCATACAGAAAGTTTCGAGCAAAAAGATCCTATATTTCGAGTAAAATTATAACAAATATACTACGAATATGTCAATTGACACAGACATCTTTCAATCAGAATTTTCTTAATATAGTAGCTGTTTCTAGCATAGCTAACTAATTTATGAAATTTAATTTCTTTATAATTTGATAACTCTATATCCATTTAATATGAAGTATAAAATGCAGTCAAATCGTATAGAGAATACAATGTTCTTTATTATTTACAATAACATTAAATGTGAAAAAAATGATATTTACCATCATTTTTTCAAGAAAAACTGTTAAAATCTTCAAATGAGGGTACTTCCGGTTGACCAATTATAACCAAAATCTAATCAGCTCTTCATATGGATGCAACGAAGAGGAATACAAAAGAATTATAAATTTTGGAATTGTAGTATGAAAGTTATCGTAGACGAAAATTTTGTTACACACACACACACACACACACACACACACACACACACACACACACACACAGAAACACACACACACACACACAAACGCACACACACACACAAACGCACACAAACACACACACAAACGCACACAAACGCACACAACCGCACACAAACGCACACAAGCGCACACAAACGCACACAAACGCACACAAGCGCACACACACGCACACACACGCACACACACGCACACACACGCACGCACGCACACACACGCACGCACACGCGCACACACACGCACACACACGCACACAAACGCACACAAACACACACACACACACACAGACACAGACACAGACACACACACACACACACACACACACACACACACATCATCGTAAAATAGTAAAATCGTTTTCTAGGGACCTTTAAACGTGCTTATTCTTTAAAAACTCACCACCGAATTTTTTGACCAAAGACAATACCTTCCTTACCTAAAGGTGACGGAAGGTAATAACAACAGAACAGATTATACAAAATTGGAGAGTTTAAATTTTTAATTTTTTATTCATCTAAGAAAAATGAGGCCTATTGCTTTTCATAAGCTTTCGTTACAGCTTTTTGAATTTTAACTAAGTCAGAAAAATGTCCCAGAATAATTTTTTTGTGCAACCGGACGCGAAATAAGTATTTCGCAGCCGCAATACAGGCTGCGAAATTGGATTTCGCGAACGTTGTTATGACAACGGCCGTGAAATGAATTTCGCGGCCGTTGTCATGGTAGCGGTCGCGAAATTAGGTAAACAATCACTTTGACACTTGAGAATTGCATGGTTTTGTTTATCAAATGTTAATCCCACAGCCACCTTGAAAGCTAACTTTCTATTTATAAAGAAACTGTTGAAAATTAATAAAATTTGTAATTACATATTTTTTACGGTTGCACAAAAAATATTGTGTACACCTTCATTCTCATTTCAATTTTTTATTTGACAATATAGGTTATTAGTATATGAATGAAACTTTATGAACATATTAATAGGGGTAAAAAGAATTTTAATTGCATTTATTCGTTAAAAATTTAATACGTAAAAAAATCTCGTTAAATCCCTACGCTGGTCGTGTTGATTCTCCCGGCGAACCGGTGGACTTTGAGAGTGCCGTTCATTACCAAATTTCAGCGGACTAAAAATCTCGTAAAATTGAGAGCCACGAGCAATGCATTACGTACGTTCAGCGTATGTAAATATTAATTTACGCGCTCTGGTTTGATTCTTTTTGCTTCGCTTTCTCTTGTTCGGGTTATTGGAAATCTCGCTTGGTCTGCGTTGCGTTAACACAAGATTTATGAATTGCTGAATTTATGCGTCGTTTTTAAAAAGTGCCGGGCAGGCGACACCTGCTCTGGAAGTTTCTCCCGCCCCAGCTAACTTCTTATTTTATTTATGTTTGAAGCGTTTCTGCCGTATTTTGTACTGGCAACTTTATTTAACTGTGACGATGCGTCTTGTTCACTGCCTGATTTATACACTCACTCTGAGCTCTGAAATATTTAACAACCAAACGAAATTAAAATTTCTTTTTAGGGAAAGACAATTCCTTCCAATTATAAAGGCTGTGTCAAAATTGTGTAATATTTGCGATACTACATAGAAATTTGTAAATAACGTATATAACAAAAGTTTTGAGAAAATGTTAGACCTCTTCAAATAGAATACAACAAGTAATGGAATGGCCCAAATCGTAGTCCTCGCCTTCGGCTCGGACCACAAACCTTTTGCTCATGTGGGTTATGCCATTCCAAACGTGTTGTTTATAAATAAAGGCCTAAGACAAGGAGATCCACTATCCACGGTATTATACTTGAATGGATAATACGTAAGAGTAACATCCAAACTAGAAGTTCCATATATCACCATAAACACCAGTGCTTAGCATATGCAGACGACATAGCATTATTAACAAGAACGCGGAAAGAATTACGAAACACTATGACAAGATTAGTAAGGGTAGCGGGAGAGGTGACTTAAAAGTTAATGAAGGGAAAACAAAATATATGGTGTTGAAACAAAGTAAAGAAAGTCAGACCAGTATACCGATTCTTGAAATATGAGAATTTTCTCAGAAGGAGACATAAAATTTCATCTCACTCTCATCTCATTTCATATTTTCTCACTTTTTAATTCCCGAAACAAAGTGAGATATATTTCACCTATCTAAATGGCCATGAGTTAGCAAGTGAAAAATTTGACATAAAAGTGTGATTTTTGACATTGACAGTCCTACATTGCACTCTTCTTTCATTACCTTTACATATTTACCGTGATATTCTTATTTTCATTTTAGCTGGTATTGATAATGTTGCCATACGCAACTGCTTTTTCTAGATTTATTGAATTTTGAGTCCGTAGCCTGTGTCCGTAGTGTAGTGGTCTGTGTTAGGCAGCCCGCGGGCTAAATTTTCTCCGCTCCTATGCTTACGAGTTACTAACGTATAGCTAAATTTTCTGTATTAACTATTTATTATTATTGCCGTAATCGAACAACTACAAATAAAATGTGTCTTACTACATATAATCGTATTTGTTATTTGTATTGTATAAGCATATGTAAAATATTTAAATCGGGCTGTAGTTATAATAGCTAAATGTATGCCATTTCCCACACCAAAATGAATTCCCACAAATCAAAAAACGTATAGTAGTTATTTTTTTTGTTGGAATGCCTAATGTTGATCTATGACTTGGTTGGTTGGTTTAAATTGTCACCCAAGCGATCCACTAAATTTTTATTCAGTCGAAATAATATTTCAAAAATTTGGTTCGAAAAGTAATTTCTGTATTTTCCAAATGCTTTAAAGCAGCAGCTATTTCTTTTTCGTCAACCATGATATTTGAATTAATTTTATTTATAATATTAGTTAATATAATTTAGTATTAAGCAAATTTCTATTTAACATTAGCGTGTGACATTGATTCTCTCAAGCAAAAAGGTGGTGAGATAAGTTTCACGTAGTGAGATGAAATGTGAAGTAGTGAGACGACAAAATTATTTTAAGAATTAAAGAAAAAATCTCACTACGTGACATAAGTCACGTGACGTTTCTTCTCACTTCTTTCAAATCTCACTGACATCTCACTTTTCAAGAATTGGCCCCCAGTATACTAAAAATAAAAGTGGATGAAAGGAAAGTGTATAATTTTCAAGAAGTCAGTCATTTTGTATACCTGGGTGTAACAATATCAAATAATAATGAAGAGGACATAGAAATTGCAACAAGGATAACAAAAGGAAGTAAGAGCTATAGTGCACTGTCGAATATATTAACATCAAAAAACATCTCAAGACCAGCTAATGTAAGACTATAGAAACCATTGTAAGACCTACGGTTTTATACAGCAGCGAACTATGGGTACTAAGCACGACTAACCAAAGAAAACTAGAGATATGGGATAGAAAAATATAAAGAAAAATATATGGGGGAAAAAATGGGTAACGTATGGATAAGAAGAACAAACAAAGAATTAATGGAACTATATAATGAACCGGGAGTGACAGGAGTGATTAAAGTGCAACGACTACGATGGTTAGGTCACATAGCACGAATGACAGAGGAGCGATTTTGATATAAGGGGTTGTTCCTATAAACTAAGGAGATAAGAAATTTAAAAACAAAAATTGTACTCAGGAATGCAGTCGATTAATTATCATTTATTCTAAAGCCAACGTTTCGCCCCCATTTGGAGCATCATCAGGGCAACTATGGGTAGAAAACGTGGGTAAGCAATGTTACAAGTATAAAAATATAAATATAAATACAGTGTGGTACTTACAGAACAAGTTAAGAAGTATAAATATAATGTCATAAAACAAATCAATGAAGATTTTGTCAAAAATGTATAATAGTACACGTCGAATAAAAATATTTTTTAACACACACACACACACACACACACACACACACACACACACACACACACACACACACACACACATACACACACATACATACATACACACATCATCGTAAAAATAGTAAAATCATATTCTAGGGACCCTAAAACGTGTTTATTCGTCAAAACTCACCACCCAATTTTTTGAAAATACTTTCATTACCTAAAGGTGACGGAAGGTAAAAGAGCCTCTGTCGCGCACTAATGCAGCCTCTTAATGCTTTGTCGGATCTGGAGATTCCCTCAAGATGGCCTGAGTTTATTTGGTTCCATTCTTTCTATTGGAAATTTTAAATCATTTCTGACGAAAGTTCTGCTAACCACTATTTTTAAAATTCTGAATTATCGAGTTAATTTGCGCGATGAAGTTCTAACTTTGTCTTGAGCACTGTGAATAATAAGATTTGATTTGGGGGCAGAAGTTGAGGGCGCCCACATTTTGGTACATTAATACATACTACACTTTCTTTACATTCCCGTATAGTTCGGTCAATAGGCGTCTGTTCAATATTTTGATCCTCAAAAACATTAACAATTTCACGTTTCGGTAATCTGTCCAACTAAACTATAGACAGATTTGCATATTTGAAGTTTGTATAACATCTTTTAAAACTTTTTCTGGCAATTTTAATATGCCATATTATAAAACAACTATTATGTACATATTTATAATGTCCAGTGACAACTAAATTAGACCTTATTTAGTAATAAAATTTGGAGTGTAAAATTTTTCTCAAAACTTTTGCTACTTACGTTATTATAATTAGTTCGTGCCAGACCATAATATATTAAATTTAATATGCAGCTATTGCCAACAATAAATTCTAAACTTGGTATCTAGATAGGTAGATAAAGTTAGATATAAATAAATTTATATCCATAAAGCAGGGATACGTACAAATTTAAAAATTGTGTACAGATTCATGCCTGCACAACGTAGGCTCTTTTTTTCCCTATTTATCAACCCTATTACTAGTATTAAATACGAATAGATTTTTTAGTAAATCAAATATTAATTTTCTTGAACAAATACAAAAACAGAAAAATTATTTTTTACACTGACAAAGAAATATTGGTTTGTTCTTGCAATTAATTGGAAAAAAATCTGGTGGCCAGCACATTACCTTCCGTCAGTTCTATGTATTTTGTAGAAATATCATATAGAAAGTTCCTTGAAAAATATTCTATTTCTTGTACATTACCTTAAGGCAGCTGTGTGTATTTTATATAAATTCCACACAGAAAGTTTCTAGCAAAAGATTATATATTTCCAGTAAAATTATAACAAACATACTGTCAATTGCACTTGACACTGACCTTTCAATTCGAATTTTCTTAATATAGCAGCTGTTTCTAGAGCATAGATGGCTAATATAAGATATTTAATTTCTTAATAATTTTTTAACTCTGTATCAAGCTATCCATTTAATATGAAGTATAAAATGCATTCAAATCGTATAGACAACAAATATTCTTTAATATTTATAATAACATTAAATGTGAAAAAATGATATTAAACATCGTTTTTTCGAAAAAAACTGTTAAAATCTTCAAATTAGGATACTTCCGGTTGACCAATTATAACCAAAATCTAATCAGATCTCTATATGGATGTAACGAAGAAGAATACGAAAGAATTATAATTTTTGGAATTGTAGTATTAGTTATCACAGGTGAAAATTTTGTCACACACACACACATACACGCACATACACACACATACACACAGATCATCGTAAAAATAATAAAAACGTATTGTGGGGACCCTAATTCGTGCTTATTTACTGAAAACTCACCATCTAAATTCATAAACGAGAGAGTCGTAATAATTTGATTTAATTTTTAATTTTCTGTCTCTACTAGATTTGGCAACACGAGCTTTCTGCAAGAGATGAAAATACAAAATGAATAAAAGCTGATACATAAATAAGTAGCACAAATATTAATTCATTGATTAGCTTTTGTTTAAATTGTATTTTAATCTCCTGAAGAAGACATACGTGGTGCCAAGACTAGTAGGGGCCGATATTTAAAAAATTTAAACCGTTAATGCATTTCTAAATTTTTATTTTCATCTAATTATCCTTCCAGACAAGAATTTTTTGAAGCTTTAGTAAGTAACGTACTATAACGAGTTGTAAAATTTTAGATGATTTCCAGTTTATATGTTGTATTCTACGTAACAACCTGTAGAACCATTTGAAACATCAAATCACTGAAATCAAACGAAGTAAAAAAGGAATGAAAAACCCTAACGACAGTTTCATTAGAGCTTGTGCTTTCCGTCGGTCTCCATCAGTGGTTTAAAATTCCCGGGCTAATCGTCTTGGCATTCTGTTGTTTCCTAGGCCAACTGCGTTTAATGTGTGCGCGCGTGGTCCTTTTACAAGTAAATAGATGGTTGGCGAGCCTGTTCCGGCGTAATGACGCAGTTATACCAACTGTTCGTTTTATTTTCACCAGCTGCAACTGTTTGGACAGCGATTACGGCTCAAACATTCTCCATGTTCATTAAACTATTATAGTAACGATGTTAGTGGCTGACCACTGAACTTTTTCTTTGTTTGCTTTATTTTTTTGTTTATTGACAAACTTTACCCTGCAGCTTCAGTAAATACAATTGCGCGCAGCAACAAGATTTGCTGACTATTTGTAATTCAAGATTTTTTTCCTATTATTTAATCTAAAAAGATAAAACAATGGATTAAAACATAAGCTAACATTATTATCTCTGAACTATTGTGTAACTTAACTATTTCATTCCAGAACAAATCATTAGTTCAACCCGTGGAATACTCATATATTATTTATTCCTTAATTGTTGCTTATTGTTTCGTTTATCAAATTTTAATACATGCTTTATTAAATGGAGTCTCGTGACCGCGTTCCTCAGTATCTGGTCGTGAATCTGGGGAACCAGGTTCGATCCCGAAATCCCGACCGACTCGAAAATAAATATTTCGAATTTATATGACACAAAAGTGGACCCTGTGGTGCACTCTCCACGTCATCAATAAGTGCTCGTGAGGTGATGCCTGGTTAATGCCCTCACGGTATACATATGTCGTTATCATTACCAACAGATTATGACACCCAGCAATGGGTAATATGTTAAAATTTAAATTTTCGCCTACATCTCTACACCTTTTCCATTTGTATTTCAGAAATGGGAATATTTATTTTAAAAAGCGTCATTTGTAATTCAGGATAATCAATTTAATTTCAGAATTCTTCAAATGTAATTCAGAATAATCATTTTCAAGTGAATTTCAGAAAGCGATCGCCAAAAATTAGAAAACAAAGTTTTTTGATAACCACTCCATCTATTTTCAAAACTAATACATTTATAAAATTCTTAAACTATGTACTACGACATTTATCCTAAACAATTTTTTCATTCTATCAAAAAAAAGTTTTTATTCAAATTTAAATACATTAAAGTTTATCGTCTGTGTGCGTATTTTGCATAATTTCTACATAAAAGTGATAGAAACACGCTTGCGTTGTAATTGAAGTAAATGAATAAAGATTTTTTCGGATACATTAAAAAAAATGTTTATGACAAATGTAGTAGATAGTTTCAGGATTTTATAAACGTGTTACTTTCGAAAATCGATGGACTGGTTAAAATCTTGTTTTCAAAAGTAATTCTAAATACCAATGTTTTACAGGGCTGAAAGGTAATTTTGAAAGAAAAAAATTCAATAGTCCTTACAATACATATACATGTGAAAAATTATATATAAGCTGTCTTAGTTAAATAATTCTTTGATTATGTAGTAACTATTATGTTAAATAAAGATCTATTATTATTATTATTATTATTATTATTATTATTATTATTATTATTATTATTATTATAAGTGAGTTATGACGATTGTTTGAAAAACAAAAGAACTCCAATAACTACGAATTGGGGCATCAAATCAAAAATTGGAACTAAAAAATGTTTGATTTAATGGTGGAAAGACTTAGTATTAACATCCTGTATATAATAAATAAATAATTCACTGATCTGAATTACAAATTACAACTTCTAAAATCGCCAATGTAAATCAAGGCTAACATGTAATTTTTCAGTTCCTGCAGCGTTCTTAATTACAAATAATTTTTTCTGAATTATATTTGATGCTTTCTGAATTACATTTAACGCTTTCTAAAATTAAATTGATGATTTTGAATTACAAATTAAGATTTCTGAAATTAAATTGTTGTTTCCGACCAACGTCAAATATTTCGATTTTTAAATGACACAAAATAGTAGGGATCGACCGATACCGATATCGGTATCGGTATATCGGCCATATCGGTCTTCTTGGCCGATATCGGTATCGGCCGATATGTAAACCACGATATCGGCCTAAAAAAATATAAATTGCTTAATATTTCAGTTGCTAAGAATTTTTTAAAGGAAATTAAAACAGAAATACTAAATAAAAAACAAATCAAGTTTATTCTTATTCAAAATTTAGCAAAAAATCAAAAAAGTCATTAAAAATGTAGAAGTAAAGTTACACACTTAGTTAAACAAATTAATATTTAAAGTTAAGTTTTGGCAAGTTGTAATGTAACAAAATTAAGCTTTATGCTCTTTCCGGAGTTAGACGATTTCTTGCGCTTTCATAAACATTTCCAGCTGAAGAAAATAGCTGTTCACTAGCAACACTACTTGGCGGTGGTGCTAAATATATTATTGCAACTTTGTACATCAATGGAAAATAGTATATTGTGTATTAGGAGTAAAAGTAATACTTTGTGTGGCGAGCATGGAAGTTTGCACGACGAGGGAAGCGAGTCGGACAATTGCATGCAAGGCACACAAAGACACTTTTATTCCGAATGACACATTAATTTTTTTTTCAAACGCACTACTTTTCTTTTTCTTTGCTAATTCTACGTAGTTTCTATGGATATTTATTTATTTTATTTCTACTCCGCCGGCGTAAAAATTTCCAACGGTGTGGGAATAAAGTTTCTATCTTGTGAATTAAGTCACAAAAATGCCATTTCTACGACGTTTGAAAAAAAATGTCTTTTTTGCATTTGCTCTGCATTTTTTGTGATTTATTTCTGGTTAATGCGTGTAACGGTAACAGTATATCATTATAAATCACTTTTACCTCATTTATACAGCAAAAAAATTACGACAAAATTTTATGGCCGATATATCGGTGTCGGCCGATATCGGATGTGAGTATATCGGTATCGGCCGATATCGGTATCGGCCACAAAAAATCATATCGGTCGATCCCTACAAAATAGACCACTGTAGTGCCCTCTCCACGCCAGCAATGAGTGCCCGTGAGGTGACACCTAGTAAGCGTCCGCACGGTGCAAATATTTCATCATTACCGATATATGTGTACAAAGCATATTGGCATACCCAGTAATGAGTAGTAAGCCGTGACGATATATTTATTTATTCTAAATTTCATTTGATTTTTCTGAATTACACTTGAAACTTTCCGAATTACAAGTGAATATGATATAGTAAGCTATATACTTTTTCTGAATATACATTGCACCACTAAAATGGCTGCTTAATGAGGCAAATTTTGTCTAATTCAATCCCATGTTAAACACGTTATCATGGACATAATATTAGTATAAAATAAATATATTGTTGCACATCGGCCGTAGACGGCAGCACTACATACTTAATTTTTAAGGTTAAACATAGTATACAAGCTGAATTTTAACCCCACGTTTCTAGTTTAAAAAAATAATCGTTAATTTTTACCCACAAATAAGTATATCAAGTTAGCAATGACTAGTAATAAGAATTTATATTTCTGAAAGTCCTGAGAAGTTGAAATTGTATTCGGTAACCAACTCTCCGACCCTGTTACTGTTTCAAAGTTGTTCTATTAGAATTTCAGGGCGAATTTGATTATTCCATTAATATACAAAAGTTTTACGGAAATTTAGCTATCTGTTATTCAATTATTTAGTTTGCAGTTGACTTGAGATATTACTTGCTAACTTTTAACAAATTGTTTCTTATAAAAAGCATGGAATGGATATATATTGCTTTTGCTTAGAGTTTACAACTTCATTTATTTTTAAATTGCCAACTATTAATTTAATTATATGTCGATTTTTCGAGTCTAGAATAAAGTTTAATATAAACGGATAAAGAAGAAGAAACTTATATTATTTATTGCAAAAGGCACAGCCATGTAACTATAACGTACATATAACAGACAAGACGCTAGATATTATTTTCTGTGAAAATTTAATCAAAACTACGTAAAATTGAATTGCAGTAAAAAACTTTAGTTTCCTAACATATAGCTTAGGTTGTAGAATCAAAAAGGATCAAATGGCTTCATAGAAATATGAAATTTGATTTAACTTGATAAGATTCCATTACAAATTTATAAGTAAAGAGTAGAAATAATAATGAGTGTTTCAGATTTTTATTTGATGAGCTGCAAAATAGTTATTTGTATCATTAGTCTAGAAACTGCACTTTGTAAGTGTGACTATATTTTAACAGGCCAAATCGGACGCGGGCGGTAAAATTGACAAAAAGCCCGGCGGGCGTAATGTTCGACTTTTCGTCATGGTAACTAAGGTAAAAACAAATAATATTGATACAGTTGTGCGTAAAATAATGTGGGTAAATATTTTTCAATAACCAAGCAAAAAATATGATACGATATAACATTTTTTACCTCCTGTCATACCGTAGGTAAGGGAGTGTGTGCGTGTGAGTGTGTGCGTGTGCGTCTGCGTGTGTGTGTGTGTGTGTGTGTGTGTGTGTGTGTGTGTGTGTGTGTGTGACGACTTTTTCGTCCACGCTAACTCTGATAACAAACTTCCAAATATTTATATTTTTCGTACTTAAGCTTTCTGCAATCATATAGAGTTGATTAGATTTTGGGTAAAATTGGATAATCGGAAGTGACTCTTTACTTGAAGCCCATAACAGTTTTTAATGAACTATATTAATATATAATCCAAAACTTTTCAATTTTAGTATTTAAGACTTTTATATCAAGGAGAACAACATATTAGATATTGGATAAAATTAATAAACCAGAGCTAACATTAACTTAAAGCTCTGCACAGATTTTCGTGAAAAATATATTATAATATAATCAAAAACGTGTTAAATTCAGTATTTAAGACTTCTATATGAAGAGGAACAACAATTTTGGCTAAAATTGATAATCAGGAAGTGATACTTTACTTGAAGGTCTTAACATATTTCTGTGAAAAATATATTATGATATATTCCAAAACTTTTCAAATGTAGTATTTAAGACTTTTATATGAAGGGAAGTAACATACTAGATTTTGGCTAAAATTAATAAACCGGAAGTGATACTTTACAGGAAGATATAAAACAGATTTTCTTGAAAAAATATATTAAAACATGATTCAAAACTTCTCAAATTTGATATTTAAATTTGTGTATAGTTTGAAACAACATTAAATTTTGACTTTACCTATATTATAAACCGGAAGTGGTACTTAATTTGGAGCTCTTAATAGATATTTGTGGAAAAACATAATAAAATATAATCATAATCCAAAATTTGGAATGACAGGCTTTTCTATTTATTGGAACAACAAATTAGAATTTGTTTACAAACGATCAACCGGAAGTGATACTTTACTTAAAGCTCATTGCTATTTCAAACATGGAATTGACGGGAGGTCATGTGTTAGCCACATCAGATTTTTTTAAATATAAAAACAAGAGCCCGGAATTATTCAAAATAATTCTGTATTTGATTGAAAATAGTACTTCTTTGTACACCTTGTATTTTATACCTTCATATAATTATTTTTAATTAAACCTACAAAATACAAAAAAAAAGAAACCGAACATGTTATCTTATTTTGCCACTGTCTACCTTATCTTCGTTTAAAATTTCAAATAATAACATTAGATTTTAATTTGTACTAAGTATTATTCAAGTTTTCATCTCAGATCATCACATACGCACATTGTTAAGTGTTATACTTATGCATTTGAATTTATTACGTTAATTTCTATACTACAAAATTTTAAAAATATGGCATCAAGAAATAAATTCCTCTTGATATTCATGTAAAAATTAATGTTTGCATATTATAAATAAAATATTATTATAGCTAGGTATCTGAATATTGTAAATAGTAAGAGGATATTGTTTAAAATTCATGTCACATAATTGAAACTATACTAAGGCAGATATTCTACACAGCTGTCCATTTTGCAATATTAATTATGATGCTCTTTCAAATAATTATTGCCGCTATATATTCCGATAGCGTAAAATGGTATGAGGAACGTATTAAATTAGCAATACAAGCGTGGCAGGTTTCGCTAATAACCATGTTAACATCATGCTTCTATCGTATTTATCATTGTGGCATTTTCGTGGTGATATTTGTATACACTTTATGCTACTTTAATTATTATTCAAAGTTAAAGTGATTCATTTACAAACTTTCAGGAAGCATGCAAGGGTTTCATTTAAATTTAAAAGATAATTACCTTATATTAATTACATACATTAAATTTTATGAATATTCTCTTTTTACTTCCTTGTACATAATAAAGGAAGTATTGTAATCGCGAAAAATTTCAGTTTTCAGATTTAAGCGGAAATATCCATTTTGACCATCTGTGAATCCATTTTGACTAACTTCGTCGTGAAGTCTGTACAATAAGTAATTTGAATTGTCTCAAGCTCTTACTCACAGGTTTTTAAAAAAGTGTTCCTCTAATTTTTTTGAGCAGTGTATTTGCATTTTCATGAAAAAATTACCTAGTTAATAATTTTAAAGAATTCTGAAATTTTAATGCATTATCAGTTTGCCATAACATTTGTGCTTGCTTTGTTTGAGGATATATTTTAACGTTTATCTGACGTATCATTTGTTTTTCATTAGGGAGTTTTTGCATAGCGTTTTCCCGAAAGACATAACGCTAATGACTTAGTTGCTAGCAATATCATATTTGTTACTTGTCGTATTTATTTTAAAACATCAGACCCTTTTTGTTTTACAATCAGAACTGTCATACAAATTCGCCATTTTCTTATTTATTCCTGGGATTGGGTAAAATATTTAAAATTGAGAGTTTTATCATGGTCAATAATTTGAAATTGCTAAGAAATGTAACAGAGATAAACATCATTAAAAATAACGTGAATGGACTACAAGAATATTTTTTCTTTCAGAGCTGTCAGTGAACATGTAGAACACCTTTTAAACCTATTTAGCAAACATTAAATAGTTCTTCCCTTGATCTCTTTATCAAAATACAATGAATATGACATAAATAAAATAATATAAACAATTGTCATTTTAACGTTAAATTCAACGTACGTGTGATTAAAACTTAATGCAAAATCCAAACTTGCGTTGACGGAATCTTCTCATACGTCATGCAAAAACTCCCTATTCTGCACTGTCAAACATTAATGGAAAACTCAATATACGTAAAGTCACTATTACATTTCAACCCGTCCAAGTACGAAATATAAGTTCTGCGCATACAAGGTCAGTCTCAATCAGGGTTGCCAACTGTCCCGATTTGGATTTAGTCGGAATGTCCCGATCTCAGGCTTCTGCTCCGCGTTCCGCAGAGTGTGCTACCGGGTCTCTATTTGTCCCGATTTTATTACCTATACTAAATTTTAATTGTGTAGAAATAATTATAATTACAAGTATATAAATTAATAATTCTTAAAACTAAAATATTTGGTATCCAGTTGTTTGTTTCTCAATTGTAAGACTACATTATGTAAACCCTACAATATGAAGAGTACATAGAACTGATTATAAATAATTTCAAAGAGTATAAAATTATTAGATTGGATAAGTTTATAGTAGGTAATTATTTTGGTTCATTACTTTCGGCAGTTTCTCATAAATAGTTTAAGATAATTGTAAGGCTTTAAAAGCTGTTGAAATTGATAATAAGTTTGATGATTAAAATGTTAATTATTTTCAATAAGTTCATGTTATTTCTCTTTTAATTTATTTGATGGTAATGAGATATGTGTTTTAATAATAAATACTGGCATATTATTTTTAACTGTAATTAGACGAATTTAAGAAAAATTTGATCACATATCCCATTTTAAGACTTATTAAGGATGATAATAAACAGATCTAGGCAAAATAACGAAAAGTAGTACACAAGTACCAAGTATCTTGATGTTTCTGAATGTACTTGAAGTACAAGTACATTTTTAGTTTCTAAAGTACTTGAAAGTGCCAACTACTTGAAAAAGCACTTGTAAACTTGGGTGCAAGTACTTTTTCAGATAATTGATATTTTTCTGATTATATGGACCTTAAAAGGTGACAAAAATTTCAATATGCGATATTTATTTGGTTAACAAGAGATCCTCGCTGGGACTGCCGTATCACCTAGCGATCGTATGACGTAAAATTGACGTCATGTGATCGCCAAGCGATACGAGAAGCTGTATCGAAATGTTAGAATGACGTCATTTTTACGTCATGCGATCGCCATGCGATACGGCAAAGTCCCAGCACTTTAGATAGGTTATAAAAAACATTATATGTATATGCAGTATGCAGATTAGAATTAATTTATTTATGCCACAAAATTTTCAAATATATCTTTACTTTCATATTATAGCTGAAAATATATTTATTAATGAAATTCACGTGAATATGTGCAACAGGAATAACACCAGACCACTACAAAAGAAACACTGTCAGACAAACAATTCTGATAACATTGTTAACTTCTAAATTATTCATTGAACTTCAAGTACATTTAAAGTAATTCAAGTACATTTAAAGTAATTCAAGTACATTTAAAATACTTCAAGTACATTTAAAGTACTTCAAGTATTTAAAAATACTTCAAGTACTTTTCATTGTACTTCAAGTATTTTTCCAAGTATTAAGTACTAAGAACATGTAAATAGACTATGTCAAGTACGATAAGTATTTATTTATTTATTTATTTATTTAATTTAATTCAATCCAACATGCCCCAATTACAGGATGAATGTTATACATAAATATTTCATTCCAAATACATATATACAAAAATATACAAAAAAAAAACACAAAAACAATACTTAAAGTATAGAGAGAAGTAGTAACAAACAAAAGATATCAAACTGTCAAATAGTACATCAAGGTATGATGGAATTGAGTTGAAAATGTTACACATTTGCCTGATCGGTGACTTAGTTTCATAATTCGTCTTAGCTTTACTGACCTTAAAAGTAATTTAGTAACGTGACGGTGTACGGGGTACATGAAATGGAAGTTGCTGCAAAATACGAGTACGTAGATCAATTCTTACATTATTGATTATTTTATAAACAAAAAGACAAGTCTGAAGCCTTCTACGATTAACTAATGATAAAAAATTACTTTCAGACAACAAGGAAGTCATATCATAACTAGGGTACTGTTTGTATTTTTTATAATAATATTATGTAATAAACCTTTTTTGTACAGATTCAAGTCTAGATATTTGTTTGCCATAAATAGGGTTCCAAACTAAAGCACAATATTCTAATTTTGACATGCCCAATGACTGATACAAACATTTCACAGATAATATATTATATAAATAGAAAGTACTTCAAGTACAGTACTTGAAGTACTGAAAGTACCTGCAAGCCTAATAAAGTATTTTTCTTGCAAGTATTGCCCAGCTCTGATAATAAACAATATTAATTGTTTCACTGTTTTATACGCACAGAGTATTGATATAATCTGTTATTAGTGTCGCCCCGATTTTTTTTGCCTGTCCTGATTTTTTTTACATACAATCCCGAAAAACTGATTTTCTGAGTTGGCAATCCTAGTCTTAACGTAACGCGTGGCAGCTATAGGTATCCCTGTTGGGATGCGATCAACCTATGCATCTTAAATTCAAAGTCAAAGCCATAACGTCAGACTACAATGTGCTAACCATATCCACATAAAAAATTAATTCAGATATTTGTATATCAAGGCCGCGAAATCATTCTTTAGCGTAATGAGAGAAAAATTGTGGTCGAAGCCGCTTGCGCCCGAGGCAAGGCAATCTCGAGGGCCCTAAAGGATGTCACGGACAAGATGTACACACTATTTTTTGTGCAATCGTAAAAATATGTAATTACAAATTTTATTAATTTTAAACAGTTTTATTGTAAATAGAAAGTTAGCTTTCAAGGTAGCCATGGAATTGACATTTGATAAACAAAAAAATGCAATTCTCAAGTGTCAAAGTAATTGTTTACTTAATTTCGTGGCCGCTACCAAGACAACGGTTGCGAAATCTGATTTTGCGTCCTGCATTGCGGCTGCGAAATGCTTATTTCGCTTCTAGTTACACAAAAAAAAAATTAAAAGTTATAAAATATTGTAGCAACAATATGAAACCTGTAGTAGTAAACAGTAGCTACTACATTACACATTTTGCGAATAATACTGTAGAAATAAATGAACAAATCTCCTATTAGCTTTGTTCCCTCGCAATAAAAAAAGTTGAAGAGCGTAAACAAAAGTGATGTGACCGCGTAGTACCGGTCCTTGAAACGCAAATCCAGGCAAGCTAACTAAAAAAAATTATGAAAACAATTCGCCGTGTAAATAAAGCGGCGAATGTTTGTCTGATCCTCCGCGAGTCCGGAATCGTAATGAGCATTGAGCATGGCTGCACAGTCACAGTAGGCCATGCGGGGAACATATGTGCACGGCGCAAATTTAATTTCGCAGAATAAAAGAAAAATTTATATCCTGTTCGCACACTTCATTTCTTTTTTTAATATACGCGTTGTATGACTGATTACTTTGTACAACTACGAGGTTCGTTCGTTTGATTGTTTGTGGATTAGATATACATCCAAAGCTTTGAAACAAAAGAACGGGTCATTTAGAGATCACTGATGTGGAATATACATGCAAATAAAATTAGGATTCTTTTGTCGTCTCTGTTGATAATACGTATGTTTTGATATGCGTACGAAAAATAGGTTACTTGTGTGGTTTTCAGCAGTGTAGTCTGCATAATTAAAATAAAATTGAAAATGAATGTGCATTCTACTATTTATAAAGAATTTTTTTGCTATTGCGAAGTGTATTTTATTTCATGAGCAAAAAGTTTAAATATAACCAAGAGGGGTGTTCGAGGCAACATTATATTAATATATGTAAAATGGAATAAACGACTGATGATGTTGATGGGAGGAAAAATAGCAGGAATGCAGTCTAAATTTGTTTATTATTTAGTCTGAGGCCAACGTTTCGCTGCCACTTACAGCGTCATCAGGACAAACTGGTGAAAAACAAATATAAAAATACAAAATAAGAACACATGTTATGTATATTACAAATTGTTTATACTTACAGACTAAGGCGTTAAAAAATAATAAATAAAAATAAATATATATGTTCAAACATAGTGTTTGATCATATATATTTATTTTTATTTATTATTTTTTAACGCCTTAGTCTGTAAGTACAAACAATCTGCATTGTTAACTACATAACATGTGTTCTTATTTTGTATTTTTATATTTGTTTTTCACCAGTTTGCCCTGATGAAGCTGTAAGTGGCAGCGAAACGTTGGCCTCAGACTAAATAATAAACAAATTCAGACTGCATTCCTGCTATTTTTCCTCCCATTATATTAATAGTTATTTGTGTATCACTAGGCCAGAAACTGAACATTTGCGAGAGCGAGTTTATTTTGACAGGCCGAGCTGAAAGCGAGGTCTGCAAGTACAAGATTTCGCAAAACATTTTTTGTGCCGGCTTCTCCATAAATTCTTCTACACTTTTATTCTATTTTACATAACCTCAAAAAGTGAACATATATTTTTATCGGTTTTATGTTGCAAGTTTAATTATATAATGCGTAATTATTTTATATTTATTGAAAATATATCATAAGAACATTAGTTATATATATATATATATATATATATATATATATATATATATATATATATATATATATATACCGCGTGTCGCTCGAAATCCGTTACATAGGCATTTAACATGGGAAAACCGTTCTTCCTAGCGCGTTGCTCCCCAAATTATTTTAGAAATAAAATCTTCAAATAAAGTTATTTTCGAAATTTTTCATTTTGATTTTAGTATTTTATCCTCTTTATTATTGGCAATGATAGGAGTTGAGGATTAATATTCCACAAATTTAAGTACAAAGTGCATACAATAAAATATGAATGTAGAGTCTATTTGTATATGGATATAGCACCAAATGGAAGTAAGAGTAGTTTCCTAATAGAATAATGTGAAAATTTAATATTAACTTGAACTGTTGCTATTGTAAGTTTCAAGTAGAATTTAAGTCTGTTTTATTGTATTTATATATACTTGGGTTGTAAGGACGGAAACCATTTTGTAGAGTTATTAAATTGAGAAAAGGCCTTCAGGTTCCAATTTCTTTATTTATAAATTAACTAATTTGAAAAACGGACGTTTCGGGCGAATATCCGCCCATCATCAGCTACATGAAAATATTTACAAGAATTACAAAAAATGTTACATCATTATCGAATTCTGTGTACAAAGCAGATTGGCACACCCAGCAATGGGTAATATGCCGTGATGATATATTTATATATTTATTTATTTATTTAGTTACAATCAGTAGAAGCGAATAAAACACTTACCAACAGGTTACACTGGGATTAAATGTTTGACATTAAGTTGTACAATATAAATGATATTAAAATACATATGAAAGCGGAACGCTAATTGGCTAAATTGCAGTTTATCCAGAATTCAAGAATTTTAAATTAATGGTTATGTATACTTGGTAAACCATTAAAAACACTAAATACCGCTAAAAATTGGGTGCGGAAAGCTATATTTACAAAGATTTTGTCATTTTTTCTGAAAAAAAAAAAATTAGGTTAGATGAACTACATATATTTCCATGTTTAAGTAGGTACTTACGCTTTCATACGAATAATAGTGTTTCAATTAATGTATATTTGCAAAATTATGTCTTATTTTCGTTCTTATCCTACGTTTTATAACATTTTTTATTTATAATTTTGCGTTCATCTGTCAAACTATTGTAAACTACCATGAAGATAGTGGACCGCTGGGCCGAGCGATGTCGAATGTGTGCCTGGTGTGCGTTAGGTATTGTTTTTGTCGGGATTTTTTTAAAATTTCTTAAAGAATACGTGTGCGTTAGGTATTGTTTTAGTCAGGATTTTTTTTAAAAAAAATTTCAAACATTACTCTGCGTTAGGTATTGTTTTTATCAGGATTTTAAAAATAATATTTTTTCAAAAAAATACATAAATACCTGTTTCCGCGCTCCAATTTTTTGTTTCTTTATTATATTTTAGCTAAAATAAGACATTATAACAAAAAAATAGCAATTTCAACATTACTGTGCGTTAGGTACTGTTTTTGTCAGGATTTTTTTAAAGGAATATTTTTCCAAAAATATATAAATACCTGTTTCCGCGCTCCAATTTTATGTTTCATTATTATATTTTAGCTAAAATAAGACATTACAACAAAAAAAATTGCAATTTCTACTATTCTGGATAAACTGCAATCCATCCCGCTAATTAATATACATATTTTATAAATATGGGCATCGTTACCAATTAACAAGTAACTGTGCGGTAGCACAGCAGCAAAAGAAATGAAATATCACATAGTTTGCTGGTGTAAAAAATATAAGCAACCACAGACTGGATTATATTTTATACACCAGTAAACTATGATATTTCAGTTCTTTTGCTACCGCACAGTTGCTTGTTAGTGGGTAAAGATGCCCATATTTATAAAATATGTATATTAATTAGCGTTCCGCTTTCATATGTATTTTAATATTATTTATATTGTACAACTTAATGTCAAACATTTAATGGCAGTGTAACCTGTAAATAGCGTTATTCGTACGGCTATGAATCAAGGTAATATATACCAATTAGTAAATAAACGTACGTTACAGCGTTACAGTATTATCAATAATGAGCATCGTTTAAAAATGTCCTAACTTAGTAGAAACAATATGAATTTTTGAAAGACAAGCGTGTTATATCCATCCTTATCGCACCCGCTTGTAGTCTTTGCAAATGAGACAGATGATGTTGATCGGATATCTTTAAAAAAATTTTACTGTACCTAGTTACACTCACCTCGTTTCATGTTTACAACAAATTCAGCTCGAATCGATCACTGCACTGAATGTGTCAGTTGCATGTCCGTTAAGAGGTTAAGTTCTAGTTAGTAATTACACATACACATTTATATGTCCACATAGCTGAAACTCTTATTTTAATTAAAATCCCGTTTTATACAAGAGCACAATAAATAAGTATACTTCACTGCTTGTATTGTTACAAATTTCCAGTACACATGAATTAAATAATGTCAATACGAAGAATATTTACAAACATGCTTGTAAACAAGTAATGAACAACTGAATAGTGCACGCAAGTAAACAAATTCCTGTGCAAACGAATTTCGTTAACAATCAAATTTCTGTTAGAGTCTGCAGGGGCGGCGGTGATAATAGTTATATTAATAGTTATTAGATAATAGTTAATATTTCTTACACAAGCGGATTAAATGAATGTATAATGAGCGGTACGTATAAATGCTTTAATCCCCATTTTAATCGCGAGTGTAATACAACTGTATATTTAATTTTGACCTAATATACTTCTCCGATTTGAGTGTTAGATTTTTAGAAATAAAATCAGAATCTTGAAATGTCGCTATTCACTTACGGTTATAGTCATTGAGTGTGAGTTTTTTTGTGCGTTGCCAAGTGATCTTTGCTTGTTATGGGTTAAATTGTTTACAGGAAACAATAAATAAATTGGAACACAAATAGAAAACGACAGTGAATTCTATACAATTATGCAGTGTACCTGTGTGAAGAAATAAAAAATTGAAGAATAATTACAGAAAAATTACTACCCAAGAAATAAAAAAAAGAAATATAAAAAATTTTGCTCCTGGAGAATACAGAAAGGATCAAGAGAAGTTATTGAAGCTGTTATTTTAAATTATATTTCCGAACATTGGAGTTATTTCTCCATCCTAAAAGTCTGTAATACGAAATTTTGGATTATATTTTATTGTTTTTCCTCGAAAATCTGTTACCACTTCAGTTTTATCATATAGGTATAGTCAAAATCTAATATGTTGTTTTAAATTATGCACGAGTTTTAAATACCAAATTTGATCATGTTTTAATATATTTTTTCAAGAAAATTTGTTTATAGCTTTCTGTAAATTACTACTTCCAGTTTATCAATTTTAGAAAAAATCTAATATGTCGTACTCATCAATATAAAAGTCTTAAATACCAAATTTGAAAAGTTTTGAATTGTATTAATATATTTTTACAAAAATATGTTCAGAGCTTTAAATAGAGTATCACTTCCGGTTTATCAATTTTAGCCAAAGTCTAATATGTTGCTACCCTTCATAGAAAATTCTTAAATACCAAATTTGACAAGTTTTTGAATATATCATAATAAATTTTTCACGAAAATCTGTTCAGAGCTTCATATGAAAGTCTTAAATACTAAAATTGAAAAATTTAATTTTTCATCAAAAACTGTTATGGGCTTCAAGTAAAGTGTCACTTCCGGTTGTCCAATTTTAAATTTTACCCAAAATCTTATCAACTTTTTATATGAATGTAGAAAACTTGAATACGGAAATTTTCGGGAGGTTATTATAATAGTTATCGTGAAGGAAAAATCGTTACACACACACACTCACACTCACACTCACACACACTCACACTCACACTCACACTCACACTCACACTCACACTCACACTCACACTCACACTCACACTCACACTCACACTCACACTCACACTCACACTCACACTCACACTCACACTCACACTCACACTCACACTCACACTCACACTCACACTCACACTCACACTCACACTCACACTCACACTCACACTCACACTCACACTCACACTCACTCACACACTCACACACTCACACTCATTCACACACTCACACACTCACACACTCAAACACTCACACACTCACACACTCACACACTCACACACACACACACACACACACTCACACACTCACTCACTCACACACTCACACACTCACACACTCACTCACTCACTCATACACACACTCACTCACTCACTCACACACTCACACACACACACTCTCACACACACACAAACACGCACGCACACGCACACGCACACGCACACGCACACTCACACACTCTCTCACACACACACACACAAACACGCACGCACACGCACACGCACACGCACACGCACACGCACACGCACACGCACACGCACACGCACACGCACACGCACACGCACACGCACACACACACACCTAATTCGTGTTTATTTACTGTAAACTCACCAACGAATTTTTGGACCGATAACATTACCTGCCTTACCTACGGTATGACGGGAGGTAAAAACGCGCCCGTATGAAGAGCTAGGAGGAAAAAGAATGAATGTCCATTTTCTAGCTAAATGAGATGATTGGGCCTTCTAATAGATTGAAGGCGGGGCTTTTAAATGGTATATTTAAAGAAGGCAAAAACGGTAACAATCCTAAGATATTCAGGAGCTACAATAAATGACGGTCTAAGCATCTTCCAATTTGAGTTTTGGTCTAAGATTGAATACAATACCTTACTTCAAAAATAAGGTTTCCAACTTTAAAATTCGCGTACTTATTGGAAAAATAGTTATTTGTGCTGCTAGGTAGGAAAGTTGTACTTTTCCGGTCCGAAGGATATGTATACAGCCGAGACGTAGTCGAGGCTGGATACTTCCTGAGGACTGGAAAAGAACTTTCCTACCATGTAGCACAAATAACTATTTTTCCAATAAGTACGCGAATTTTAAAGTTGGAAACCTTATTTTTGTTTATATTTTAGTTACACCCTGCGGGCGGTAAAGTGTAAAGCAAAAGCCCGCCGGGCGGTAAATAATATGACAAAAAAAAACAAATAACGGTAAATAATATTTTATTTGTGGATATTTATAATACAGTTGGATATATTTTTCAACGAAATTCCCTCCAAATGAATTGTCTCTGAAGATTTCTTTAAATAGTGATTCAACTGATTTCTGTCTTTGTCAGTTGCAGAAATGTCAGATGACAGACCAGGTTTATCATGGTTTTTAGTACCAATAATCAGTCGAGCTGTTTTATTTTTTACTTCTACAGAATCATCCAAATAACCTTCTGCGACTGATGTACTTCTTCAACCGCCGTGCCTTTCAGTTTATAATAACGACCAATATTCAAATTCATCTTGATCATTAACATCTTCTTGATCATGGAAAATTTGGACCATAATGAAGAACTCATATATTTTATACTGAAAAGTAAGCACAATCTATAGAATAACAATATATACGAGTAATATTGATATATCACCATACCTTTTCATTGAAATATGCGAGCAACACAGTTTCGTTCAAAATTGTCACATTTTTTTCTGTCAACCAGGCTTGCAACACATCGTATTCGTTTAGATATCGGTCCTTTGACTTACCAGGACATAAATCCGCTAAAGCTTCATTAGCTTCTAGCAAAAATTTTTCAAAAATTTCAATATCATTATCAGGTTGAAGCTCCATGCGATCAATTATTTGTTTACACAAAACAAATGGTTACCAATACAACGCATCGCCTAAATGTTTCTTGGCATAGCCATCTTATATTTTTTACATAGCAACAAGGTTTTAGTCATGCAATTAAAAATTACGTTCAATTTGGTTTCAGTTGTGCGTAAAACGTTGTACGTACCTCAGGCCGAAAGAGGTTTACGCCCTTGGACGAATAAAAGCCCGACGCAGGCGTAAACCCTTTCTTTCGGCCCTCTATACGTAAATAACTATTACGTTTCATTGTTTTGTAAATTGCACAATATTTTATGATTAAATTAGTTACGACATTTTTGTGTAAACAGCGGTTATTCAAGTCTTAAGAGAATTTATGAAAATGTAGACAGAACATCCAAGCCAAGAAGGAAGTGTATATGAAGCTGGATTCGACTCATTGTGAAAATAAATGATATGAAATAATAAAATGCACCATAATAAATTTTTGCGTAGTTTAAAGCACGTCAAAAGGACATTTAAAAATGAAATGTCAGTTTTACGACGCAACAAAACAAGACAATCAAAACTAGAATAATGTAGTAAGTAGATAAAATATACCACGAACATATATTTTCACTTTCCTAGGAACTGTACAGGTGTACGCTGTATTTTACTACGCGGAATACTTTTTCTCCTTTCATGTTCACAATATTATCCTCTGCCGTACAAAGAAGTGCACTCAAGGCTTCATCTGAAAAATGAGCATAAAAAATAACAAAAATGGAAGAAGACAACGCACAAGTAGTTTATACGCTCTTACGGGTAATGCCCTCTTCATTTTGTTCCAAAACTTTTTTCTTAAAGAAAACTTTTATTATATAATATCAAACTATATAATTAGAATTTATATAGGACAAGAACAGGTTTCGTAATTTTACACAGTTTTTAATAAAATAAAAAAGTTTTTTCACTACTAGCTACACAAAGGTACTTTATTGACCGAATAGAGTGCCGTGAAATTGAATTTCTCAACCCGTCCATGGTTACCGGTATATAATTTTTCATTATTAACCGATAATAAGTTAATAATGAATAAAGTTCCATTTTTTGATAATTCTGTGACAGTTTTAAATCGGAAATGTTTATAGCAAGTTTAAGTATAACCAAGAGACTTTATTAATATTTTATGCATTTAAATGGGTTTTAATGGTTGTTGTAATCTTTTCCTTACTGAAAACTGATGATTTTATTGGGTGATAATTTACATTTTTCCGTTTCAAAATGCAATTAATTTAAAATACTTTGAAATATCAATGTTTTCTTTTTAAAAAATCTGATGTGGCCAGCACATAACCTTCCGTCAGTTCTATGTATTTTGTATAAATGTCATACAGAAAGTTCCTTGAAAAAGATTATATTTTTTGTACATTACCTTAAGGCAGTTGTATGTATTTTATACCAAACAGAAAGTTTCTAACAAAAGATCCTATATTTACAGTAAAATTATAACATAAACATACTGTCAACTGCACTTGACACTGACACCTTTCAATCAGAATTTTCTATTTTCTTAATGTAGCAGCTGTTTCCAGAGTTATAGCAAAGCTGACTAATATACATGATATTTAATGTCTTTATAATTTTTAAACTCTATGTCCATTTAATATGAAGTATAAAATGCATTCAAATTGTATAGAGAATAAATAATTCTTTAATATTTATAATAACATTATATGTGAAAAAATGATATTTAACATCGTTTTTTCAAGAAAAACTGTTAAAATCTTCAAATGAGGGTACTTCCGGTTGACCAATTATAACCAAAATCTAATCAGCTCTTCACATGGCTGTAACGAAGAGGAATACGAAAGAATTATAATTTTTGGAATTGTAGTATTAGAGTTATCGCATTAGAAAATTTTGTCACACACAGACACACACACACACACACACACACACACACACACACACACACACACACACACATACACACACACACACACACACACACATACAGACATCATCGTAAAAATAGTAAAATCGTATTCTAGGGACCCTAAAACGTGCTTATTCATCAAAAACTCACCACCGAATTTTTTGACCAAAGACAATACCTTCCTTACCTAAAGGTGACGGAAGGTAAAAAGAGTTGATTTCAACATTGAGTAATGAGCTCATGCAGAGGAGGATTTTTTTATTGCTTACATAATCTTGGAAATATGCAAGAACTACATTTTCAGAAATTTTAATAACTTCTTTAGTACTGCATCAATTCTTAAATGTTGTATACCTGCACTTTTAAATATAGATGTTTCGATTTTTCTGGCATTAGTTTTTCATTTAAATTTTCTGCATCTCCCGTAATTTGGGGGGTGTACAACTTAAATCTTCATCAATCATGATTATTTTTATAAAACTGTCACAATGAAATGATAAAATTTTAGTTTTTGTTTTAATAAACAATTTTACTAGGCCAACTATGCATCAATTGTTCTATCACATTTAAAAGTAAAATGACGTTATGGTGGGATTAATTTCATAAATAATTATTAAAATTATGTGCTAGTAGTGAAAAAAATAGTATATGTACCACGGTTATGAAGAGCATTATATTGCCCTCGCGAATTATAATCCCTCGGTTCCCTCGGGATTATAATCTTTTCGCTCGGCCAATAATCATACTCTTCACAACCTTGGTGTATAATATACTATTAAACTTAATATGAATATTTATTTAGCTTCATAATGTTATACACATACCTAGACAAATGCATAATTAGACAAATATGAATTATTTACGAGTAATATGGCCGTATTATGGTCAAAACTGTAAGTCTAAATCTACATGTAAAAAATCTGATGTGGCCAGCACATAACCTCTCGCCAGATATTTTACCTGGTTGTACACTGGCTTGCAAAAAAATCGCGTACACCTGTTTTTTGCTGTATTGAGTCTGTCTCGATTATTAACTTGTCAATGTCATTAGTGTCAATTAAGATGCCAAAACTATCAGAAAACGAGAAAGTTGTAATACTATCTAAGTTAGAAGAAGAGTGGTCAATCAGAGCAATAGCAGAACATTTTAATACTAATAAAAGTACTGTTATGAGGGTGAAGAGTCGGTGAGAAAATGAAGGAAGTATAAGAAAGAGAGAAGGTTCCGGACGTCCAAAAATTTTCACCAATGAGCATGATGAAGCGCTTGTAAATCATTTATGAGAAAACCCTTTTGGAAAAGCAAGAGATGCTGTATTTGCAACAAATTTCCCAGGGTCATGGTCAACTGCATGTCGGAGGTTCAAAAATTCTGAATTAAAAAACTCAGCAAGTGCTAGAAAAGCTATTCTTATGGAACAAGAAAAGCAAGCGAGAATTCTGTTTAGTTTAAATTATATTTACTGGCCTCTAAATTTTTGGAATAATGTAGTTTTTTTCTGATGAAAAAGTATTTAAGTCCTGCCATGTTGGTCGTTTACGAGTATATCGTCCAAGGAATTCTCGATATCATGAAAGATTTTTCTAGAATATATTTGTAATTTAATAGTAAATTAAGCACAATGCAGAACTTACTCCACGATATATAAAATAGTGACATGACAGTGACAACTCCAATGACAGTTGATATATAACCTATTTTAAAAAAATTCGTATTTACATAGCTAAAAAAAAGTAAAAACTCGGTTACTTGATTTTTAAGGTGTACGCGATTTTTTTGCAAGCCAGTGTACGCATAAAACGAAAAATATTTTTAAATACAAATACATATATTCATGTCTCACTACAAAATAATTCTCACATATATTTGCAAAATCTATGGGATATTTTAATATAAATTATATACAATACATACATTTTCTTTATATTCAATATCCTGATATTTTCTTTTTCTACTTTCCTTTTCTTTTTCTTTATATCGTCATTTTATCGCAAATATTTACAATTTTAAATGGCACAAAATTGACCCCTGTGGTGCACTCTCCACGCCAGCAGTGATTGCTCGTGAGGTGATGCCTGGTAAGCGCCCGCACGGTGAAAATATTTCATCATTACCGATATCTGTGTACAAACAGATTGGCACACCCAGCAATGGGTAATAAGCCGTGATGATATATTTATTTATTTATCGCAAATTCCTTTTATATTCTTTTTTACGTATATTCTTTTGCGTTGTTGACTTTTTTTATTTTCATAATCTTCATAATAATCTACAAATATTTTTGACAGTGGCATACAAATATTTTTGACAGTGAAATTTACACGCACACGCACACGCTCACGCACACGCACACGCACACGCACACGCACACGCACACGCACACGCACACGCACACGCACACGCACACGCACACGCACACGCACACGCACACGCACACGCACACGCACACGCACACGCACACGCACACGCACACGCACACGCACACGCACACGCACACGCACACGCACACGCACACGCACACGCACACGCACACGCACACGCACACGCACACGCACACGCACACGCACACTCACACTCACACTCACACTCACACTTACACTCACACTCACACTCACACTCACACTCACACTCACACTCACACGCGCACGCGCACGCGCACGTACACACACAAACACACACACACACGCACGCACGCACGCAAGCACGCACGCACGCACGCACGCACGCGCGCACGCACACGCACACGCACACGCACACGCACACGCACACGCACACGCACACGCACACGCACACGCACACGCACACGCACACGCACACGCACACGCACACGCACACGCACACGCACACGCACACGCACACGCACACGCACACGCACACGCACACGCACACGCACACGCACACGCACACGCACACGCACACGCACACGCACACGCACACGCACACGCACACACACACACACACACGCACACACACGCACACACGCACACACGCACACACGCACACACGCACACACGCACACACGCACACACGCACACACGCACGCACGCACTCATAAACGCACGCACGCAAGCACACCCACACCCACACCCACACCCACACCCACACCCACACCCACACCCACACCCACACCCACACCCACACCCACACCCACACCCACACCCACACCCACACCCACACCCACACCCACACCCACACCCACAACCACACCCACACCCACACCCACACCCACACCCACACCCACACACACACACACACACACACACACACACACACACACACACACACACACGCACGCACGCACGCACGCCCGCCATAACCGATGAAATACTCGAAGAATTAAGTGCTTTAGTGTTATACAGGCAATATTTAGTCCTACGTCCTTCCCATACAAGCCACAAAACGTTTTTTGTTAACTATCGCCAAGGAAAGTGAAGCACTCAAGTTATAGGAGTGCATACATTTGGAAAAATTCCAAGTCTAATTGCAAAATATTTACAATTGCCGAACCCCAACAATTACACAGGCCACTGCTTCAGAAGAAGCTCAGCCTCACTCTTAGTAGAAGCAGGAGGCGATATTTTAATGCTAAAACGGCATGGCGGTTGGAAATCTTCGACTGTGGCGGAGGGTTATGTGGAAGATTGCATAAACAGCAAAAAAGAAATTTCAAGCAGAATTCTTACAGGTAGAGATGGAGCTTCAACTTCCTTTGTTACCACCAACAATGTAATTGAGACTGAAAATTTGGTGGTTGATGTGAACAATTGCAAATCTGTAACAACTGGCAGTCAAGCATTGTCCACTACCTCTGCAAGTGGAATGAACTTTTCTAAATGCACTAATTGCACATTTCATATTAGTATTAATAATAAGTAAAATATAAATTAATTAGTATCATTTAAATATTTTCTATTCATGTTATAATTGTAAATTTAATATCTTGGCTATATTTTAAGTTAGTTTTGTGTTTTTGTTCATTTAAATAGTTTCTATTCTTTGTAATTGTAAGTTAAATTGTAATTATTTCTAAATATATGTATTTGTCTATTAGGGAGTATTGAATTTACTATTTAAACAAACGAGTGATTGTAGCGGCCGTAAAGTAAATGCGGCCGTAAAGTAAAAGCGGCCGTAAAGTAAATGCGGCCGTAAAGTTGTGTTTGACAGATGTCAAAAAAAGTGACACTTTACGGTTGTCAAACGATACGTAAAACAACTATTTATGTAATAGCCGCCTAAAAAATATATTTTTGAATCAAAACAAATGCTTAAAATTAAAGAAATAGTAATCGATAAATTAATTTAAAATTATTATTGTAATCGCTAATAATAAAAATTGTAGCTACAGACAAAAATAAACAGCTGCCAACAAGAAAATATGATACAAAGATGTATTTAAACGTAAACATTAAGCAAATTCACCATAGCAACCTAATTCAATGCACATCCATGCTGTCCTACATTATTTTGTAGATATTTCTGTACGTTATTTATGCAACAATACATTTATTTCGTTATAATTTTCAAACAGAAAAATGTACATAATTTTGTACTAAATAATATATCAAACGGCCTTAAGATGTTGCTTAATACGTTAAGTCACACTTTAAAAACGAGCGTAGACAATTTAACGTTTTTTATCAGTTTTGCTTAATTTGTAGTATTTAAGAGAGTCAGTAATAAAGTAGGCAAATAAAATTCTATTTTTATTAATGTAATTTAGTAATATTAAGGAGTACCTAATTTTTTAATAAAATTTTCTAATATATATATATATATATATATATATATATATATATATATATATATATATATATATATATATATATATATATATATATATATATATAGGATGTCCATCTATAAATAAACCAGCAAATATCTCGCTTATTATTACTACTAGAAATTTCAACTATATAACATAAATTATAGTATGTTAACTCCTCTATAAAATTTCGGAAGTAAATCAATATTATTACTTCCGGATTTGGAGAAATTGATAGCAACTTTTAATTTTAAAATGGAACAACCCATATATTTTTTCAAATTAGAAAAGAACAGGTTTCGTAATGAAATTTGCTACCCAACTGTATAAAAACAATCAAATGTTATATTATTAAAAAATAAAATGGCGAATGATTAAAATATTAATTTTTTAGGCATTGCAATACAAATTTTTTGAATAAGAAATTTCTAATGACTTGAAATAACAGGTGTAATAATTAAATATCATATTAAAATAATCTAACATGAATTTAAATATTTAATTAATTGGTATTCTTTATATTTGAAAGGTGTAATATAAAATAAATGAAATGCAAAGCCTCCTTAACAAAAGTATAATAAATATGTATTCCTCGACTGGATCAAAGTAATACTGGGAAAACTTGGAGAAAAACAGTCTGATGAAAACGTTTGAAAATTGTTTTTCTCCAAGTTTTTCCAGTAAAATTATAATAATTTTATCATTCGCCATTCTATTTTTTAATAATACAACATACAATTGTTTTTATACAGTTGGATCGCAAATTTTACGTTTTTTGAACAAATATCTAGGGTGTTCCATTAGAAAATTAAAAGTTGCTATCAATTTCTCCAAAACCAGAAGTAATAATATTGATCTACTTCCGAAATTTTATAGAGGAGTTAACATACTATAATTTATGTTATATAGTTGAAATTGGTAAAAGTAATAATAAGCGAGATATTTCCTGGTTTATTTGTAGACAGATACCTGTATATATATATATATATATATATATATATATATATATATATATATATATATATATATATATATATATATATATATATATATATATATATACATAATAATAATTCAAAAAGGATGTTCGACTGTGTTTGGGATGGAGATGGAAACAGGAAGTAACAATTCTTCGGAGTTGCAGTCAATAATAAAATTTATTCATGCCGACGTTTCGACAGTCTTGTTCAGGGCTAGAATGGTTCAATTGAAGAAATTATACATATGGATAATAGCAAATACATTAAAAGACGGACATTTAAAAATATAAATAAATAAATTTTATTATTGACTGCAAGTCCGAAGAATTGTTATTTCCTGTTTCCATCTCCATTATTAAGAAAAAATCATTAGTCCACTAAATTTAATAATATAAGAAAATTGACTATTATCCTTACAGGAAACTGGAAATATATTTCGGTTTGATTATTTATGTTATTTGGCTTTAGATAATTTCTACTTCATCCTTCTTGTGTTTTCTGTTGTAGGTAATATTTTTCGTATCTGTATGAAAAACTTGACTGTAAAATTATAAATCAAACTTACTTTTATCCGCAATATCCATAATTTATTTCTTTCTATGGCATCCGATATAAACTTTGTTTTCCAACTAAAATGAAGCCGAAAACACATAAATTTTAAATGCAAGTCATGAACTTCTGGGACCGGGTCATACCCATTTACAGTCAATCTGAACATCGTAAACATGTACGAGCATGTTCTATTCCATTCAAACAGGTTAATAAAATTAGGGCATAACCCTTGGGACGTTAACGTTTATATGCGAATAATTACATACTGGGCGACCTTCAAGGGATTTGGGTCCGAAGTATATAATCCCTCAGGAAGTTTTTGAACTTGCGAACTGAACTGTCTTTGTATTTTCAGCTGCAGGGCGGGATGTATGATAGGTTAGGATTAGGCGAAGTTGCTGTTGATGTTTTATTGAGGACATTCTGTGGGATTAAATACCAGACAGAGAAAACTTCATCACGGAAAGGGTGTGTTTTATTGATGGAAATTCAGGGTTTGATAGCAGATTAAATTAGTTCGGGGATACTAATTAATCTTGTAATTTATGTATAATTACGATGAAATTTTACTTTCCACAATTTTGCTGAAAGTAAGAAAGATTATAGAGTATTCAATGAATTTGAAATTTAGAGCAAACGTAAGAAGTTAAAATAATTTATACTCCTACAATTTTCTGAAACTATGATAGTGTTTAGAACTTTATTCTGAATTGTTTTTACCTCGCTAAGAGAGGTATTGGATTCATGCTAAAAATCGCATATCCAGATTTTAGTGAATAAGCACGTTTTAAGGTCCCTAGAATCCGATTATAACATTTTTACGACGATGTCCGTGTGTGTGTGTGTGTGTGTGTGTGTGTGTGTGTGTGTGTGTGTGTGTGTGTGTGTGTGTGTGTGTGTGTGTGTGTGTGTGTGTGTGTGTGTGTGTGTGTGTGTGTGTGTGTGTGTGTGTTTGTGTGTGTGTTTGTGTGTGAGTGAGTGTGTGTGTGTGTGTGTGTGTGTGTGTGAGTGTGTGTGTGTATGTGGATGTGTGTGTGAATGTTGGATCCACGATTTCTCAAATACTATAAGACTTAAGATATTTTTAACTACGGATTCCTCAATCTAACAATAATGGGAAAGTCGAGTCAGTTTTGGTAACAATTGGACAACCGGAAGTAGTAGTTACAAGAAAAAAATCATCTAAATATTATTTATCGAAAATTTATGTAAATACTTATATTAAAGAACGTTAAATTCTTTATTCGATAAATATAAATTCATTATCATATCTTCTATAGATTTAGAGATAAAGAAATGCATTTAAAATAATTTCATGTAAAAATTCTTAGATCAAACTACTTCAAGGCAAGAAATTCAAATGTTTGTAATTCACACATAAATGTCACTGTCAAAAATATTTGTATGCCACTGTCAAAAATATTATACATCATTATGAAGTTTTTGAAAATAAATAAAAAGTCAACAACGCAAAAGAATATACGTAAAAAAGAATATAAAAGGAATTTGCGAAAAAATGACAAATATAAAGAAAAAGAAAAGGAAAGTAGAAAAAGAAAATTCCAGGATATTGAATACAAAGAAAATATATGTATTGTACATAATTAATATTAAAATATCCTATAGATTTTGCAAATATATGTGTGAATTATTTTGTAGTGAGACATGAATATATGTATTTGTATTTAAAATATTTTTCGTTTTATGCGTACAACCAAGTAAAATATCTGGCGAGAGGTTATGTGCTGGCCACATCAAATTTTTTTTTATAATTTACTCTTTTGTTTTTATGGAATAATGACTTTTATGAATAATTATATGTAGGTAGGTACATTTTGCGTATTCATTGATATAAAAGTCAACTCATATTTCAAATATGGAAAACTTAATTAAACTTAATAAAGAAATCAGTTACTCATATGACATGAACATCTGACATTCGTCATATTATTGCAGTTTCCACTGGAACGTCAAAGTCTGTAACATTGATAGTTGTAGATAAAGGATAACATTTGACTCGCACATAATGGCTATATTCAACGACCAAATATAATTAGACAAAACATTCCCTATCCCTCCTCACTGAATGTTTTGATTTCGGCTGACCAGACAGAGAAAAAAAGATAGAGATATATCTTGTCTAGTTCGAGTATTTCTCACTAGAGGCCACGTAGAGTGTCAGTGTATAGTCTAATGTTTAGTTTGAACGTTGCTCACTAGAAGCCACGTAGAAGCATGTGTATTTTGTCTTTGTTTTGTAGTTGTAGTGGTTTTGTGAGTGACACGTTGATTTTCATTTAATATTAAACCTTATAAATTATTTAATGTTAACCTTAAATTTTAACCACGAAATTTTAACTAAGAACACTTGCGCCTCTAGTGACCTACGTTCAAACTAGACACTGATACTCTACGTGGCCTCAGTGGTGACCTCTAGTGAGTAATACTCGGAGTAGACAAGACATATCTCTATCTCTAGTTTCTCTGTCTGGCTAGCCGAAATCAAAACAAACCAAACGAAGTTTTGTCTAGTTATATTTGGTCGTTGGCTTTATTACTGTCGGATGATTACAATGGGCCCGTCCAATTTTTTTTGAATTTTTTATATGTTACGAAGAATTTAAATATATAAAAATTCCGTATTTTTTGTTTTCTTGAAATTACGCTTAATAACTCCTAAAATAATTATTAAAGTTTTGGCGCGAAAGTTCTGACGTTAGCGTCACTCTGTTATAAGTAGAGAGAACCGAAATACGTTACTATTAATATGGCAATATACAATAAATGTTACATGATTGAGAAGTTTTGGATTATATTTTAATTTAATATTTCCGGTTGTCCAAGTTTACCCAAAATCTTATCAACTCTTTATATGAATGTAGAAAGCTTAAATACGGAAAATAGAAATTTTCGGAAGTTTGTTGTAAGAGTTATCGTGAAGGAAAAATCCGTCTCACACACACACGCACTGACGCACGCACGCACACACACACGCACGCACGCACGCACGCCCACACACACACACACACACACACTCACACACACACACACACACACACACACACACACAGACACACACACACATCATCGTAAAAATAGAAAAAAAGGTGTTGTAGGGACCCTAATTCGTGCTTATTTACTGAAAACTTACCATCGAATTGTTGGACCGATAATATTTTCTCTCTTACCTAAGATATTACGGGAGGTAAAAATAGTATAAAACATGTTTCATAAGGCCTGTTAGCAGATTACCTTATGAAACTTGTTTTTTTAGTATACTTTTGTATTTCATCTTTTTATATCTGTATGCCTCTATTTATTATTGTACGGTTTGAATTGAAATAATAAAAATAATTATAATTCAATAAAGGTAAGTATATGTCAAACATCAGTATTGTAAGAATAAATATTGTCTGATTGAGATTTCAAGTAAATTTTAACACTTAATCTACACCAACACCAACAATCCAAAAATGCGCCCTTAATAAAAGATAGGTATATTATTTAAATTCATAAGAGGAGAATTTTAGTATTTAAAAAATAAATAATTTAGTTTTTATATATTTAATAAATCTAAAGAAAATATGAAAACTGATTAATTAGCTGTCATTATAGTACTTAGGGTAATATGTTTTCAAAAATATTTCATATTCCCTATTTCCAAATATAAGAAATAAATGAAAGAATAATAAACTATTGGTAATAAGAAATAACATAATAAATCATTAAAATCTAACCTACGCCACTGGAATTTGGTAATTACAAATAGATTTTTAATGCGCATGTTCCATAATAGTCATTTGTCATGTCATGAATTCTAAAAGGGCTTTAACTTTTAATCATATTTGCGAAATATTTATATTCAATTTGGTTTTGGAAGTGTGTAATTTAAAATATAAATACAGTGGACCCCCGGTAATCCGGCCCCTGTCTAATCCGGCACCCCCTGTAATCCGACATGACTATTATTATTGAATATTTTTTGACAGTCGTTGCTAATGTACATAATGCATGATTGAGCAGGTTATTTTTATTCATAATTTTTGATTATTTTAGTATGTACATTTGTTTGTACACAATTACATATTTCCTAATGTAAAGTTATTATTGTTTGTAAGTTCTATAGCATTAATGACGTTAATTTCATAATAAAACGTAAGCTCTCTATTGTGTTGTTTAATTTACTAAATTTGACACACATAATGAAGTATGATTTGTACTTCAGAGTATAACATATAGAATCTTATCACTGGATCTGTAATTTGTCGGATTACAAGGTACTCGTTTGTAAAAAATTCCGGACTATAGGGGGTCTTAGGCAGTACTCTATAATCCGACAAATTCGATAGTCCGACACTGCTCTGCAAAACGTTTGTCGGAGTACCGGGGGTCCACTGTAATAAAATTGGACAATTTGCGTGAAATGTTCGTATTGAATTTTGTGATTAATTTGAATTCATTAACTATCTCGTGAACATGTTTGCAACTTTGTGTATTACGTTTCATCATAGTGTTAGGAAGCAAGAACTTACCTATCAAGAAACTTTAGTCTTTCAAGCAGGGTTTTGTGCAACGAGAAAAGTAAGTACGTACCAAAGTACCTATACAATAGTTTTTGTTTTGTAGAAAATAGTTGTACTTGTAATTAATAGTTAATAGTTTAGATAAAGATACGAGGATGATACTTGATACATACTTGTATAGTTAATATGTAAGTAAATTCAAAGTTTAATCATATACTGCTTTTTATATTGCTGTGAAATTTAATATTTTATTTGTAAACAAAATATTATTTTACATACCGGGAGTAAAAATCGATATCTGTGATGTTAAAATCATGACAGAAGTAAAACTTTGCCACGAGGATTATTTTTTTAAATAAACTGCATAGAAGTTATATTACTTTGATAGTTCAGGTAAGTAATATAATATAGTATAATGATACAAATAAGGTTAGAATACATGTAGACTGTAGAAGATGTGTTCAGAATTTCTTGGGGTTCTGCCGAAAATTTACGAAATGAATATTAAAAAAAATCAACTTTGTTTAAGAATAATTTGTGTTGTCAAGGTATGAATCGTAAATATTACATAATTTTTAAATTGATTAAATTGTTAATGATGGGAATAGAATTTGTCACAAAGTTTTGAATTAAAAAAAATGGGTGTGCGTGAGTGCGTGCGTGCGTGCGCGCGCGCGCGCGCGCGTGTTTATGTGTGTGTGTGTGTGTTTACGCTTTAAATCAAATACTATCATTCAAAAAAATTTAACCTTGTATTTATACCTTATTCTAACGTGGAAAGAAGCCTTTGTGTGTGTGTGTGTGGATGTTGGATTCACGATATCTCAAATACTACAAGACAAGACATTTTTAACTACGGATTCCTCAATCTAACAATAATGGGAAGAGTTGATTAAGTTTTGGTAACAATTGGAGAACCGGAAGTAGTAGTTACAAGAAAAAAATCATCTAAATATTATTTATCGAAAATTTATGTAAATACTTGTATTAAAGAATGTTAAATTCTTTATTCCATAAATATAAATTCATTATTATATCTTCTATAGATTTAGAGATAAAGAAATGCATATAAAATAATTTGATGTAAAAATTCTCAAATCAAACTACTTCAAGGCAAGAAATTCAAATGTTTGTAATTGACACATAAATGTCATTGTCAAAAATATTTGTATGCCGCTGTCAAAAATATTTGTACATTATTATGAAGATTATGAAAATTAAAAAATTCAACAACGTAAAAGAATATACGTAAAAAAGAATGTAAGAGGAATTTGCGAAAAATTGACGAATATAAAGAAAAAGAAAAGGAAAGTAGAAAAAGAAAATTTCACGATATTGAATACATATAAAGAAAATATATGTATTGTACATAATTTATATTAAAATATCCCATAGATTTTGCAAATATATGTGAGAATTATTTTGTAGTGAGACATGAATATATGTATTTGTATTTAAAAATATTTTTCGTTTTATGCGTACAACCAGGTAAAATATCTGGCGAGAGGTTATGTGCTGGCCACATCAGATTTTTACTTCCTTGTACAAAGTAAAGGAAGTATTGTATTCGCGAAAAATTTCGGTTTTCAGATTTCAACGGAAATATCCATTTTGACCATCCCTGAATCCATTCTGACTAATTTCGTCGTGACGTCTGTACGTACGTACGTACGTATCTCGCATAACTCAAAAACGGTAAGCCGTAGAAAATTGAAATTTTGTATTTAGGACTTCTATAACATCTAATTGTGCACCTCTCTTTTTGGTCATTACATAATTTCCAGAAATGGTACTTTATTTGAAGCCTATAATAGATTTGAATGAAAAACTATATTAAAATATAATCCAAAACTTTTCAAATTTGGTATATAAGACTTTTATATCAATTGGAATAACATCAGATTTTGGTTAAAACAGGCTAACCGGAAGTGATATATTACCTGAAGTTGTTAACAGTTTTACATGAATAAAATGCTTTCATTTTGATTTTAGAAATAAATGCTCCATATAATAGTTTTAGAGAATTAAATTCTGCGTCTAGCACATCAAGTATTATTAAATTAGCCCTTTGTATAAGCGAGATATATAAATTTAAAACTTATATACTTTTTGGTTTTTGTAATGAAGGTTGCTATGGATTAGGACAAAAAAAAAAACAAAAAATAAAAAATAGATGTCAAATTACGTCAAATACGTGCAATTTTGTAATTGAGTCTATACTTCATATTAGTCTTGCGTACAAGGAAGTCGTGTCGTGTCCACATCAGATTTTTTTATTTGTGCGACGCATCAAAAATCTGACGTTATGTTACATCTGACCCGATGTTAATCACGCTGTTATATTTTGTATCTGCAACCGGCCTGTAGAGAATTTTTCAGTGACACCTGAAGCTTGTTCGCAACAAACCAGTGTGTCTACACATATATTGAGAAGCACTGATTTAGTGTTTATTGTGATTTATGATTAAATTTTAATTTCAAAATTGATAGATTATTTTGTGTGTACATGAAATATTTTTTTCAGATTTATAACAAATAATAATGTCAGCATAATACAATAACACATAACAGAGCACGTAACATTGTACTTGTAGAGGTATCACGTTGAACCGGGATAAAATGTGTGAATACATATTTATTTAACGTATATTATTAATATTCGTTTGTTTTAAACATACATGCACACATGCTACATGAAATTTGTGAAAGCAATTAATAAATATTATCTTAATAATGTTAACGGGAACATTTTGAATTTATGAATAAATTTATTCATGCTAGCTATTTATGAATTCATTATATGGCTTATGGCCATTTGCACCACTGTAAGTTAAAAATAAAGTTTAGTTAATCTTCAGTTTAAGGTAACTGTCAGTTAATTTTAACATACATTGCACCACTTGAGGTTAGGTACGGATTACGTTACACTACAGATTTACGTTTCATCTAGGGGAATTTAGTAATTTTTACGCACTTCAGGGTATGCTGTCAAGCTAAATATAAATAATACTTTTATATTTGAGAATAATTGACAACACATAACTTAAAATATTATTAAATATATAAAATCAAAGTAAGTATTAATATTATTATTATTTATATTGTATTTAATAGTTATTTTTTGTAGAATTATAGGTTATGTGTTATTTAACTAGCTACTTTGTGTTTGAATAATCTCTTCCCGAGTTGAAGGGAATTTTATATATTCCGGGGCCAAGTGAGCTATTGCTCCACCTACACGTACAACGATTCTAGAAACCGTTGAAACATGGACTCCACCAAAATCAGCTATTGACAATAAGTGTCCACCCGTAGCAAATACTCGCAGGCAAATCAGTAGTTGGTTTATCGGCGAAACAGAGTTATTTCTGAATAAAAAATGTATATTAATATAAAAATAAATTAAAAAACTAAACATGCATAAAACTCACATATCATATGGAAATTCCAAATGCTGTTCAATTTGCGGCAATAAATTTAAAACAGTCGCTTTTCTTAAACGGAATCTCATGAAGAAATCATTTTCACTTAACTCATGAAACGGGTTAGCCCGTTCGTAAATTCTTCTCGGAATGCCATAAATAATATCAAAATCAAACAATTCATCATCTTCGTCGTCAAATACTACATTATCTTGAATTATATCCATAGTTCAATATCTGTTCATAATAATTACATAATTAATATATTTTTTACAATCAATTATTATTACATTCTGTTTTACAATACTTTACCTGTATAAAAATATAAAAAATTCAATACGTATACTTTTTTTTACAAAAATACTATTGAAAAGAGGTTATCCCAATTCTTAAACCGTACAAGGAGTCGGGTTTAAGTTAAACTTCACAAACGTCACCTTAACCTTCTGTTAAGAATCCGTGCAATGCATACAAAAATTTAAACTCAACTTAATCTACAGATTAGCGTTAAACTCCATTGGTGCAAATGGCCATTAATCTTTAATCTTAACATGGAGTTTAGGTTAATTTATATTATGCATATATACGCGCATAACGAAACATTTCTATCTCCCGTAATCTTCAGCAGCTAACGCCAAAGCGGGTAAGACCCAACGAAAGCATATCGACACGTTTTACTATTTGTATTACATTAAATTGGATTCGTTACGGATACGAGTTTGATATGATAATATAATATTTCTTCCAAGAATAGCAGGATATAAATTCTTAGGAATCTATAACAAGAAATTTTTTACGAATATGTCTACAGTCCCGACCAAAAAATTAAAGTCCCGAATAGACTTGTTTTACGCAATTTATTTCAATACATTTTAGCATTATCTAACATAACACACAAAATTCATGCTTGGAAAGCTAGGGCCGAGTTTTGTGCGTTAGGTAGGGGAGACCGGTGTCAATTGAAATGGATTCTAAGTCTTCCCTAACCAAATCATTTACAAAATTGACAGCTTCTTTCCTCAATCTGTATCTTCGTCTAAATTCTTCATCAAACTATTGAAAATTATTTCACGTTCAACACTAATTCTTCCTCTATTTAAATCTAAAACGTCTCTAACATCTTGAATATCGGCGCAGTCACCCTTTTTGTCCGCCATCTTGTTAGCGTTGAAACGATTTAAAGTTACCCACTAGCACCTTTAGGTTTAGAGGTGACCTCTAGCGTTAGCGGCGGTAAAAACTGACACTAGAATAGTATATTAAAGAACGTGTTTTATAAGACATGTTTTTTCGCACGCGTCAAAATTTAGAAAACGAGCGTCAGCGAGTTTTCTAATTGACAAGTGCGAAAGAAAGTCTTATAAAATGAGTTCTTTATACTATTTTTTATATTTTGCGCCTTCTACAATAACATTTACTTACTCAATTTGTGATTATATTTGTAACCATTTGTACATTTTCATGTAAATAATTTTCCCTAAATAAAAAAAAAAATAATTTAATAAATTTCGACATTATATTATTAAAATGAATTGTCAATTAACTAAAAATAAATTAGGTAAAAATGGTTTAAAGAAACGTCATCTAGTACCAACCGTCTAAAACAAAAAATTGCGTATCGAAATGAAGGTCGTTATGATACGCAATTGCGTATCGTAATGACTTCATTATGAACGCAAAATATAAAATACAATTTTTTAGAACTCAACTCTAAACTGCGCTAACGGTGATCTTTAAGTTTTAACGTTGGCAGCAGAATAGCACTCATTAAATATAGGCCCAGTTGCTCAGTTGCATAAAAGTTGTTAAATTTAATCTCGTTGTTAACTTTGACAAGGCTTATTTGAAACGAGCTATTTTCAAAAATGTTACCTAAAGATTTTTTCGTGAATCTTATTTTAGAAATGAAAATAAAGTAGAAAACGGCGAATGGTAATATTCTTTTGCTGCCTTTTACAATAAATTTCATGAAAATTACATATCATGATCAATTTGTACAACTTATCTTTTGAATTGAGTAATTACCAGAAATACGTTTCTCTGTTCATAGCATACTCCGAGTTAGGATTTTTTTTTTAAAACCACTATTATCACAGGCACTCGAAGCTGAAGCTGTTCTGCAGATTGCACCAAAATGGTCAATTTTGTAAGATTAAAAAAAATTGATAATTTTTAGTTTTGACTTCGGTCGCTTATTGCAGTCGACTAGGCGCCTCAGATATTAAATTTTGATAAGAAAATAAATAATGGACATGGGAAATGGGGAACAGGAAAATTACACGACAATAATAATCATATAAAAGTAATTTTCTTGTGAGATCTGTCATATGTTTTACCTGTAACAATACATTATTCTACCCGATACAAATAAATTGTATATAGAATTATATTATTATTTTTATTATTACTTATCTGAAACATTCACCTATTAGAAAAATCTTTTTCAAATGAAATCTTTTAAATAGAATAGAAAATGTAAGCCATTCATACGAATTACGTACATTATTTGTGTAATAACAGATTACATACTTGAAAAAGGGAATGGATTATGACTTCACAATAATGTTGTATGATTGAAGATTGAAGATAATTACAAATAGAAAAGTGTAGTGAATTTTAGAATGTTGTCAACAATTCCATTATTTAACAAAATAGCCGTCATTCTTCGCAAAATTGACCACAAGTTTATGAAATATTCTTATTTATTTCATTTTACGGTTGTTCATAACGGGTGTGCCAAAATTAAACCATGTATTGGGGGAGTCATTTAGAAAATGTTATATGAAGTTAATGTTCGGCAAAGTTTCTATAATAGATTGGGTTATTGTTTAGCACAGAATGGATTGCTTGAACATCTATTATAATTTAAGAATTTGAGCATAATTTAGTTTGTCGTTATTTTATTGAATTTAATTTGTTACATTGTTAGTGTGACTTCATTTTATTTTATTAATGTTAAACATTAAGGGCCGGTATTTCCATCTCTGGATAAATTTCAGGATAACTATCCGTCAGATAAATGATAAAATATCGCATCGATATAAAAGCATTAATTAAGTAAATTATATGAATGACATTTTTTGATGCGATATTGTTAATTTATCCGACAGATAAGTTATCCAACACTTTATCCGAAGATGGAAACACCGGCCCTTAATCTAATTAAACATTTTGCTCTATTATTATTATTATTATTATTATTATTATTATTATTATTATTATTATTATTATTATTATCATTATTATTATTATTATTATTATTATTATTATTATTATTATTATTATTATTATTATTATTATTATTAATAATAATAATATTATTGTTAAAAAAATTCTATTTAGAAAATTAATATTTATTACGTAAAATATTTATTATGACAATGATTAATCTGACACTGACGTAATAAAACGTTACGCTTTTGTTCGTCCCTTGTTTGTAATTCCGTGAATTTTCAAATTTTATTTCTGCAGCTATGAAGTAGCCAAAATATTTTTTTTATTCATTCGGATGTAGTAATTTTTGCTTTACAACATCCATTTGAAACTTTTTGTCTAAATTAATTAAGGGGGCAATGCGCACGGAAAAACTGATTTCCCATGTTAAACACCTATGTTTCACTTCCGTGGTACACCCTCTATATATATATATATATATATATATATATATATATATATATATATATATATATATATATAAATAAATAAATAAATAAATATAAACGGACGAACAAGCCTTCAGCCCAATTTCTTCATGTCAGCCCATAAACAAGCTACGGGAAACGTCTCAGCGTCCAGATTATCCGGTCCGTCCTTGCTAAGTACATTTATAAAATAACATACGAATCATGTCTAGAAAGTCATTTTACTGGATTTGAAGAATAAAACAGGACAAACCATCTTTGTTTTATTGCAAACGCTAAGAAAGTGTAGTCTTATTTTAGTTACAACTGATTCACATCTATCTGCCTTACCTTTATCCTGTGCTGTACAGGATCATAATAGTTATTTGTGTATCAAGGTTGTAAAAGTGATCTTTTTTGGCCGAATCTGTATATTTACAAGAAGTGAAATAATAAAATTATAAATAATAAAATTCTTGCGAGAAGCGCCGAATGAAAATTATCTCATGTGGAAGGTAGGTATTCATTTTTTTTTATACATATGCACATAGTTTAAATGGTTTACTTTTTCATGAAGGTTTGCTTGATAATTGGATTAGCTGGAGCATGCAGGAGAGAGGAGTTACGAAAAATAGCGATGGATGACATTCAAGATAAAGGTGATATGCTGATAATTACAATCCCAGAGACAAAAACAGGCAATAAAAGAATTTTCACCATAACCGATGAAATAGTCGAAGAATTAAGTGCTTTAGAGTTATACAGGCAATATTTAGTCCTACGTCCTCCCCATACAAGCCACAAAACGTTTTTTGTTAACTATCGCCAAGGAAAGTGCAGCACTCAAGTTATAGGAGTGCATACATTTGGAAAAATTCCAAGTCTAATTGCAAAATATTTACAATTGCCGAACCCCAACAATTACACAGGCCACTGCTTCAGAAGAAGCTCAGCCTCACTCTTAGTAGAAGCAGGAGGCGATATTTTAATGCTAAAACGGCATGGCGGTTGGAAATCTTCGACTGTGGCGGAGGGTTATGTGGAAGATTGCATAAACAGCAAAAAAGAAATTTCAAGCAGAATTCTTACAGGTAGAGATGGAGCTTCAACTTCCTTTGTTACCACCAACAATGTAATTGAGACTGAAAATTTGGTGGTTGATGTGAACAATTGCAAATCTGTAACAACTGGCAGTCAAGCATTGTCCACTACCTCTGCAAGTGGAATGAACTTTTCTAAATTCACTAATTGCACATTTCATATTAGTATTAATAATAAGTAAAATATAAATTAATTAGTATCATTTAAATATTTTCTATTCATGTTATAATTGTAAATTTAATATCTTGGCTATATTTTAAATTAGTTTTGTTGTCTGTTCATTTAAATGGTTTCAATTCATGTTCTAATTTTAAGTTTAATATCTTGTCTATATTTTAAGTTAGTTTTGTGTTTTTGTTCATTTAAATAGTTTCTATTCGTTGTAATTGTAAGTTAAATTGTAATTATTTCTAAATATATGTATTTGTCTATTAGGGAGTATTGAATTTACTATTTAAACAAACGAGTGATTGTAGCGGCCGTAAAGTAAATGCGGCCGTAAAGTAAAAGCGGCCGTAAAGTAAATGCGGCCGTAAAGTTGTTTTTGACAGATGTAAAAAAAGTGACACTTTACGGTTGTCAAACGATACGTAAAACAACTATTTATGTAATAGCCGCCTAAAAAATATTTTTCTGTCTATCTAAACGAAAAGTGCAATTTTACGTACTTATTTTCGGACGAAAAATGACTTTTCAGAAGGTTATCACTTTTCGTCCGCAAACCTTTTACGTCCGCAAATCTTTTTCGTCCGCAAACCTTTTTTGTCTGCTAAGCCTAGTACGATTTCATATTATTGTAATAGTGTGTACTACCCTTCTAGATCTATTAGTAAGGTAGACAGAACAATGCAATATGCACCTCGGCAAAAAATGCATATTAAAGCCTCGCTTGTTCGCAAACTCAAGCTCTGCTATAATATGTAATTTTTTGTTCTAAATACATAATAAATACATAAATGCAACGGACAGAAAAAAGCACAGAAAAAAGCACCAACATAATAATTCTACCAAAAATATCCCTGAAGTAGGGATAGATGCTATGTTCTAAAGCACCCACCCACCCACTCAATCTTATAAGAGTACGCTTATAGAAGAAAGAGCTTCACAACAGCTATAAACAGCCTAGAAACAGCTATAAACAGCTTGGGAACAGCAAGCTGTTTCTAAGCTGTTTCGCGCTCTGTCTGGTTTAAGTTACCACCCTCCCTCGTCTATAAGCGTAGCCTTATAAGACTGAGTAGGTGGGTGGGTGCTTTAGAACATACCATGTATCCCTACTCCCTTAATAGAAGTAGTCAAATATTTTTTATAAAACAATAATAATATAAATGATTGCCTCAACAGAGAAAATAGTATAAAACACGTTACATAAGGCAATTGAAACACTCGTTCGTTCGTTCACTCACCGCTGCGTTCTCGTGAGCGAATTTGTAATTCGTGCTAGGATACGTTGTCTTCCGTAACTTATGTTTTAATATATTATTTTCTATTTCGGTGTTCTTATAAAAGCACTGTTTATCACTGAAAACACGACGTTTAGATCTATAAACGTACTGTTTTTGGCGCCTTTCATATTCTAGAGGTGGTAGTTATGACATATGAATTACATATAACCTCAAAATGGTAAGTTGTTTATGTTGAAATATTACTTCTAATTATTAATTTTTATCTTTTCTCCAGGTGATAGGATTAGAAAGAAAAGTAATTTATAGCTATATCTGTGTTAGTCCAGAAAGAAGAATCTGTGAAGTTAAACTCTTCCAACTAAAAAATTATCAAACAATAAACAATGCGCTCAGATTTACTTTGTCAAAGCAATTTGAACGGTGAGTTTTATTTATTACAATTTAATTTTATGGTAATATTGCAATTTTCAGCTGATTGTATCGTTATATCAGGCAGGTTTTGAAATGTATGGTGCAAATTACTTGAAATGTTGACACTGTCAACTCAATTTGTGGCTACTTGCAAGTAAATATGAAAATTTTACGATCTATGATTTCCAGTTCCAATTTTTAAATAAGATTTAGACATAAGTGCCATATACAAATGTAACATATGTTTTGTATTGAAGAATGTAAGAACAGCTGTTGCTGTTATGTCTGCAACTGAGCAATGGATGTGTTAACAAAATGGTGGAATGTTAAAGTGTAGATCAATAAATTGTTCATTAAAGTATTTAATTATTTAAAAAGTTTTATTTATGACAATAACTAACACAAACCAGCGATCCCGATTCGTTATTTAATAAATTTACCTTTATTACAAGATACATTGTAAGTATTGGTTTTCCTCTTCCATAATTATATAATGCTTGATACAAGATTTTAATGTAAACAATCAGTCAGAATCGCACTATACAAAAACTGTCAAAATATGAAATTTCAATTGTTAGCGGGAAACGCTACCAACATAACTGACAAAAAAACACTGACATATTTTTGACAAGTCCTTTAATAGTTATTTGTATATCAAGGCCGCGAAATCACTCTTTAGCGTACAGAGAGTAAAATTGTCGCCGAGGTCGCTTGCGGCCGAGGCAAGACAATCTCGAGGACGCTAAAGGATTTCGCGGACAAGGTGTACACAATATTTTTTGTGCAACCGTAAAAAAAATGTGATTACAAATTTTATTAATTTTCAATAGTTTCAATGTAAATAGAAAGTTAGCTTTCAAGGTGGCTATGAGATTAACATATGATAAACAAAACCATGCAATTCTCAAGTGTCAAAGTAATTGTTTACCTAATTTCGCGGACGCTTCCATGACAACGGTCGCAAAATCCAATTTCGCGGCCTGTATTGCGGCTGCGAAATGCTTATTTAGCGTCCGGTTGCACAAAAAAATTAATTGTAAAATTACCTCAATAGAAAAAATAGTATAAAAACATGTATCATACGCACTCCTCCTTTGTATAACTCGCCTAGCGGATCGTTTTCCAAACTTGGACTCGTACATTAACAGATTGCTTTATGATACTTGTGTTTTATTGTACTATTCTTAAACCTATTTTTAAATTATTGCATAGGAGGAATAAGTAATATTTATATTTGTCGGAATTTTTCTACAAAAAATCCTCATATCTGTAGAAAATCTGAGATAGGCTAAATATTGTCGGTGACATATCAGAAGGGTGGCAACACTGACTCACTGAGCGGTTTTCGATAACACTACGTGGAATGAGAAATGAAGGGAAAATTACGTCGTATTTCGTATGAATGATGAATAATTGGAATTAGAATTCCTGCTAACCTACTTTGTGGAAAATGGCGTGATTTTATATGTACATATAATTTATGTAGCAAATGTATTGATAAACACTGTATTTTATACTTTAATCTTAAGGTTTATATTTTTTCCATTTTAAATTCAATACGGTAGTTACGGAAGTGGAACGGCGTGACATAAATAAAAAAACGTAATTACAGTCAGTTCAACGATTTTTATTCAGAAATAAAATATATTCCAACATAAATATCAGTCGCAGGAGTCGTATAGAACGGCTCGTATGACCGGTATATAAACTTTTAGATCCATAACCTTACTTTTAAATAATCACAGTCACACATTTAATTTTAGTTTCTTATAAAATGAATTCTAAGATAATTATGATTCTAATTTATGATATAATAAAGTAAACAGTACAATAAATTATATCTATAAAATAACAGAGATAGATATTTGATTGTGAATATATATACATATATCTGAAATACCAACGAACATATATTGTTATTTAGGTCACCATATAGTAATTTAAAATAACCGACAATTATCACAGAAATAATCAATTCATATTTTATTAAATAAATTTTAATATTCCATGTTTTTAATTTTAATAATATTGCATTTATTTTCTAACAATTATGTATGTAGCTTGTTACAATTTGAAATTAATTATATGTAGGTATTATAAATTCAATTAATAATTTTTCATTATGTCTCACAATAAAATTTAAATTGATTATTTTTGTGGTTTTGCATTTTATTTATCTACGTGAATCTAGTAGTCTGAAAATAAATTTCATTAAAATATCAGGACGGGGATACAGTTAGCGAACAGTGGTATGATACATAAAATTTATTTTTCCATGATGTAAAGTGGTTTCTGAAGATAATAATAATTTACAAAATATGTATTACTGTGGGCCAGCCATAGAAACAATAATTTCTTTCATTGCTTTTTAAAAGAAGATATAAATTCGTTGTAATCAAATAAATATTTTAAACTTATGATTTATTTGTCGAATTTTTACCCTGCTGTTTTTTTGGCTAGTATAGTTTTTCATTTATTTAAAAAATGTAATGGGGTCCGGTACTCATTTTTCAATTTATTTTATTTCTGAAAGATTTAATAAAATAATGAATTTTAGCGTTTGTTACATTTTCCAAATGTATATAGTTTTTGAAATAAAAATGTTTTTAAATTTAATTACTTTTGTGTGACGTCATATGTGCAATTTTACTTCGCCTACTGACTAAAGTTGTTTATATCTGTCAATGTCATTAATTCTGCCAAAAATTGATGTTCGGAAGGGTTAACTAGTGACAGCTGTCACTTTCAGAAAAGTATAGTTGTACCTTGTCAAAGAAAAAATCTGTTGTTATAAAGATTTTAAATAAATATGTTTTATTTTAATAAAAATGATAAATGTTTCATACATTTTCATGTAAAATAGAACTACATATAAATATATGAATTTTATTTTCACAAGATTGAATAATATAAAATTATACTATTATTCACGAAAGATGACTATTCAAGGTCATTTGTTCGAAGAAAGAATACACATCACTTTATAGCAGTAGCTTAGCAACATTTTGTATTAGAAAGAGAAAAATTATTTGACCTATGTCTATTTAATTTTTATAGTGTCACAGATATTATTTTGCGTAAGATTATTTTTATTAAATTTATTATGTTTTGTCTCTAATTAGCTATTTAGGTACGTAACCGATGCTGTTGGATAAGAGCTACATTTAATGATACTGGTATTCACGTATTTTATTTCAGTTTATTTCTAGATTTCAGTGTGAGAACATCGATATTATAGTGATTCAGGTGAGAGAGTTAATCTAGTGTGTGTATGATTGTGAGTGTGCGTGTGAGCAGTACTGGGTACTGTAGTGGCCGCATCGTATGAACCCGAGGGTCGCCAACGGTAGCAGCAGGGAAGGCTGTAGTGACCCACATCTGGTGTCGCCAACGGCAGCAGCAGTTAGGGCTGTAGTGATCTGATCCAGTTGGTTAAGAGGAATGTCTCCGGATCACCACCGAAGCGGCAGTGGCTCCGTAGTGGCCGCTCGTGTGAACCCGAGGGTCGCCAGCGTAGCAGCAGGGAAGGCTGTAGTGACCCACATCTGGTGTCGCCAACGGCAGCAGCAGTTAGGGCTGTAGTGATCTGATCCAGTTGGTTAAGAGGAATGTCTCCGGATCACCACCGAAGCGGCAGTGGTTCCGTAGTGGCCGCTCGTGTGAACCCGAGGGTCGCCAGCGTAGCAGCAGGGAAGGCTGTAGTGACTCAATCTGGTGTCGCCAGCATAGCAGCAGTTAGGGCTGTAGTGATCTGATCCAGTTGGTTAAGAGGATTGTCTCCGGATCACCACCGAAGCGGCAGAGGTTCCGTAGTAACTAGCGGTACTGCCCGTAGTTGCCAACATGTGTGTACGGTGTGTGAATGCCTGAACCTTTTGTAAATGATTGCCTCCTCACTGAGTATTTCTCATGTGTTAATTCTTTTACAGAAATAATCACGGCGTGAAGGAGGATTCCGCGTGACCGGGTTCGGCCAGGCGACGGTCTTCTAGATTTGTTATTATTTTTGTATTAATACTGTATATACCGGTTTGGGTGATAAATGTGTTTTAATATTCTAATTTTCAGCGCTAACATTTAATCATCATTTATAACAGTAGTGTGACAGCTATACGTAAATAGTGGCATTACTTTCTAACACGCTATAAATAATAATAACATATGTCGTAGAATTACAGATACCTAATTATCTACTACACTGTCCTCTGTGCTAATATTTACCCAGTGGCGTTGACGTTTAAATCAAATTATTATTCCTTGGTTTATAAGTTAAGTCTATGTTTTTGTATTTTGCAAAAAAAAAGTGAAGAACATAAATCTTTCAGAAAGGCATTATATAGAAAGAAACATAATTTTTAAATGAATTACTCTCATTTTTTCAGTGTCCATAAATATTCCATGTTGCACGCCTATGCATATGAAATGCAATGAAGTTATCTGCAAGTAATATTATATCAGACGGCTCACAAATGACCTTGAATAGTCATCTTTCGTGAATAATAGCTTATATTCTTTTCGCTTGGTACACTGATACAAAAATACTGTTGTGACGTCATATCGTTATAGTGCTAATCGTTTTTATTAAAATTATGAATGAAAAGTTGTATATTTTAAAAATATTTTGGTACAAAATTATTTAAAATTAGTTATATTTTCATAATATGACAAAATATATGCAACTTTTTTTTTAGTACCGGACCCCATTATAGATTTTGTCCAATTATAGGTACCTAGGTACTTAAAACAATTGATATGAATAATATAAATATATTACATTTAAAATTTCTTTTGTGAAGAAACAATTATTAAACTTTTAAAGTAGATCTAATAATCCTAAATGTAACTAAACTAAACACATATTAAAATATTTATGTAAATATTCATATACTTTAATTATATTTTTGTAATTTTTAAAAATCCTTATTTTATTATTGAAAATGTATTTTAAAGCCGTCACACCCTAGATGCCGCGCGCCAACGTGCAAACATTATTTTGGGTAGTTTCTTGGAACAACCACAACGATCACTTACTTATCCATGCTGAAGCGTAGTGTAGATCGGGTTTCCAAATTCTCCGCAGACAATATTAAATAATTACTGGATTAAAAAAAAAAGAAACATGCAAAGTACATATACGGCCTAATTCTCTAAGCAAAGTTGGTTAACAACTATTTTCAGTTGTTAAATTGAATGTCAGTTGCTAAGTTCAAAATCCCAATTCACTATTACATCAAGTTGCTAAAATTTAACAACTAGTCGTTACGTCGAGATGTTAATCTAGCAACTTGATTTTTTCCGTTGTTAGTGTTGAACAATCGTTGTTAAATGGGGTTTCTTGAATATTTTGTGTTAGGAAATAAACTTTTATTAGAAATAGAGGGACCACAGCAAAGTTAAACTATTTATAAACTAATATATACCTATGACCTATAATTATATACATCCATTCTCAGTATCGGGAAAAAAATCATCGTTCATGATTTAATTCTACGCTTGGCTATGGGCCTTTAAAGAGATTAAAGGGCAATATTTAAATTCTCCGTGAAGTCAATCAACGATTTGCAAAATTTCCAACTAGTAGTTATCAAAAATAAAATGCAAAACTAGCTTTGTCATGTAATTAGCCCAAATCATCATGAAATGTACCAGTAGAGAATATTGTTCCGCAGAACAGTTTGCTCCCCGAATTTTCTTATCAATCATTATTAAAAACTCAAACTTCAAACTAATCAAAATTTGTCACTTTACATTGTCAATAGAGTAGAAATATGTATAAATATTGAAAATCGACATACCGTTTAACTCACTTGTTAATAACTTCACTTCTATATTTAACAACGATTGTTCATAACAGCCGATTTTAACAATGCCGTTAATTATATATTTACTGAATACCAATTAAATGATAGTTGTTATAAGACTTAAATTGTTGTTAACTCTCAGTCGTTACCTAAGGACTATGCTAACAACTGTTCGGCCTAATTCACTAAGATAGTTATTAACATAGTCGTTAGGTAACAACTGAGAGTTAGTAACGATTTTTAGCAACTCTTGTAATAACTGTCATTCAATTGGTATTCAGTAACTACATAATTAACGACATTGTTAAAAACGGTAGTTCTGAACAATCGTTGTTAATTATAGCTGTGAAGTTATTAACAAGTGAGTTAAAAGGCATGTCGATTCTCAATATTTGTACATATTTCTACTCTATTCACAACCTAAAGTGACAGATTTGAATTCGTTTGACGTTTGAGTTTTTAATAATGAGTAATAAGAAAATTTGGGGTGCAAGATGTTCCGCGAAACATTATTCTCTAATGGTAGATTTCATGATAATTTTGGACTAATTAAATAACAAAGCTAGTTTTACATTTCAGTTCTGATAACCGCTAGTTGGAAATTTTGCAAATGGTTGATTGATTTGAAAAATTTAAATTTTGCCCTGTAATCTCTTTATAAGATCCCGTAGCTAGGAGTAGAAATTAAGTGTTTACTCAATTCTATCCGATCGATTTCGAAATTTCAAGAATCTTATCATCAGGAATGACGCATGACCATCGTCTAGGAGTTTTAGCAGTAAAAATAATAGAAATTTGACATTGTTGAAATGGCTGTTTTAAATTTAAATGTGTAATATAAATAAAAACAAATTTCAAAAAATTGAATTTAGATCTTATCGGGAGAGATTCTAAAAATTTGTTCAATATTAGGAATTAAAATATTTAAGTTTGGAATAAATGTAAACCCTTCATCTTGTAACATGATATCTTCGGGCATATGCTGACTGCTTGAAGCGTGAGACCATCCAATTCATGAATTAAACGACACTTGCTTGTTTGAATATCTCTGTAAATATTTTTTCCCGATATCAGGATCGGGAATGGATTACTAACATCTCTCAAATTTCTTTGCATAAATCTAAAATCTTGTTTAAAAATGTATTGGGCATGCAGGTATATATTAGTTTATAAATAGTTTACCTTTGCTGTCGTCTCTCTATTTCCAGTAAAAAATTTTCAAGAAAAACCATTCACCAACGATTGTCCAATACTAACAACGAGAGAAATGCAGTTGCTAGATTAACAACTCGTCGCAACGACTAGTATTAAATTTTAGCAACTTGATGTAATAGTGAATTGCGAATTTGAACTTAGCAACTGACATTGAAATTAACAACTGAAAACGGTTGTTAATTTTAACAATTTTTTTTGAGAATTAGGCCGTATATTTACTATTTACTCGTTACTCCTAAATATTATATTTTTTAATGTATTTGTCTTTTCGCCAATATGTTCTGTGGAGTAATGCGCGTATAAGCTTTAAATATTGATGTTTGGCAATTTAAAGCGCGCTGCACTACGCGTCTGTCTAGTGTGTAATGGTTTTTAATAAATGATTTTCTGGATATTTAATATTTATTATTAATTTAGACTTTTCTTTTTATAAATAAGAATTAATTTGACTCTTTGGCAATGGATAGATATAAAGACATCTAAAATTTGATGAATACTTAGAAGAAATTTGTTGTGCAAGATTAAAAAAATATTTTTATATAAAAAATAAACAATAAACTACGTGTTTTAAGATATAAAGATTGGGTTCAAATGCTGTCTAAAAAGTTTTTTATTTCATATAATAGCAATGTGAAATAATCTACAGGCTGATCAAAACTAAGTGATAGTCAGGTGACCCGCAATGTTTCTCAATGACATCGAAACTAGGAAAAAAAGTTTGGTATCTAAGCTCATGAGAATGCGACTTTTTATACGAACATGCCAATTCATTATTTTCGTTGTGTATTACGGATCGAAAATACTCTTCGACAATAAATTTGTGGTGTTCGTTTCGGGTGGTAACTTAGCCTAAAAATTCATTAATTAACCTATTACAATTATTCTTGTAACTCACTAACTAAGCAAATATCGAAATACACTAATTATAGTCTTAAAAGAGACTGTTGTCGATAATACAATTATGAAACGCAAGTAATAAAGACTGTAAAATGAAACAAAGAGCATAATGGGTATTTGAACAGGTATTTGATAGATTGACAAAATAATACTCGCCTGTGAATAGGGTATTTGACAATTTTTGAGAAAGTGTTTTAAATTGCACATATACACCTAATTATACATGCAAAATTATTATTACATATTTTTTAATCATTTATACAATTAAAATGAGGTTTTAAAATTTTTATTTTAAATTTCCCGCTAAAACACCCTTCTTGCTTATGACGTCACGATCTAGTAGTTTAGTAAATACTTTGTAAAAAAAAGTTCTTTAGAATTTATCAGTATTTTCTTTTCTCTACGCACCACCTATAATTTTTAGAATTCATTTTTTGATGGACAATGCAGATAAACACTAAAGAACTTCTTATTTTTACAAAGTATTTATTAAACTACTAGATCGTGACGTCATGGGAGACAAGAACGTTTTAGCGGGAAATTTGAAACAAAATTTTTAAAAGTCTATTTTAAATGTACTAACGATTAAAAAAATATATAATAATAATTTTGCATGTATAATTAGGTGTATATGCGCAATTTAAAACATTTTTCCAAAATTTGTCAAATACCCTATTGCATGGATACTGCTAATACTTATTTCCGCGGAGTAAAATATTGAGAACCACTCGGGTCAAGTGACTATCAGTTGGTTTTGATTATCTTGTATAATGAAAACAAAAGCTCGTATTACGAATCCACTATCATTAAAATAGTGCGTTCGTAATACGGATACGGGCCAAAGTGCGATTACTAAGCAAACATCGAACATCTACATTCGATAGTTGGCAACCAAAATATTTTTTTAATTATATGATCAAAGAAAAAAATGTCATTTGAAACATTTGCCTAAAGCACATCCATTACACTTATTATTACATAAATAATAATAAGAGCAAATAACATAAAAAGTAGAACGAAGACTGATTCAGTTTCAACTCTTTCAGAAATATGAGATTTCGATTAAATGGAACATCTAATACGTCGTTGTCAGATCATTTTACATAAGTTTCTATTTTCTCAAAATTTTTATTAGGTAACGATGAAAATTGATTAGGGTCGAATTTTCATTTTTATAATACATAACTTATACAATATTAATAAACAAGATCTTTTTTTTGAGTTTAACGAAAAACAATCAACACAATTAGTTTTTCGTTAATATCTAGCTACGTACTGCGATTAAAAGGAAAATATATCTAAGATAACTTTTTTTTCACGCAAGAAAATAGCAGATGGCGCTTGAGAGCTGAGTGTTTTTACATGCATTAAATAAATCATTTAAATTAAAGCTTATACCATTTAAGCCATTCAGTGTTGTAGAGAATAGGGCATAGTCTCGAACTATCTGATTGGTTGAAATTGAAGACCGGATATGGGCAGTTAGAAGTCGCACGTTAAGTGAACGGTCGCATAAAATATTATAAATTGTTTTTTGGGTTTAAATAGTGTTTTTATTTATTTTGAAAGTGGAGCTTACAAAAATTTATCTTTAAAAATGTGCAATACCCGAATAATAAAAATTACAGTATCGAAATATAAAACATTGCTAAATATAATTTGATTTTTGCAATTTTACTTCATGATTGACAGCTAACATGTGCCATTTTTTTGCTTTGTAAATGTGGTGTGTATTCTGACCAATCAGATAGCAGAAATTATATACCTGTCTAAGCCAAAGTAATTTTCTTACGTAAAATGAACTATAACATGTTTATTTTAAATACGCCTAGACAATTATTTCGTTCGCAATATTATCTTTTTACCTTTCGTCATTTCAGTTTCATCATTAATCACGTTTCTAAATACTATTGACGATTAAAAACAGTAAAACCTCCCATTAACAGCAATAAAAAAAATATTGTTTACCTTAACTAACCCATCTTACATTAAAAATTCCTAATCTCACCACTTTACAACATGGATCCACCAATTCACACATCACTCACAGTCACGTTATAATGATGACACCACTGAGGAGGGACACAGCTAGAGAGATGATGGGGCCCACCAGTAGGGCACCTGCGGTGACGCTGTCCGCTTGTAGACCGAGAGTGCGCCCTATTACCGGGTTCGTGTAGTCGCTCAACCCCGCAACGTTCCGGGTGGCCACTCGGATCTCGTACTCCGTGTTGTGGTTCAAGCCGCTCAGGGTGATTTTGTCGTCTGAGAACAAGGGACAGTGAGGTTAATAATTACTGTCTATTATATTCCGTTTTTAAAACGGAAGTAAGTTTAACATTTCCTTATTTTATAGTACTGCTAGCTGTACCCGTTGCAAATATTTGGACATACAGGTCTCGGCAAATAAATTATACATAATAAAAGAATTGATGTGGTCAGCACATTACCTTTCGTCAGTTCTATGTATTTTATACAAATTCTATAAAAGGGTAGATTCACTTTCTATATATATATTTTCTTTAATCACGACGATCGCCAAAGCTTTGAACACCTCTACAGCCTAAATGGTGGAAGCGATTTTTGTGAAATTTGCAACAAATTGTAGGAAAGGATTGTCTCGAGTGCCCTCGTAATAGGTTAAATTTTGGTAGGAAGCATAGTTTTCAAATAAAAAATTCTTTATTTTGTAAATAGATTGTAGAAAATGTCCGAGATTATTAAACGACGAAATGGACGAGAAATGTAGCAAAAACATCAACGACGAGAAAGACTGGGAGGACAAAGTGTACAGTGTACAGGGAGAATGTCAAGGATTGTTTTTTGTGCCGGTCAGTGTATTAATCTAAGATTGTATTTATATTTTATTTTGTAAATAGCTTCTATAAAACTGACAAGAAGGACATCAATGACGAGAAGACAGACAAGACAGTGTGTACAGACTGTAAAGGAAGAATAACAAGGACATGGAGAGCAGGAAAGACAGAGAGGGTAAGGGGCCCCGCACGCTTCCCTCTTTTTTCACGCTTTAGAACGTACAGTTATAAGCGTACGTTCCCTACAAAAACCGAAGTGTGTGGCCGCAAACAGCCCTTCTTAACCGCGTTCCAAATTTTAACCGCACGGTTTGACCTGTACATTCCATTCCGTGTGTGTGTGTGTGTGTGTGTGTGTGTGTGTGTGTGTGTGTGTGTGTGTGTGTGTGTGTGTGTGTGTGTGTGTGTGTGTGTGTGTGTGTGTGTGTGTGTGTGTGTGTGTGTGTGTGTGTGTGTGTGTGTGTGTGTGTGTGTGTGTGTGTGTGTGTGTGTGTGTGTGTGTGTGTGTGTGTGTGTGTGTGTGTGTGTGTGTGTGTGTGTGTGTGTGTGTGTGTGTGTGTGTGTGTGTGTGTGTGTGTGTGTGTGTGTGTGTGTGTGTGTGTGTGTGTGTGTGTGTGTGTGTGTGTGTGTGTGTGTGTGTGTGTGTGTGTGTGTGTGTGTGTGTGTGTGTGTGTGTGTGTGTGTGTGTGTGTGTGTGTGTGTGTGTGTGTGTGTGTGTGTGTGTGTGTGTGTGTGTGTGTGTGTGTGTGTGTGTGTGTGTGTGTGTGTGTGTGTGTGTGTGTGTGTGTGTGTGTGTGTGTGTGTGTGTGTGTGTGTGTGTGTGTGTGTGTGTGTGTGTGTGTGTGTGTGTGTGTGTGTGTGTGTGTGTGTGTGTGTGTGTGTGTGTGTGTGTGTGTGTGTGTGTGTGTGTGTGTGTGTGTGTGTGTGTGTGTGTGTGTGTGTGTGTGTGTGTGTGTGTGTGTGTGTGTGTGTGTGTGTGTGTGTGTGTGTGTGTGTGTGTGTGTGTGTGTGTGTGTGTGTGTGTGTGTGTGTGTGTGTGTGTGTGTGTGTGTGTGTGTGTGTGTGTGTGTGTGTGTGTGTGTGTGTGTGTGTGTGTGTGTGTGTGTGTGCGTGCGTGCGTGCGTGCGTGCGTGCGTGCGTGCGTGCGTGCGTGCGTGCGTGCGTGCGTGCGTGCGTGCGTGCGTGCGTGCGTGCGTGCGTGCGTGCGTGCGTGCGTGCGTGCGTGCGTGCGTGCGTGCGTGCGTGCGTGCGTGCGTGCGTGCGTGCGTGCGTGCGTGCGTGCGTGCGTGCGTGCGTGCGTGCGTGCGTGCGTGCGTGCGTGCGTGCGTGCGTGCGTGCGTGCGTGCGTGCGTGCGTGCGTGCGTGCGTGCGTGCGTGCGTGCGTGCGTGCGTGCGTGCGTGCGTGCGTGCGTGCGTGCGTGCGTGCGTGCGTGCGTGCGTGCGTGCGTGCGTGCGTGCGTGCGTGCGTGCGTGCGTGCGTGCGTGCGTGCGTGCGTGCGTGCGTGCGTGCGTGCGTGCGTGCGTGCGTGCGTGTGTGTGTGTGTGTGTGTGTGGGGTTGTAACTTTCCCAGGTTTTTTCTATCCAATGCAGTGTCGCTAGCAAACAATCCTATTTTCTATTCATGATTGCTACTTCAAAATTGGTAGTATTTGGGGCTGGCGGCCCAGCGTACTTTATTCGCATGGCTTTACCCGTACGTTGTATACCTAAACCGTACAAAAATAACGGAGTGTGGAGCGCTTTAGAGCAGATTGCATGGGTAGTTTGGGTTAGCAGTTTGGGTGGGCATGTTGCGTGGGGAGTTTGCGTGGACATGTGGCGTGGGCAGTTTGGGTGGGCATATTGCGAGGGCAGTTTGGGTGGGCATGTTGCGTGGGCAGTTTGGGTGGGCATGTTGCGTGGGCAGTTGGGTGGGCATGTTGTGTGGGCAGTTTGGGTGGGCAGTTTGGGTGGACATGTTGCGTAAGCATCATAAAACACTATCGGCGGAGCCCTAGGGTAAACTCGGCGAAGCCGAGGTTAGGCTAGTACAAATTCTGTACAGAAAGTTCCTTGCAAAATATTCTATATTTCCAGTAGAGTACCTTTCGTCAGTTCTATGTATTATGACCTCTACTATTCGTCTATTTTATCAATGATCTGAGCAATTTAATATCTTGCAGTCATCTCTTTCTTGCCGATGATTTAAAGATTTTTTACTACAATCGAAGCAAATACCGATTGTGAAATGCTCCAATCTGTATTGAATGAAATAGTAGAATGGTGTACATCAAATAAACGTTATCTTAATGTTAGGAAGAGTAAAATAGTTTCATATTACAGAAAAAAATCTCTTCTATTATATAATTACTACATAGATAATTAGATACTCGAAAAATCAAATACAATCAAAGATTTGGGAATTAAATTTGACCACATGCTTACATTCAATCCCCATATTATGGAAACTATTAATGCTTCATACAGAACATTGGGTTTCATTTTTCGATATTGTAAAGGTTTTAACATACAATCTACTCTAATTACACTGTACTTCTGCTTTGTGAGTTATAAATTAGAATATGGCTCACTAATTTGGTATCCTTTATAACAAACATATTCATGCCATAGAATCAGTACAAAGACGCTTTTTAAAATATCTTTCATTTAAAAATGATGGACTATATCCAAAAAAGAGGAGTAGAACTCACTTATTACAAAGATTTAACTTTCAATCACTTGAAACCAAAGGGAAAGTCAATCTGTTATGTTCCTGGCGAAGATATTGCAATACAAAATAGACTGCTCCGAATTATTAGCATATGTAAATATAATTGTACCACGTATTGCTTCAAGAAACAATAATGTTTTTTGCTGTCCTTTCACAATAACTAATGTAATGTTAAAATCACCAGTTTATGTAATGTGCAAGAATTCAAATAATATTTCAAGGGATATGGATATATATACAGGGTGGAAACGAACTTAATGTCATAAATTTAAGGGTGAGTAGTATGACATGTGTAGATTAGGAAACAGAAAGAATTTTTTAAAAATTCGCTTAGTTAAGGGTAGTTCTCATTAAACTAACATTTTTGGTACCACTGGACCACTGACAACTTTAATACTTGAAATTAATTTAATTAATTTACGTAATGTTTCTGTATAATCAAGTCTTAATTATTTCTAACGTAATTTATTTTGAAAGTTCAATGAACCATATCAAAGATTAATATTAATACTTCGCAGAATTATTTTTATAAAGAAAGAAAAAAAAAACAGAATGGATTAACTGATAAATAGCAATAATACTAGAAACTTTTCATGTAACAATATTAATAAGAAAAAAATTTAACCTAAAAATCAATTCAAGAATAAACACAAAACTCATAAATATTGTTCAAAATTGTCACCTCCCATAGCTACACACAATGCACTACGTTGAATTAATGAGACACTACATGCCAGGTTCATATGATTTTCTTGTTTAATAATTTGAGCACAGTTTTGAATCCGCATCCTCAAATCTTCAATAGTTTCAGCGGGGGGGGGGGGGGTGATTATCATACACCAATGACTTCAAATGACCCCACAGATAAAAATCTAAGGGATTGAGGTCAGGTGATCTTGGTGGCCGTGATATAGGACCTCCACGGCCAATCCACCTGTTCCCATAGGTATTATTTAAATGCTGCCGTACATTTCTTGAAAAATGAGTTGGAGCACCATCATGCTGAAACCATGTATATTGACGATGGAGTAAGGGAATATCTTCTAATAATACTGGTAGAACATTTTGTAAAAATTCCAAATACTGGTCACCATTTAATCTGTTGGGCAGTATGTATGGTCCAAGCAAATTTCCATTTAAGATACCAGCCCAAACATTTAATGAAAATCTGTGTTGCAAACTCCTTCGGCTTACTACAACATGTGGATTTTCTTGAGCCCAATAATGCATGTTGTGGAAATTATCGACACCGTCACGTGTGAAAATTGCTTCGTCACTAAATACTATAAGTGAAGTAAAATTAAAATTTGCATCATGTTGTTGCAGAATCCACTGACAAAATATCGTTCTTGCTTGGTGATCAGCAGGCATTAATCCTTGAACACGTTGAAAATGGTATGGATGATAATCATTCTTGTGTAAAATTTTCAAAACACTCGTGTGAGATATTTCTCCTACAACACGAGACACTCCTCTGCTACTAATTTTCGGGTTAGCATGCACCAAGTCTAAGACTTCATCTTCAATGTTGTGGTGTAGTCTGCGACCGCCGCCATCTCGTCCATTATTTCTTCTTAAATTGCCTGTGTCGCGAAGACGTTGTGTCTCTGTGATGAACATCCTGCGATCAGGCTGGCGTCTTCCAGGATACCGTTCGGCATACAAACCTGCTGCTAAAACCGCGTTTTGTCCCACTTTACCATAAATAAACATCATATCCACTAATTCAGAATTAGAATACATTTTTTAACAAGAGCACAGCAAAAATCACTTGGTACTAACACTTCCGAGAATAATGAAATATTTTATGTACTTATTACACAATTATTTTCTGCGCAAATGGTATTTAATTTAATTATTAAGAATAATTTAATTTAATTATTAATAATACAACTAATTTTGAATGTACATTTGATAAACATATTTTTAATGAAATATAAATTAAAACAGCAGTAAAAATAAGTTTCCTTAAGAAAAGTCGAATTTTCGTTTTTCGAATTTTTAAAAAATTCTTTCAGTTTCGTAATCTGCACATGTCATACTACTCTCCTTATGACATTAAGTTTGTTTCCATCCTCTATATATATATATATATATATATATATATATATATATATATATATATATATATATATATATATATATATATATATATATATATATATATATATATATTCTGTATCACTATAATAGTTTGTTATATCTTAAAATTGGTAATTTTGTTAAATTGTTATTATATATTATTTCTTGTATGTATTCATACTGTATTTTTAATACTTGTTAATTATAAAATAGGTCTAATATGTACAATGTTTTGTCCTATTAATGGTTAAACTGTTGGGCAAATAAAGATAATTAGTATTATGTACAAATTCCACAAGAAAGTTTCTAGCAAAACATAGCACAAACATTCAATACAATAAAATTGCACTTGACACTGACATCTTTCAATCTTTTCTTAATATTCGCGACTGAAATTAACCCGTAACCACCAAGCGGCAAACTTGCGAACCCTCCGAATTGGTAATGCTAGCTAATCACATCTCAGAAAATTACCAAGTAAGTCGGCCACTTTAAATGAACGCAGCACTTCTACAGGACATTTCAGTCGCCAATAGTAGCTGTTTCCATGGTTACAGCATACTTCATGAAATTTAAATTCTTTATATTTTTTAACGCTATATTCATTTAATATGAAGTATAAAATGCAGTCATATCGTATAGAGAACAAAATATTCTTTAATATTTATAAAACATTAAATGTAAAAATGACATTTAACTGCGGTTTTTTAAGAAAAAGTGTTTAAATCATTAAATGAGGGTACTTCCGGTTGACCAATTATAACCAAAATCTAATCAGCTCTTCATATGGACGTTCATAAGAAGAATACGAAAGATTTTTTTTTTTGTAGTTGTAGTATTGGAGTTATCGAAGGAGAAATTTTTGTCACATACACACACTCACACTTACACACGCACGCACACGCAAACGCGCACGCGTACACACAGGCAGATATCGTAAAAATAGTAAAATCATATTCTAGGGACCCTAAAACGTGCTTACTGATTAAAAACTCATAACCAAATTTTTTGACTGAAGACAATACCTTCCTTACCTAAAACTGACGGAAGGGACAAATAGAACTTCGGTGCCGAGGTGCATTTTAAATTATTTGATTTTATTTGAAACTAAAAAATTGTTTACCTATCTGTGAGTCTGATACTCAATGTTGCTAATCTCGGACATTGAAGTTATTGTAAAGAATACTCAAAATTAGGTGTTTTATCTCAAACTTTTTCATCGGAATTATTTAGTTTGTTCTTCTTGTACTACTCCCGAATCCCGGTCATTAGTAATGCTAGCGCCGCTCTCTCGAAACTAATAACAATGATTTTCTTAAGTAAACTTTGAAAACTGATTATAAAAAATCTGATGTGGCCAGCACATAACCTCTCGCCAGATATTTTACCTGGTTGTACGCATAAAACGAAAAATTTTTTTAAATACAAATACATATATTCATGTCTCACTACCAAATAATTATTTTAATATAAATTATGTAAAATACATACATTTTCTTTATAATCAATATCCTGAATTTTTTTCTACTTTCCTTTTCTTTTTATTTTATTCATTTTTTCGCAAATTCCTCTTACATTCTTTTTACGTATATTCTTTTACGTCGTTGACTTTTTTTATTTTCATAATCTTCATAATAATGTACAAATATTTTTCACAGCGGCATACAATTTTTTTTGACAGTGACATTTATGTGTCAATTACAAACATTTGAATTTCTTGCCTTGAAGTAGTTTGATTTGAGAATTTTTACATCAAATTATTTTATATGCATTTCTTTATCTCTAAATCTATAAAAGATATAACAATGAATTTATATTTATCGAATAAAGAATTTAACATTCTTTAATATAAGTATTTACATAAATTTTCGATAAATAATATTTAGAAGATTTTTTTCTTGTAACCACTACTCCCGGTTGCCCAATTGTTACCAAAACTGACTCGACTTTTCCCATTATTGTTAGATTGAGGAATCCGTAGTCAAAAATATCTTAAGTCTTATAGTATTTGAGTTATGGTGAATCCAACATCTACACACACACATCCACACACACACACACACACACACACACACACACACACACACACACACACACACACACACACATACACACATCCACACACACACATACGGACATCATCGTAAAAATGTTATAATCGGATTCTAGGGACCTTAAAACGTGCTTATTCACTAAAATCTGGATATGCGATTTTTAGCATGAATACAATACCTCTCTTAGCGAGAGGTAAAAACTGTGCAAAATTTTGAAACTACTTCTACGACAAATTCGGAAGCTGAAAGAACATATTTAAAAAATTTGGTGTCTATATGTAAATGGGTGTAGATTTGTATAGACGTCAATCTTTCACTGTTATAAAGACATTAGCTGTATTATTTTTGGTCAAAATCAGTTCATCTCAGCTCACATCAAATAAACTGTTGTTCTTTTTGTCTTTAACTAAGTTGAGTGGTACTGAGTGTATTCAATGTATTCACACCCCCCTTAAATAAACTGAAAATGATCTGACGTAAGTTCAGTGGAAGGGGAAATGAAAAAGGAAATGTTAATTTGTAGGTTACAAATGTATTATTAAATTTGAGGCTTCGTAGTTGAAAAGAAAAATGTCATATACGGGAATGATATTTGAGTAAGAATTACTCTTTCCCCTTGTTGGTCTTTTCACATATAGCGTAGATCATCTCAATTCATTTATAAACTGAGCTGAGCCAAAATATTCCAAAAAGAATATAGCTATTATTGGTATGTATTGCTAAGCCTAAACAATAATTTATCTGGTGGCAAAATTGTGAATTATACTTCGTATGATGCGTATAAGCTGTCAACTCGTTATTAAAGGTGTAATATCAAAAATTTATTATCATGTTCACTGCGGATAGGGTCATTTCGTCCGTAAACATTTATATTCATTTTCCGGGTTGAATTTATACGGGGTGTTAATGAAAAATAAAATAAAAAAAAATTGATGAATACATCATAATAGAAATCAAATTATAATTTTCAGATCTACTTATCTTTATTATATCAGTAAGTTCATCAAGTAGGTTACTTTTGTTTTTTTTTTAATATCCTAACAATACAATAAAACTATAGGCATGGTTTCAAGCTTGGAAATTATTAAACAGGTATAGGTTTAGGTACAGGGTGTAAATCGAAAAGTGGAACATATGCGATTAACCTGGGATATCAGTTTTTCTTTGCGCAAACGTTACCTAATTATTTTATGCAAAAATACTTCAAATAAAAGTTATAGAGATTTAAATTCTGCATCTAAATCATGTGAAATGATTATTTTTACCTCTTCATATAAACGTAAAAATTTATTATAAAATTACAATTTTTGTGAGCTGTCTAGGCAAACATGGATTTATAAAAAAAATAAACAAATGTGTTTTTAACTGTCAATTAAAAGTAAAACAATTTATCTTTTTGTGTTTTGTGTTAATTTAGTACTATAATCTAAATTTACTCCCTTTTAAATCTCTATGACTCTTATTTGAAGTAATTTTGCACGAAATAATTAGGTAGCGTTTGCGCAAAGAAAAACTGATTTCCCATGTTAAACGCCTATGTTCCACCTTTCAATTTACACCCTATACATATACTTTACTAGATCTAAAGGTGCATTCACGAATGAAAATTAGGTTTAGATTTATGGTTTTTACATTAGATTTAAAGACTTTGGCCGCATATTATGTAATGACTTCATTCACATTTCAGAATTTAGGGTCTCTAAATCCAAATCATAAAGCTAAACATTGCAAGGTCCAAACTTTAGGTTTATGATTTAGTTTGACGTCACAAATTTCTCCAATGAGAACGAGTCTGAAATGATATAGATATGGACACCCATCTTTATTTAGTATATATTTGATGGATTCGGCTTTTTACACAAATGCGAGTAGAACATGGAGACTGTCATAACTTAATTGCTGAAATATAACCAATAATGCCAAGCGAATGATAGTTTCACGGCGCACAGGCTTCTTGTTGAGTATTCCTCTACCGATATTTTAATCTTGTTTTTGAAGCATTTACATAGATGTCTGTACATATTCAAAACTAATTTTCAGGTAATTTAAACTTACATTTATGAATGAGTTACTTAAACCTAAACAAAAACCATAAACCTAATTTTCATTTGTGAATGCACCTTAATACGTATATTAGCTTCTACTTGGGTAAATGAATAGTATATAGGATGACCGTTTATCGAGGCCTACCATTGGGATGTCGGAAACTATAAGAGATACGAAGTCGGTTAAAATGGGGCAAAGTGACCCCATTAGTAGACCATTTTGTCTTACCCGCAAAATTCGTACGTCACTAGATAAAGCAAATATTAATATTTTGCAGATTTTTACTTTTACTAATAATTCTATATATAAAGTAATATGAAATTTTGGTTTGCACTATTTAGAATAGGACACGTTTTATTTTCTTTCGAACAACAATGCTCAATTTTTTTTTTATCACTGTTAGGTGTCGAGCTATGGTGTCAATGTAATGATTTTTGTTGTGGACGCCAATATTAAAAAGTTACATAATTGAAAAGAGATTTTATTTTATAACTTATTGATGTTAATTAGTTTTCGAACAGAAAAAAAGCAACAATTATTAATTTTATAGGGTTAAAAAATGATTGTGGCAATGAAACAAATGAAATAGCTATTTGTGTATTAAGAGCGCAAAATGGGACATTGTCGATTGAGAGGTTGTTGACGCGCGACGCAGGAGCGCGGCATTCTCTCGAAATCGACAATGTCCATTTACGCTCGAAACACACACAAGATTTTTTCTACAGTCCTCCACCATAACAAAAAATAATAAAATGTACATTTTGTACTTACAGTACTATTCAATAGTTTTGCAGTGAAGATAGGAAAGTATTCAAATATGACTTCAAGATATTGTTTTGGGCTTCCGTTTTTACAAAAAATTAATGCCAATTTTGTAATGAATATTATAAGATTTATATAATTTATTTGTTTCAAGTACATTAAACTAGTGCAGTGGAAAAGTCGATGTCCATTTGGAGCGTTCACGCCAAAATTTTGCAGGTGGCAACATTTATCGTTATTTTCCGTTCTTCTTGAGCTTGAGCTATTGCTTCAATCTAATCTAAGCATTTTATACTTTCGTTTTTGTAAATAAATGCCCTATTTATTTTCACAGTAGTGCGGGATTTTGTTTGGTTATGTAATATACCGACAGAGCAGTTATATGACAAATTGACTTGTGAAAGTGGTAAATGTGTAACTACAGTGCCATTAGGTCCTGACTAAACATTTCTATTAAGAATGTAGACAAGTGATATAATTCAACATTGTATAGTTAGAAATTTGGACAGCAAGCGTTTTTTCTACTTTGTCGCGCATGAGCGGCAAAGTGACATTTTGCGATGACAAAAGAGAGCGCAAATGGCTACTTTGTATACAGACTGTAGAAAAACATAATTATAGGTTATAATTTGTTTATTTTAAATAAAATAATAGAAAAATATAAACTTTATAATGCACAATACGTTATTCCTGGTAATAACCTAACGCTAACTTATTACTCCAACTTTATCAAACATAAACTAACCTATTTTTTTTTAGAAATAAATTGTAATTAGATCAAGTCAGTCACCGGTATTTGTACCCAAGCCTTTACTTTGCCGGAGTGACGAGTAAAAGTATCCTCAATTGCAACATTAGCAGTACGCTAAGTGACAGATTTCAGGATAGATTAGCCAAGAGGTGGCCAACCTGTGGCGCATGCGCTAAACTTGGCGCATTGAATGATTACAAGTGGCGCATTACATCCTTCCACCTACTTATTATTTTGAAGTAGGCGCCATAGTTAAATTCATCTATTCAACACCAGAGGGCTCTCAATTTAAATTATACAGCCTTCTTACTTACCAGTTCGTCGCGATTGCACCCTCGTCCAAGCAATCATCTCTCACTATTATAGATTGGTGCTCCAATAAACTTGTCTTTTTATCAGGCGTACATTAATTAATTTAGTTGCGTAATTGAGTTATGTCTTCCCCTTCCCTAACCGCAAAAGATTCTACCCCTGTCCCAGTTCTTGAGGTGTATAGTGCATCTGAAGTCTTGTGTGAAACAAATTGGCCCCATGGTATACAGGATGTTTATTTTAAATGGGCCACCATTGCTATTTCGAGAACTATATGAGCTACAAAGACGGTTAAATGGGCAAACAATTTCTACTTCATATTTAAAGAAAAGAAAAATATTTTTTTCGGCCCGTGGTTCTGAAAATAGATGACCTAACTTTTATATTTAAATGAGAACATATATTTTTTATTTGCTCATTCGTTAGAGATTATAATTCTAAATTCAATAATATAATATTTTTATTCCCTTACATAACATTTATTTTAGAAAAATGCAAGTAAAATTTTGCATTAATTTGATTAAAATATGGCTATAATAAGAGTGTCATGAATAAAATAAAAAAAACGAATAAGTGTTAATTTTTTTTACATACAATTAGAATGCCATGAAAGAAATACGTGAATATTTTGTTTGCGTTGACATTTATGATCAATTACAAAAACAAAACATTCACTTCTTTCTGTCGAGGCATTCTAATTGTATTCATTGTTTCCATTCGTGGCACTCTTACTATAGTCATATTTTAATCAAATTAGTATTAAACTTTACATGCATTTTTCTCAAAAAATCGTTATGTAAGGGTATAAAAATATTATATCACTGAATTCAGAATTAAATTCTCTAACGAATGAGCAAATAAAAAATATATGCCTGAGTGTCTGCTCGCGAATCTGGGGAACCGGGTTCGATCCTGAATGACGCCAAATATTTCAAATTTTAAATGGCACAAAATTGACCCCTGTGGTGCACTCTCCACGCCAGCAATGAGTGCCCGTGAGGTGACGCCTGGTAAACGCCTGCACGGTACAAATATGTCATCATCATTACCGAATTCTGTGTACAAAGCAGATTGGCACATCCAGCAATGGGTAATATGCCGTGATGATATATTTATTTATTTTATTTCTCATTTAAAATAAAAAAGTTAGGTCTCGTATTTTGAGTAGGTACCACTGGTCGAAAAAAATAATTTTTCTTTTCTTTAAATATGTCGTGAAATAGGAATTGTTTGCCCATTTAACCATCTTTGTAGCTCTTATAGTTCTCGAGATAGCAATGGCGGCCCATTTAAAATGAACATCCTGTATAAAAGGTTGGCCACCACTGGATTAGCCATAGTTTAGATTACTTTAGATGGTTAGAGCGATAGAGTACGTTCCGCGCGGTCGAATTCAATCCGTCGAAATCCCATCGATCAAAATCCCAAGTGGTTGAAATTCCACGGGGTCGAAATCCCACACGATCGAAATTCCATCCGGTTCAAATGTACCCCCACCACTTTTTCCGTTCTACAGAAATTCAAATATTTCCACGCCGTCGAATCCCACCCGGTCGAAATGTTACACGATACATATCCCTCGCTCCCGTACCGCTCTTTTTATCGATCGTATTGCATTCTAACAATCTATGCTTCCTGGTAGTTCCGCGTCAAACATAATATATTAAAAAAAATTTTAATACATATTATATTATTATACAACAAACTATTTAATAAATAAAGCAGGAAAAGAATTTACCTATACATTTTAAGTAAACATGCTAGTTTACTAGTTAAATTTATTTTCAAGTAGACAAGTATGTGTAGAGTAGATATATCAAGTTACTGTTATTTTCGAAATATGCCGAGTGGAAGACAATATATTTGGAAATAAAAGCAACATAAGATTTATAATAGACACAGTAATACATAATTTTACAACTGAAATAAAGAATGAACTGCTTATTCACACAATATGACAGCTAATCTAAAATGGCGGACCAGAAATATCAATAATTTTACTTAAAATGTATAGGTAAATTATTTTCCTGCTTCATTTATTAAATAGTTTGTTTTATAATAATATAATATGTTTTAATTTGTTTTTTTTAGTATATTATCTTTGATGCAGAACTACCAAGAAGCATAGATTGTTAGAATGCAATACGATCGATAAAGAGAGCGGTACGGGAGTGAGAGATTTGTATCGTGTAACATTTCGACCGGGTGGGATTCGACGGCGTGGAAATATTTGAATTTCTGTAGAACGGAAAAAGTGGTGGGGATACATTTCGACCGGTTGAGATTTCTACCGCGCGAGATTTCGACCGCGCGGGATTTCGACCGCGTGGAATTTTGACCCGTGGGATTTCGACCGCATGGAAGTCGACCGCGCGGGATGCTTCGGAGCGATATTCCGGCGAAGTTGGTTGATATGATCCTTTCACAATTTATTTTATGTATAGACTGTTAAACTTTCTGTTAATTACAAACATTTTTTTTATTTATATATACTAACGTACTGCATTGTTTTGTTCCGGACAGTGTTGTAACAAAAAACAAAAAAATTATTGCAAATTATAAATGATTTCCTTATTAGCAGAAAAATTCTGAAATTATACAAAAGTGAATCAATTATTATAAATTTTAGTTGTCGGTGTAGTTATCTGAATAGTTGTTTCCACAACTTCTCATTATTATTAGTGCAATATATCCGGGTGACATATGTGTATCTCCAGCGATAAGGCTAAGCCAAGTTCAGAAAGTGTAAGCCCTAGCCCTTCATCCGTCAAGTTCAGCCCATAGCTTTGAAATTCCGACCCAGCTTCGCAGCTTAAAAGCTGTTTAATCCGAGCCTGTGTCGTACAACGGCGCTTTAGCCCTGATGTATGACTTAGCCTACAATCAGGGATCCACAAAAATCAATGAACTGAATTAATGTATTACAAATAATCTTTAAGTATTTATGGCATTAAAAAGATATACTTTTGCTATTGCCAAATAGTTATTTTCATTTTACTTATTAAAAATATTAACAATATGTATATTATATAATGGTTTAGCACAGAAATTAGACAATGATAATAAATTTCTTTTTAATCAAAATAGGATTGGAGTTAATACATACAACAAAGATGTTGTTGAGAATAATTGTATATTTACATAAGACTGAAGACTGCGACGCGAGCCCTAAACGAATAGTATAACCGCACTAGTATAAAAACCTTTTCTGTTTACCGGTACGAAAAGTGAAATTTTACGAACATATTTTCGGAAGAAAACTGACACTTTTCTGAAGGTTATCACTTTTCGTACGCAAACCTTTTTCGTTCGCATATTTTTTTCCTACGCTAAGCCATCACTTTTCATCCGCAAATTTTTTTCGTTCGCAAAGCCTACTACGATTTAATAATTATTGTAATTGTGTTTAGTACCCTTCTAGATCTATTATTAGTAAAGTAGACAGAAAAATGTAATATGTACCCCGGCACAAAATGCGTATTATTGTCCTAGGTACATAAATAACTATTATGTGTTAAACATTGTACTTTTTCTACGATCGATTCAACAAAAGTATTAAAAATTTGAAAATATTTTACCTAAATTTAAATAAATAAAACAAATAAACATATCATCACGGCATATACCCATTGCTGGGTGTGCCAGTCTGCTTTGTACACAGATTTCGGTAATGATGATGACATATTTGTACCGTGAGGGCGTTTACCAGGCGTCAGCTCACGGGCACTCATTGCTGGCGTGGAGAGTGTACCACAGGGGTCAATTCTGTGCCATTTAAAATTCGAAATATTTGGGATAGAACCAGGTTCCCCAGATTTGCGACCAGGCACTGAGACCCCAAGTCATAAGAAAAATTTAATATTAAATATAATAACTTGAAATTTAAATATCAAAAATTATTTACAACAAGCTAATACAATATAAATTTATCCGAGTCAAAAAATATAACAGCTTTTATTGGCAGAGCGCGTAAAATAAATTCCAGGCGAAATACATTCCATTTTAATCGCTATTAAAATGTCTAACTTCACATCTTCGCGCGATTTGATCTAATATATAAAACTACTGTGTACATTATACATTGAAGAAAAGGGGGTTTTCTTAAAAAAATCAGAATAAATTTTATTGTACGAATTAATATCTCTTGTATAAGCAGAGTACAAAATAATATACACAAAAAAAATTAAAAAATCTTATAATAACTTATAGTTTTTTTTGTTGTAGATTCTCCTTATTGTAAAAATTATTATTTTTAGTAATGAAAATCTTTTTGCCTATTTCGCATTTACAAAGTCTATTTTGTGACACAGTTTTAGACAAAAACATTGTTACAAAGTTCAACTTTGTACAAGGGGATTTATGTATTTGTGAAGTTGGTAACTTAGTCTGTGTCAAACACATATCTTTTATTTTACTTGTCAATAATCATGGAAAATTACTACAATTAGATTTTTTATAAAAAAATAATTACACAAAACAGTAAAGAACTGCTTTTAAATAAATTTCAAGCTATTTATTTGTAGGTTCATAACATAATCATTATTGATTTTAACTCTAACCTAACTTTTAAATATCAAATGTCAAAATAAATACGTATAACCAATCACAATGGCCTATAGTATTACGAGCGCACTTTTACGAGTATACTACGAGGCAGTATGTTCAAAAATTAAAATTGATTGAGTTTGTATTAAGCCACAGAAATATTTCTGAATTATTATTGTGAAATATGTAGGTGAAACTGTGACGTATAACATGAAATGTATTTTAAAGTTTTCTATTTAATATTTCATCCTTGTTCCTAATAAATGTTTAAAACTTTCGTTTCAAACTGAAACTCTGCCAAATAAAAGAATAAAATACGTGAAAATCAACTGGTCTCTGTGTTACAGATATAAATTTGGACCGTAAAATAAATTGCGGTCCATATATTTCAATGAGTATCACATGATATTATAGAGATCAATATAAATCTTATCTCACTTTTTATTCTATAAAATTTATTCTTACTAAAATGCCAAAATTTAGTAAATTATTACCATAATTAATAGGAATTTTACAGATATCTTTTAGTAAGGAAAATATGGAAACTATAATATCTAATTATTATAAAGACTTCGTGATTATATCGTAGTAATGCTATAAGTTATACCAATTAGTTAATAATTTATATTCGAAGAGTATAATTGTAATTACCTTATATACCTATAGGTAGGTAGCACAATTAGAACACAAACTGACGCATTAGTAAAACGTTATTTTAGATTGGTGTTCATATTGACATTTATATACATACCTTTTTAAACAAAGTGATAAATGATCACAAATTGTACATATCATAATTATAAAAGTAACTTTAATCCTACAATCATATTTCTTGCTGTAACGATCGTAAAACAGTAAAAGTAAACATTATACTAATTATTAGATAAACTGAAAAAGAAATTATAATGTATAAACCTATAGAAAAATATATTCAGATTTCTTAAAAGACAGCTGACATAATGTTTATATACAGGATTAACATATTTATAAAAATTATTGGATAATATTTAAACAGAAGAGACTAGTCGTCACGCCAGCAGGGTCTGCAGTAGTGTGATGTATATTCCAAGTAAAGGTGGGCGCGGGCCGTGATTTTGTCGGGTAACGATGGGTCACAATGTGACCCGCGTGATCGTGAATATAATTTCCAGATTTCAACGGAAATATCGATTTTGGCCATCCCTGAACTATTCTGACTAATTTCGTCGTGACGTCTGTACGTACGTACGAATCTCACATAACTCAAAAACGGTAAGCCGTAGAAAGTTGAAATTTTGTATTTAGGACTTCTATAACATCTAGTTGTGCACCTCCCTTTTTGGTCATTACATAATTTCCAGAAATGGTACTTTATTTGAAGTCTATAATAGATTTTAATGAAAACCTATATTAAAATATAGTCCAAAACTTTTCAAATTTAGTATATAAGACTTTTATATCAATTGCAATAACATACCAGATTTTGGTTAAAACAGGCTAACCGGAAGTTGTTAACAGTTTTTCTTGAATAAAATGGTTTCATTTTATTTTTAGAAATAAATGCTTCAAATAAGAGTTTTAGAGAATTAAATTCTGCGTCTAGCACATCAAGTATTATTAAATTAGCCCTTTGTATAAGCGAGTTATGTAAATTTAGAACTTATATACTTTTTGGTTTTTGTAATGAAGCTTGCTATGGATTAGGACAAAAAATAACAATAAAATAAAAAATAGATGTTAATGTCAAATTACGTCAAATACGTGCAATTTTATAATTGGGTCTATACTTCATATTAGTCTTGCGTACAAGGAAGTCGTGTGGTGTCCACATCAGAATGTCAAACAGGTTTAAATGTACATAGAAATAATTACGTGACAGGAACGTAACCCGCCGGGCGTGATCGGCGTGAGTACCAAAATACAATACGTGAACGTGAGTGACCGTGTATCAAACATAAAAAGTCGTGCGTGATTGGCCGTGATTACATTTTTAGTTACGTGAGCGTGAACAAAAAGTTACTCACGCGCCCACCTCTAATTCCAAGCGCCCGGGTCGTTATATTCGTTTTTAAAATAAGTTTAAAAAATAAGGTCACCGACTCGAGTTTTGTGCGTTAGGTGTTGTTCTGGTCAGGATTAATATCTTTTTTTTGGGTCAAATTTTCCACTCGAAAGACATCGAGTATCTTCGGGTGTCCTGCCGGCGTGATAGCTAGGCTCTTGTTATTTAAACCAGTTGCTACAGAATAGGTCTGAATGTCTCAATTTAAAAGTAGGTGTTAAAAAATAGTAGGTATATTATACAGTAAAGGAGAAAATTCATTATTGTTTCAGAGGTGTAATTTGCAGCCAGAGGACGAAGGCCGAGGACTACAAGGTATTGAAAAAAACATTCTCTCTTCATGTTATGTTCCATACTCGAATTCGGGTATTGTCCGAATAATTTACGCCTGACGCCTTGTGGATTTAGTTACACCTACAAAGAGTGATATTTATTAAATAGAACTCTTCTAGGAGGATATTGACCATACGAGTACTTCATCTCTGGAGGCAAAATAGTGTACTTCCCTTTCAATTTTGGTGTCATAGAAATTGACTTTTATTTTCGAAATGAAAAATCTGATGTGGCCAACACCATACCTCCCGTCTTTTAATTTTTATTAATTTAAATGCATAAGTACTTAAAACGTGGACATTACCAAAATCTCGATATGCGATTTTTAGCACGATCCCTATACCTCCCTTACCAAGGGTAGCGGGAGGTAAAAAATTAAATAAAGATTGATTTGTATATAAATATCTAATAACCTCTGTAAACAATACATAAAATAAACACGAATGAAATAGAATAATCGGCCACAGATATTTAAGCAATTATAACGTGTTTAGTTGGTGTATTTATTTATTGTGTTAGGAGTAACGTTGATATTTGTTTAAAAACTCTTGTTTATTTAATATGTTCATGTAAACAAAGTCTTCGTTTCAGAGATATTTGCAAAAGAAAGTAGTAAGAACGTTACTAGATTAAATTTTGAGTTTGGTTGTCTAGTCTTAAAAAAATCTGTTTATAATTTGTACTGAGTACTGTAATCGTATTAATATTTTAATGAGGAGATTTAAGACTAAATTTATATATATATATATATATATATATATATATATATATATATATATATATATATATATATATATATATATATATATACAGGGTGATTCATCGGTCTGTCCTCTCTCTATAACTCTTTTATTTTAAGTCAGATAGAAAAACTCTTCGAATATAATTTATATGATATATTATTGTCTATCTACGTACCATATGCATTTGTATACAGGGTGCTTCGTTTAAGCGCAACAATATGTAACTTTATATTTCTTAATAGAACACCCTATATTTATTTATTTCTTTTGATAGTAAATTAGATTCCCTTTAAAAAAGTATTAAATAATAACGGGTCTAAAATTATAAATTAAGAAGTTATTTACGTTCATAAAAAATAGTAGTTCAGAGTGGAAAAACCCATAATATAATACAAAATTTTGATCCTGTTTCATTAATACTTATTTTAAACATTACACTAATTCCAAAGAAGCTATTAAAATTTAGTGACAGACTAAATAATGGCAAATTATAATAAATGCTCGAAAACTTGTCCTTCAACTTCAATAGATTTTTCTATTATAAATACTATAATAACCATCTCATCTTTACTAATATTTGTATTATTCATTTTCACATAAACATCAACAATGATAAACTACGAGTATTTGGACAACTTGTTTGTTTAAATTCGAAACAATTAATTAAATTATCCATAGCTTACTTTGTTAATAATAACACCATAGAAACATATCATTCAACGAATAAAAGTAAATAACTTCTTAATTTATAATTTTAGAACCCTTATTACTTAATGCTTTTTTAAAGGGAATCTAATTTACTATCAAAATAAATAAATAAATATAGGGTGTTCCATTAAGAAATATAAAGTTACATATTGTTGCGCTTAAATGGAGCACCCTGTATACAAATGGATATAGTACGTAGATAGATAATACTATATCATATAAATTATATTTGAAGAGTTTTTCTATCTGACTTAAAATAAAAGAGTTATAAAGAGAGGACAAACCGATGAATCACCCTGTATATATATATATATATAAAATGTTTTATATACACATATTTAATGTACCTACTATATTATTATTCCGTATAGATAAGATAAGATAAAAAATTACAAGTTAATAAAAGGTTAAATAACTAGAGAAGATTTAGAAACAAGATTAAGGCAAGCAAGATGAAAAACCCCAAAGAAAGTAAAAGAACAACTAGATAGGATACTGCAAGCAGGAACAGTCTAAAGAGAAACAGAAAAAGCAAAACGAAATGCTGCAATTTAAAGCAATGTGAGCAAGAGTTGACCAAGTCTAATGGTTCTTTTTTGAGCATCATTGCACAAGATGAATACGTATCACTTACCCTAACCTGACCCAACTTTGATGGGAGAAAAGTTTCTAATTGTTTTTCTTTGTATAATTCGATATGAAAAAATTGTTCAATTGGTCAGTTGCATCCACATTAAGTTTGGATATTTACGAAGTATTTTGGGAGGGACATGTTAATGTTTACATAATATGAAATGTACACGCTACAACGTCATCAACGCTTATGACGTAGTAATCTAACGTCCACCGACTTACTGCGCCGGAAGTACCCAATTAATTTACACTTAAAAAAAATGAGATTAAATTTGGGTTTGGGTGTTAAAACGTAGTAGAGTGTAGAGTACAGTTGCATATTGGTCTTGCATTTTTACCGTCCATCAAAGGAAGGTGTTGTCTGATCAAAAAATTCGATGATGAGTTTTCATTGAATAAGCACGTTTTAGGGTCCCTAGAATACGATTTTACTATTTTCACCATGATATCTGTATGTATGTATGGATGGCTGTGTGTGTGAAAATTCGTTCGGATCGCATAACTCCAAAACCATCTTTCCAAAAATTATAATTTTTGCGTATTCCTCGAACTTTCATCCATTTGAAGAGGTCATTAGATTTTGGTTATAATTAGTCATCCGAAAGTATCCACATTTGAAGTTTTTAATTTGATTGCATTCTATACTTCATATTCAATGGATATAGAGTTAAAAATTATAAACCAATTAAATTTCATAAAGCAGCCAGCTATGCTATAACCATGAAAACAGCTACCATATTAAGAAAATTCCGATTGATAGATGCCAGTGACAAGTGTAATTGACAGTGTGGAAATGCAGAATTCCTTGCAAGAAACTTTCTGTATGGAATTTGTACAACATACATATAGAACTGACAGAAGGTAATGTACTGGAAATGTAGAATCTTTTGCAAGAAATATCCTGTATGGAAATTGTACAAAATATCACGGAAAAATACTTAGATCTGACGGAAGGTAATGAGCTGGCCACATCAGATTTTTTTATATATGTGGTAACCATATTATAAACCCCGTCTTTTAATTAAACGCGGGTGAAATATTTTTAATATGAAATGGTTTGGCAAACATAATGTAGTTATAAAGGTCTTTTTCACTATGCGGATTTATGCAGGAATTTACTTTTAATTTAATTTTCATTCATAAATGTATGTAATTACAGAATGTAGCCATGCATGCACCATTCTCATTTACGTTTTCTTTTTATCTTTCATTCTCATTTAATTTAGTAGATAACCAACTTTTATTATTTAAATTGAAAATTATAAATGGCGCATGCGTTTACGAGTAGTTGAGTATCCGCGTATGATCAGCTGATTGTGTACATCATAGCTCTACGTGTAGAGTTTGATGTGTAAGGTTACGTTTTGTTGTACCCTTTTCCTTTACGAGCTCTGTAGTTTGGACGATCTGCAAATGTTTTTTGTCGTTTCGTTTTACGCTTTTTTAAATACAATTAATACATTTATAAATAAACTCATACCTTGGTCTTCACTTGCTGAATATTTTTATTTGAAAATATAATCCAATCCTAAATTTTATTGTATGTCCTTGGCCTCATGCCCGCATATTGTTATATGAGCGCGTCAGTTCATTTGAATTACTTTTGTTGTACGTTTGTACAAACTTAAAAATTTTGACACCCGTCGTTGTGAGGCTAATTTTATATTCATTCTGAAAAAAGACAAAAATACAGATTGCCTGTGCTTGATTTAAAGCTGAACCCATTTCCGCTGAAACGGGAAGTGATAAAAAATCGTGCTATGATTTTCTTATGAGCCCCTTAGTATAGTGTAAGTTTTCTTATTAACATTTTTTCGTATCTCTAAATATAAACGAAATATTGTTGTTGCCGGACGTACGCCAAACACCCTGTATGTACAATATATAAATATTTCCGAATTAAAAACGATTAAAAGTTATTTGCAAATTTCAGATCAATAAATTTAGATGCAAACTAAAATCTCTTGTAAAATGCAGTGATAGTTTAATGGCTGGTATTACGCAGTCATTTAATTTTTAAGGCGCATTTAACGAGAAAAAAAAGTATCGAAATTACTTGTCATATTACCACTGCTATTAAAAAATTTATGTGAACGCTTTTCGTTAATTGGACATTAAATATGGCTCTTGTAGAGAGATTTCAGAGAGTTGGGTTGTAGTTACAGTGATAGAAAAATAGATATCTAATAACGGAGTAAAAAGAGAAGAATAAACTTAAACTACGTTATATAATAAATGATTATACTGACCAGAAGAAAATATAACAGAAGATATAACAAAATCGGCAAGGTAGGAGGAAAATATACCACTTTACATTTTAGTTAAGTGTGAGGTTAACTTACTTCCACGTGCAAAAATATATATTTAAAGTCAGTGTAGAAGTGACATCTTAATACTAGAAGCTAAACCGTAGTCAGACGCTAAAACAAATCGCTTCTGGTTGAGAAATTTAAAACAGGACACTGCAAAACAAACAGATATCGACAACAATTTACAGGTTTCAAACCAAACAGACTAAGATAAACAATAAAAACTACTTTACAACAGGGTAAATTTGGTTGCCTAAAGCAATATACTAAGGCGTAAACATTATGGAAGATCGACAGAGAAATAAGAGCTGGTCAAATTTAGAGGTTTTCGAAAAAAGTAGGAAAACGGAAAGATCACCAATCCGGAAACGAAAAGGAAGAGAACATGAGGAATCTGAAGCAGAAGGTATGGGTAAAATAACAGAATTACTGCAAAATATCACCAAGGGAATGGAAGAAATGAGACAAGAAATGAAAGATGGCACCCATATTCTGGAGGAAAAAATTGACAAAAACAGCAGTCAACTCAAAGTAATGATAGAAGAAACAAGAAAAGAGATTCATGAACTTAAAGACAAACAAAAGAAATGGGAAGAAGAACGGAAAACGTTATTAGAAGAGATCAAGATGCGAGACGAGGAAAACAAAAAAGAAATAGAAAAAAGACAAGTATTACAAATAAAGATAGAGAATGTGGAAAGAAGATTAGAGAATTTAGAAAAAGATAAAAGGCAAAATAATATTGTGATTAAAGGAAAAGTATTTAACTCCTCAAACCCAAAAGAAGAGGTTGAAAAGTTTATAAAGAACGGAACCGAGACAGACGCGACAGTAAAAAAGGTAAAAATTATTAAAAGTAAAGAATATGAAATCACAATAGCAGAACTGGAAAATAAAGAACAAAAAATAGCAATAATGAAGAACAAATGGAAACTCAAAAATCTTGAAGAAAACATTTTCATTGAAGATGATTTGACACCACAAGAAAGAGACATACAAAAAAAATTAAGAGAAATTTAAGACAAAGAAAAAGAAAATAATAAAACCGTAAAACTGGGACACAATAGAATTAAAATAGATAACATTTGGTTTAAATGGGACTCAGTAAACTCCACACTACAGAAAATTGAGTTTCCAAAAAACTAATCGGTACGAGAACGCAGGAAAGGAAAATAAATTTTAAAATGGGATTTTGGAATATAGCAGGAATAAAAAACAAGGATATTTTTTTTTTGGGAATATATAGATAAATTTGATTTCATTGGGCTAATATAAACTAGGTTAGAAGAAAAGGATTGGGATAAATGGGAATCAAAACTGCCCAATACTTTTAAATGGGAATGTACATTTGCTAAAAGAGAGGCCAAAAAGGGAAGGGCAAAAGGGGGAATAATAACGGGAGCAAAAAAAGGAATACCGGAAATACAGGGAGGAGAGAATATGGACCAAATGCAAGAGAGAATTTTTTTAATAGAAGGGGAAAGATGGAAAATAATAACAGTATATAGTAAAGAGGAAATTAATGTAATACAAGAAAAAATAGAAAGATCAAAAAATATTAACAATTACAAACTTATAATTGCAGGAGATTTTAATGCAAGAATAAGTGAGGAAGGCTCAACATTAAATTTAGAAGATGGAACAGAAAAAAAAAGAGTATCAAAAGACAAACCTCTAAATAACGAAGGTAAAAAACTTTTAGAAATGGTACAAAATAACGGACTAACTGTACTGAATGGAACAACCGCAGGAGATGAAAATGGTAACTTTACATATATAGGACCAAACGGGGAGTCAGTCATTGACTACGGAATAGCCAATGAAGGAGCAAAAGAAAAAATAAAGTATTTCAGAGTAGAGAATAAAATAGAATCCGACCACCAGCCAATATCAATTGAACTGAACTTAGAAACAGGAGACACCAAAATAAAAATGAGCGACATAGAGAGAATAGACTGGACAGAGAAAGGTATTGAAAATTACAAAACATCGACGAGTACAATAAAATTCGAAGAAGAAGAAATAAATGCAGCAGTGGAAGAAATAGCACAGAAGATATACAAGTGTCTACCTAGAAGAACAACAACAAGAAGATTAAATCCAACAAAGAAACAACAATGGTGGGATCAAGAATGTAGGAACAAAAGAAATGAACTCAGGAAAGCACTTAAGAGATGGAGAAACTCTGGTATGACAAAAGAAGAATACTTAAAGCTAAAAAAAGAATATAAAGAACTTTGTAAAAACAAACAAATAAAAGAGAAAGAAAAGGAAAGCATAAATCAAATTAAAAATGAAACGGAAATATGGCAGTACATAAACATGGAAAGGAAGAAGAAGGATTACAACATAAATAAAATAACAATAGATGACTGGAAAGAACATTTTATAAAACAAATGGGAGGAGTAGACAGAAGAGAAATTAATAGATACGAAATATTAGAAGTCGAGGAAGAAAAATCAGAAATTACACAGGAAGATATCATAAGGCAGATAAGAAAATTAAAAAGGAAAAAAGCATCTGGAGAGGACAACTTACAAAACGAAGCATGGATACATGGTACAGAAAATGTAATAGAAAGACTAACATTTATAATAAACAAAATATGGAAAGGAGAGGGGTTTCCGAAGAAATGGAGGAAAGGAATAATAAGTCCCATCTTTAAAAAAGGAGACAAAAAGGAACCAAACAATTATAGAGGCATTACTCTACTGGATACGGCATATAAAATATACGTGTTAATATTACAAGAAAAATTAGAAACAGAAATAGAAGAAAAAAATGTATTAAGGGATAACCAAGCCGGCTTCAGAAGACAACGAGGAACAATTGATAATATCTATATTCTGAACTACGCAATAAACCAAGAAATAGCTCAAAAACAAGGAAAAATATATACTTTATTCGCAGACTTACAGTCAGCATTCGATATAATTAATAGGAAGAAGATGATTAAACAGCTACAGAAATCAAAAATAAACCCAACATTAGTTGCTAGAATTGCAGAAATCTACGAGGAAACTATTAATATAGTAAAAAGTAATGGAGTGACATCTGAAGAATTCTGGACTACAAAAGGGGTTCGACAAGGCTGCCCGCTCAGCCCACTACTTTTTGCGATATACATAGCAGACATAGAAGATCATTTCAAAAACGGGCAAACGGGAGGAATAGTTATATCAAAAAGAAAATTTTGGACACTGTCGTATGCAGACGATCTCGTATTGGTGGCAAAAAATAAAGAAGAAATGGATTCAATGATAAGACGTCTCAAACAATACTTGCAAAGAAAAGAAATGCAGATAAATATAAAGAAAACAAAGATCATTAGATTCTCCAAAGGCAGAGGAAGAGAACCAAATGAAAAATTTTGGTGGGACAAACAAGAAATAGAAAAAGTAAAAACGTTTAAATACCTAGGATATACATTTCAAAGAAATGGTAGATCAGATGAACATATAAAAGAAATCACAAAAAAGGCCAACATAGCATTAGCACAAGTCTGGGGGATTGGCCAAAGAAAATTTGGTAATAATTTCAAATTGAAAATACTATTATTCGATAAATTAATAGTTCCAATAATGATGTATGCGGCAGAAATATGGGGTTGGCAAGAGGAAGAAAAAATAGAAAATATACAATGTAAATATTTAAGATGGATATTAAAACTGAACAAAGACACACCCAAGTACACTATCTTAGAAGAAACAAAAAGATGGAAATTAAGAACAATAGGTGGAAGAAGAGCGGTAAATTATGAAGAAAAAATAAGAATGACGCCAGAGAAACAACTAGTACATGATTGTTGGCAATGTATAATAAAGAAGGAAGTCAGGAATTTAGGAATAAATGAAAGGGAAAATAAAAGAAAGAAATTTTATGAAAGGAATGGTTACTCAGCAATGTATGTGGAGTTACAAAGGGAACAAGGAAACAACATAAAAGAACAAATAAAAATAAGAGAAGAAGAGGTACAAACACAGACAAGAAGAGAACAGATAATGAAATCAACTTATAACACAAAGTACAAATATATAATGCAAGAAGATACTCCAGATTATTTAGAACAAAATAATAAATACACTCAAATGATTGCGAGATTCAGACTGGGAAATGAGGAATTATCAAACTGTTATTGGAAACCACAAGAAGAAAGGAAATGCAGGATATGACTAAACGGCAAAGAGACACTAGACCATATTAGAAGAGACTGTAAAGAACATTTAAGAAATAACAAGTCAGTATTAAGCATAATACATGGAGAAAAACCGGACGTGACGTGGATGAAGACTGTACTGCAGACAAGAAAGGAAACAAAATAAAATGTAATAACTAAATGAAATGAGGTTTATAGATGAATACAATACTATTGTAACTACAACAGAAATTGTTCATGTAAATTTAATACCGAAAGGTGGTAAATAAAAATATTTTATATATAAATATGGCTGTTAGTAATGCAGATAACTTTTACTAGGTACTTATATATTATTTTGTTACGGGCTTAAATCATTTAAGAAATGAATAAAGCGTAATTTTATGTTATTATTAATAGGATAAGAACATAATTACTTGTAAATACTCTTATTTCTAATTTGTACATATGTATCACATTAAGACTATTGCACACAAACGCGGGCAAGTGATACAATCAGCGAGCAATACCTATCATGCGTTGGCGAGAAAATCGCATTAAAAACGTAAAATGTATGCAAATGAAACAAATGTAGGGTTATTTTTTTTACATTTTCGCTCTGGAAAGTTGAGCTTCTGAATCTGGTGGCGCCTTACTGCTTTTCTAACAATGATACTTTACAATAACTGAAGGTGGATGCTTGCTTGGAGGCCACTTTATTGACACACACTTGGATATTTATAATACATATGGACAAGTACATTCTTTTATTTATACTATTTTTTACACATATTTACACATACTAACTTATTATTAACTATATTGTGATGTAGGTACATAGCTTATAAATAATATTTTGATCATTTCATAACAAATTAATGGAAATTAATACTGTCAGTCATACTCATCCTGGCATTTATGTCAGTTTTTAGTAGTGTAAGGAAGACTTATAAACTTTGAAAAAGACATTTTCAGCCGCTAATTCGTGCATCGTTATTTCGACGTACATAACTTGTATTAGTTTTGTTCGCTGTGTTTGTAGAAATATTTAAATAAAAATACAACATATACGTTTTAGCATTGTATAAAAAAATATGGAGAGTAATAAAGATTACAAATCTATAATTTCTATATTATTATTTCATTCTTTAATAGTACATTAAAACACAAGTATCATAAGGCAATCTGTTAACGTACAAGTCCAAGTGTGGAAAACGAGCCGCCAGACGAGTTTTACAAAGGACAAGTGCGTTACAAATAATTTTTTTAAAAAAGGACTTGTCAAAAATATTCTTGGTGTTTTTTATGTCAGTTATGTTGGTAGCGTTTCCCGCTAACATTTGAAATTTCACATTTTGCCAGTTTGGGTATTGTGTGATTCTGACTGATAGTTTACATTAAAACATTGTATCAAGCATTATATAATTATGGAAAAGGAAAACCAATACTTTTAATGTACTCCACCGGTTTATTAATGAACCACCTGCTTTCACATATCTTGTAATAAAGGCAAATTTATCAAATGACGAATCGGGATCGCAGGTTCGTGTTAATTATTATCATAAATAAAACTCTTTATATAATGAAATACATTAATCAACAATTTATTGTTATATACAACATTCCACCATTTTGACAACACATCGACTGCTCCGTTGCAGACATAACAGCAACAGCTGTTCTTACATTCTTCAATACAAAACATATGTTGTATTTGTATATGGCACTTATGTCTAAATCATATTTAAAAATTTAATATTCGACAGTTCGCCTCGACGTGGAACTGGATATCATGGATCGTAAAATTTTCATATTTGCTTGCAAGTTGAGTTGACAGTGTCAACATTTCAAGTAACGTGCACCATACATTTAAAAACCTGCCTGATATAACAATACAATCAGCTGAAAATTGCAATATTACCATAAAATTAAATTGTAATAAATAAAACGTACCGTTTAAATTATTTTGACAAAGCAAATCTGAGCGCATTGTTTCTTGTTTCATAATTTTTTAGTTGAAAGATTTTAACTTCTTTCTGAACTAACACAGCTATAGCTATAAATTTCTATTCTTTCTAGTCCTATCACGTGGAGATAAGATAAAAATTAATAATGAGAAGTAATATTTCAACATAAACAACTTACCATTTTGAGGTTATATGCAAATCATCTGTCATGACTACCACTCTAGAATACGAAAGGCGCCAAAAACAGTACGTTTATAGATTTTCTAAACGTCGTGTTTTCAGTGACAAACAGTGCTTTTATAGAAAAATAAGAACACCGAAATAGAAAAATATTTTATTTTATTTTGGAATCATAAACTTGTTTATCCGCTCTAAAAAACGGGCGCAATTTGGCATTTATCGCCCGAGAGCTTATAAAGTTGCCCAGCAACAGCTATTCAAACGTCAAAATCGTCGTTTTTAGGTAAATGTCAGACAATGTAATGAATTCGATAAATCACATATTTTGAACACCGCTGCTCGTAAAACTATTCGTATCCTTTCTCGTATACGTCTTTTCTCTTCTGTGGAACCTACTTGCTCTGGGCAACGGCAATTTCATTCCATATTTCTTTTGAATAATCGATATCTTCCATTTTCATTTGACAGTAAATTAAAATTTGTTATAAACAAACAATATAGCGAGAAACCACAGCATACTTAATATTCACAACGGCAGCACAACGCTACCGAATATATACCCATTGAATCCTTGAATTTCGAGAACCAAAATAAAATAAAACGTTGTATGTACCACGGGCATAATCAAGATTGTAGCACTCGGGAAAATTAAAGCTCTCCGCTGCGCGTCGACCTTTAAACATTCCCCCGTGCTATAATCTTTTGATTATGCCCTTAATACATAAATAACTATTTTCGTATAAACCTAATCTTCGCTTTTCTATTTCCAACCTTTTATAATAATCCTTACTTACTTTTTACTTTGTCCCTCTGAAAGCGTTTGCTGAGACACCGCACAACGAAACATGTTCGTGGGCGCTCATGCGCTGTTGACTCGTTCTGAATTTACTCCGAATTTATTCGGAATTGACACAACGAACAAATCTATTGTATCTTGGTTAAAATAATATATTGTGTAACAAGTGCGCAAAGTAAGCGATTCCCCCGAGGGTCGCAACCGGCGAGGGCCGCAATTCAGCCGAGCGCTAATTGCTTTGCACTCGTGCCACACACGAAATTTTTTGTCCAAAGTTCGATTTTGTGCACGGTTCTTTTACATTTCGCACGGCCTGTCGCACTGTTAAGAAATAAACTACTTTGTGCACGCAAAACAGACACGAAAAAGGTCACTTTTTGGGTTAGTTAAACAAAAAAGTTATTTTTGATGCTAGAATGCAAATGCATTTCGCAATCGAGTATTAAACACGTTTTTTCGAAAACTATGTTCCATAAAGGACCTTTTCAATTTAAAAAGATAGATATGCGCAATGGGGATCTGCGCATAGTAAGAACACCTGAGATCTATGGCCTTTGTTTCTAAAAAAAAATAGCCGTAAAATGTGAGAATACCTCAGCTAGCTTTAAAAAAGTCTTATCGAAATAAATTACAAAATCTTTTATTGAAGTTAAAACGATGCAAATTTTAACTGAGAATACAGGTATTTTAATAACTGCAATATTTTTGACGTTTCCTTTGACAGCCCAACTGGCAGTTGTTCGCGTCATTTTCTTACTATTTGCAGAGATAGAAAGAGATAGCCGTTAAATTGAAAAGGTCCATTAATTAAATTGTAAAGAGAAAATTTTGAGGGTTAAGTTTAATTACTGTGAGATCCAAGGAGGATCGTGACAACTAATGTCACCGTGACAGCAATGTATCTAATGTCATGTATATAAGCTGGATTATTACGAATAATTGGTCAATTGGGACATTAAATACAAATAGAATTATTTTACTAAGCTAATAAAAATAAAGAGACAGATTTTATTAAATTGTGACCCTTTTTTCTATCAAAAAATTACAGAATGTAAAAGACTGTCATATCAACTTTTGAAGAGTTTTCAAAAATAGTTATTTGTGTATTCAGAGCGCAAAATGGGACATTGTCCATTGAGAGGTTGTTGCTGCGCGAAGCAGAAGTGCAGCATTCTCTCGAAATCGACAATGTCTATTTGTGCTCGAAACACACACAAGATTTTTTCTACAGTCTACAATGGGGTCCACCACCATAACAAAATTTTTTTGTATAATTTATTTGTTTCAAGTACATTAAACTAGTGCAGTGAAAAAGTGGATGTCCATTAGGAGCGTTCATGGCAAACTTTTGCTACTGCTTCAATCTAATCTAAGCATTTTATACTTTCGTTTTTATAAATGAATGCCCAATTTTGTTTTCACAGCAGTGCGCCATTTTATTTGGTTATGTAATATACCGGCCACTACCGGCAGAGCAGTTATATGTTATATTGACTTGTGAAGGTGGTAAATGTGTAACTACAGTACCATTAGTTTCTGACTAAACGTTTACATTAAGAATGTAGACAAGTGGCATATGTATCTCAACATTGTATAGTTAGAAATTTGGACAACGAGCGTTTTTCTATATTTACGCGCATGAGCGGTTAAGTGACATTTTGCGTTGACAAAAGAGAGCGTAAATGGCTACTTTGTATATAGGCTGTAGAAAAAAAATAACATTTTAATTCATTAACATGTTTATTGAATGATTGTTCAAATTTTTCATTTCAATTTCCTTGGAAAGATTTTTGCTAGGTTAAAAGAAAAAAAACTTAGGTAAAAGAAAATAACAAGTACAAAAAGATTGAATTTTAATTTAAGCTCTTTTTAAATTGAATTTTAATCAGAATCGATTGTGTTTCTTTTTTCTTGTTATTAGAAAAGACTTTTATTTTTTATTACTTAATAGCACTAAATTATTATTATTTTCTTCGGTATTCATTTCAGCTTCGATATTGAATATATTTGTTATGTTTTTATTATGTATAATTTTAACCACAATTACAAACTGGGGTTAGTCATTGCTCTTTTCGCAATAAATATATTACTTATAAATACCTTTATAAATGTTTATTAAAGATTAATTAGTTAAAATATCACATTGGAATTTTTTGTTTCCCCAATCAATAAGTGAAGAATATAAGATTTATGAAATATTAACAATGATAGCTAATTAAATTTTATTGCCAAAAGTAGTATATATTTTTGTAAAACACCAAATTTGTATAATCATATTAGTAGCTTTGCAAAAAAAATGGATGGTAAAAAATTCAGATTAATTTATTTAAGTAAATTAATAAGCAGTAAATAAAAAAAAGCATTTTCAAAATAACAAAGTGTTCATTTTAAATATTTTATCTAATTTATAAAGTTGAATTTTACCTACTTTATGACGTTATGAAATGTCACTTTTTTCAAAGATAATTGATACGAAATGATCCAAAAGATTTTTGTAAAATTTCTTACATAACTAATTGGCCGTATTATGGTCGAAAGAGTAAAATTAAATCTGTAAAAAATGGCAAAACACATCAAGTGGCAGGTTTCGTTGCTAATTTTTCTTTAGTGACTAATATACATTCCACACGAATGCAATACAACGTTCTATCCAACACTTTTTTAAAAACTGCTTAATTAATTTTTATGTTTTCATTCATCACTTGACACTGACAAGCAATTGATGTATACTCTATCCGTTTTAACTATAGACTAGATGGCGTTTCGAGCGCCGCTGTTTTTACATGTATTAAATAAAGAATTCAAATTTTGGCGCCGTTCCTGGATTTAAAAAAATTCTAATTGACCAATTTCGCCCCAGGCAGTCGCCTGGCTTGCTTGTAGTTTGGGCCGACCCTGCGGTTTGTTGACTAAAATTATTGTAGCATTTGATCTGAAGAATTCGAACATGTATTATTTTTGGGAAAGTAACATAATTTACCGGTTTCAGGATATTATTCCATTGTTTACATGTACAAAAGTAGGCTAGTAACTAACTAATAACTGTATCTTTATGGTAATATTATTACCATACTGACTTGTCAACAATGGTCTACAAAATGAAAATAAAATAAAATGAAAATATAATGCTCTTCATTAATACATACAGATAACGTTAGCCTATCGTTTTAAATACGGTCTACTTTATTCTAAAGTAATAAACATGGGGAATAAAGCACATAATTTAAATATTTGTCATATTGACATATGCCAAAATAATTGTTCTGTTAACCATAGCAATCTGAAAGTAGCATTAATGAGAGAATTTCAAAAAATGATATTTAACAATAATGTCATTTTCTGAAACCGATAAACTATTGAACAAACCACGGATGTTATTAATCATAACAAGCCTTAGATGTCTTAAAATCCTCGCTCTACGAGCTCGGATTTCAAACTGACATCTGCGGCAGTTATGATGTGCATAACATTCCTAGGTATGTTAATAGCTATAACGTTGTACAATGCTCTGCTTAGATCTCAGAATTATGTTTACATTTAGAGAGATGTAGATGTTCACAAATTATTCTAATCTAAACTTTACCGCAAGTCCAAATCTTCCGCTTTAGGCCTACGTATTCTATTGGGAAATCCGTCTTCGCACAGAGCAACAGTCACTGTAAATCCTTAGATAAATGAATTTTGACAGAATATTAATTTCTCGTAAAGATGAGATGGGAGTTGGATAATTATATGCCAATTCGATAAAGGAAAGTAATTTTGCTTGTGTAAATAATCAATAAGATATGACCCAGATCAAGAAACTCAGAAGAGAAGAAAAAACGGCTGGATGGATGAGCAAAGGAAGGAACATACTAAACAGGAACAAAAACAGGATGATTGTGAATAAAATAGTATACATACCTCGATAGGAGTTTCATCACAAATCAAATAATCTACTGTCAAGTGTTATAGTTAGAATTAAAAATGAATCATATTGAAGTAAAACAAAATATTCTTGGCAAGGAATATGAAACTGTTTACTTAAAACAAATCTTTTATTGTTAAAGGTAAAGATTATAAATATTAAATATAGTTTAAAGTTGGCGTGAAAATGTTTTTGATTACTTGGCTGCTAGATGTGAACAAGGAGAATTAAAATATTCAGTTGTTATGTATGAAAAATAAGATTGACAGATCAATGTAAAATATTCAAAATAATAAAAATCTGATGTGGCCAGCACATAACCTCTCGCCAGATATTTTACCTGGTTGTACGCAAAAAAACAAAAAATATTTTTAAATACAAATACATATATTCATGTCTCACTACAAAATAATTCTCACATATATTTGCAAAATCTATGGGATATTTTAATTTAAATTATGTACAATACATACATTTTCTTTATATTCAATATCCTGAAATTTTATTTTTCTACTTTCCTTTTCTTTTTCTTTATATTCGTCATTTTTTCGCAAATTGCTTTTATATTCTTTTTTACGTATATTCTTTTGCGTTGTTGACTTTTTGTTATTTTCATAATGATGTACAAATATTTTTGACAGTGGCATTCAAATATTTTTGACAGTGACATTTATGTGTCAATTACAAACATTTGAATTTCTTGCCTTGAAGTAGTTGGATCTGAGATTTATTACAACAAATTATTTTATATGCATTTCTTTATCTCTAAATCTATAGAAGATATAATAATGAATTTATATTTATCGAATAAAGAATTTAACGTTCTTTAATATAAGTAATTACATAAATTTTCGATAAATAATATTTACTACTTCCGGTTGTCCAATTGTTACCAAAACTTAATCAACTCTTCCCATTATTAAGTCTTATAGTATTTGAGAAATCGTGGATCCAACACACACACACACACACACGCACACGCACACGCGCACACACATCCACGCATACACACACATCGACACACACACACATCATCGTAAAAATGTTATAATCGGATTCTAGGGACCTTAAAACGTGCTTATTTATTAAAATCTGGATATGCGATTTTTAGCATGAATTCAATACCTTTTTTAGCGAGAAGTAAAAAGTATTACTGTTAAAATAGAACTGCGTCTTCCTTAAAAACATACAATCTTGAACATTTATGTGGGTCATTACTTGCTTTTGCAGAAAAATCATATATCCTTTGGGCCATTTTTAAATTTGCTCTGAACTGAATCGGAGTGAATTACTCAAAAAGTTGATTCAGAAGGGAAAGGGGAAGGTTTGTCTAGTGATGACAAAATGAGAAAGTGGGGTAAACGAATAGTAAACGTAAAAACATGATTCTTCTTAATCATGATCACTTTTACTATTTATATTGCGAATCACAGCTCGAAGAAACATGACAATGGGACTGTGCCGGGCGTATACATATGTATTTGTATGAAAAACTTTAAAATTTGGAGTACCACTTTCGGTTTAACATCCACTACAGTACGATTTCTACACCTCCCTTAAATAGGCTAGTGCAGTGTTTTTTTAATCTTTTACTATCGCGGCACACATTCCGAAGAAAACTAAGATAAGTAAATTAATGAAAAATAATTTTATCAAAAATTGTAATAGTAACGTTTAACATGGGAGAAAGAGTTATATTTTTTTCAAATATTAGTATATGTCCCGAAAAACTTTATTGGAAGATTAATGTACACCTTTTTACAGAAAATATTTTTTTTAATTGTCATACCACGTCTTTAAATTATGTTTAGTCGGGCATCAAAATTATAAATTTAAAATTTTTGGGACTCAAAAATCTCTGTGTAGCACCGCATAAAGTTTTGTGAGACAGATAATACTTAAAAAAAACTGTTCTCTCCTGTTGAATGCCTGTGTCACGAATTCTCATGTTCATACTGTATAGGGCGCGAGCAGACACGTGACTCGAGCGACCTTGAAGTGCTTGGAATCAGCTGATTTGTGTGCGCGTTTTACTTTAACAAGAACTATGTCAATTTGACAAGACCAATGTTTTGACTTATTTTGATTTTGAACTGCTAAATTGTTAATATTTTACAAATTTCTGGCAGTAAAACATATGAACTTAAAAATAGTAACATTTTAACAGTTCAAAATTAAAATACCTAAGTCAAAACATTGGTCTGGTAAAAGTGATATATCAGCTGATTCTAAGTACTTCAAGGCTGCTCGTGTCACGTATCTGCTCGCGTCCTATAATAAAAAATCTGATGTGGCCAGCACATTACCTTCCGTCAGTTCTATGTATTCTATTTCTTAATGTAGCAGCTGTTTCCAGAGTTATAGCAAAGCTGACTGTCCATTTAATATGAAGTATAAAATGCATTCAAATCGTATAGAGAATAAATAATTATTTAATATTTATAATAACATTAAATGTGAAAAAATGATATTTAACATCGTTTTTTCAAGAAAAACTGTTAAAGTCTTCAAATGAGGGTACTTCCGGTTGACCAATTACAACCAAAATCTAATCAGCTCTTCACATGGATGTAACGAAGAGGAATACGAAAGAATTATAATTTTTGGAATTGTAGTATTAGAGTTATCGCATTAAAATTTTTTGTCACACACAGACACACAGACACACACACACACACACATATACACACACATACACACACACATACAGACATCATCGTAAAAATAGTAAAATCGTATTCTAGGGACACTAAAACGTGCTTATTCATCAAAAACTCACCACCGAATTTTTTGACCAAAGACAATACCTTCCTTACCTAAAGGTGACGGAAGGTAAAAAAACATAAACAAAAAATAACTTTTAATCCTTAAAATATTAAATAGAGATAGAGCGAATGTTTAAAAAATACTATTAATGTGAGATATGTTAAATGTTACAGACAACTTTGTGTTATTTATTCAGTACATATTAGGTCTTATTTCGTAGTTCGTTCTCAAGAATTTTCAGTTTGATTTTATATTAGTAGAGTTGAAAATTCTAAGTTTTGTAAAATTTCGAAGCGCACTTTAAGATATTCACGGCATACTTTTGTACCCCGGCACACCTTTTGAGAAACACTGGGGTAATGGATAGTAAAAATGTGTAAATAAATGTGAACTTTGACATTTAAACACAGATTTACACAAAAAATGTAGTTTTCATTAAAATTAAATAAAAAACACTGAAGACTAAAAACCATATTTCTCATGTTAAACGCCCATATCATGGATTCTCAAATTTATCCGGTATACATAATTATATGAAATAGATGTCCCCTTACCATCATTGATCATTTTGAAGTCAGATGTAGCCGCCTCATGCCACTTGACATTCTCTCCTTTGGCGCGATACTGCGCGCGCAGTCCGAACGGCAGCATCTTAGGCTCTATGCGCGTGTGATTGTAATCAGGGCCTAGTACTTCGACGGAGAGGGTGTCTGAGGTGGCCCCACGTACTTTTATCCTCTCCGGCTGTGGAGGCTTCTCACCGCGGTACAGTGTGATGATCTGACTCAGGGAACCAAGTTTATTGGTCGCTTTGCACATGTAGCCGCCGAAGATTGAGTCGTTTTGAATGTATATCTGGAAAAGAAGTTTAATTTAGTTTTTGTTGATTAATTATCTCTATTGTGGTAAAAATTTAAGTTGAGACAGTACTTATTTGTATATCAAGGCCGCGAAATCACTCTTTAGCATACCGAGAGAAAAATTGTAGCCGAGGCCGCTTGCGGCCGAGGCAAGACAATCTCGAGGGCGCTAAAGCATTTCGCGGACAAGGTGTACACAATATTTTTTTTTCAAACGTCGTAGAAATGGCACTTTTTGTTGCTTGATTCACAAGGTAGAAGTTTCATTTGTACGCCGCTGGAAATTTCTACGCCGGCGGAGTAGAAATGAGGTAATTTCTACGCCGCCGCACAAAATAAACAAATATCCATAGAAACGACATAGAATTAGCGAATAAAAAGAAAGGTAGTGCGTTTGAAAAAAAAATTTAATGTGTCATTCAGAATAAAAGTGTCTTTGTGTGCCTCGCATGCAATTGTCCGACTCGCTTTGCTCGTCGTGCAAACTTTCATGCTCGCCACACAAAGTATCACTTTTACTCCTAATAACACAATATACTATTGTGCAATCGTAAAAAAAATGTAATTACAAATTTTATTAATTTTATACAGTTTCATTGTAAATAGAAAGTCAGCTTCAAGGTGGCTATGGCATTGACATTTGATAAACAAAACCATGCAATTCTCAAGTGTCAAAGTGATTGTTTACCTAATTTTGCGGCCGCTACCATAACAACGGTCGCGAAATCCAATTTCGCGGCCTGTATTGCGGCTGCGAAATGCTTATTTCGCGTCCGGTTCCACAAAAAATTATTTTATTTGATGCTAAATAGAAACCGATTGGTTGATTCACAATACATGCTGACAAAATAAAGTTAAAATTAAATTATATACAGGTGTTCATTTTAAGTGGTACACTATTGCTATTTAGAGAAGTAAAGGAGCTACGAAGTCGGTTGAATTAGAAAACAATTTCTATTTTATAAGACTTCTTGAATGAGTGGTTCTTAAAATACGGTGTGTAACATTCTTATTTTATGGCAATCTATTTTTTTTATTTGCTTATCCTAACTGTATCCACACGTAATACCCTATAGTACAAAATATTTGAGAAAAATGCAAATGGAAATTGTGCTGATTTAATTTAAATCTAATCGTAATAAAAGTGCTACGAAGAAAACAAAATATAAGCTTTATACATAATAAGCTTTTCTTTGCGAATAACTTTCATTTTACCACTGAGAAAGTATACGAAATATTTGTTTTGACATTAAACTACAATTACATTATTCAACATAATTTTCATTTGCATTTTTTTCAAATAATTTGTAATATCAGGGTATTACATATGTATATCGTTTTTTATAATTTTATCTGAACGTATAAGTAAAACTAAGACTGTCGGTGAAAATACGGTGAAAAATTCCTTTTAATAAGCGAGTTATAGTACTCCGAAATTTGAAAATATAAATGTGACGTCACGTATATAAGTTTTTATAACAAACTATTTTCTTCGTGGACCTAAATGTTCCTGGAATGTATGCTATTTCTATATTATATTTATAAAAAATAAATGAATATTATTATACTGTACAAGTCGACATGATATATAATTGGAAATGTATTTAAATTATTAAGTTTAAAGCAAAATATTTATATTCAAATAAAAACTGTTTGAGAATTGCACTACTGGACTGATAGTTACGCCTCCGCTATTTGAATTTCTCTACTTCCATTGGTAGTAGGCTCCGCCCCTAACTCGGTATTCGTTATATATTTATAGGTGGTCTTTGAGTCGCCAATCAAAATAATATATATGGATTTCATATGAGTGACGAGCTGCTAAAACAAAAACCCCCTTATTTCCGAAGTATTTCAATTATTTCATTTTATTTCTTTATTAATATTCATTATTAAGCATATACTTTCACTATTTTTTACTAATTTCTCTTAATTCAATTGAGCTGTAATCCCCTATACAAAAAAAATAGTGAATCGAATAGGCAAATAAAAAAGATAGGTTCCAATTTAATATAAGAAAGTTTTACTTAGTATTTTGAGAACCACTGGATTAAAAAAAATATTGTTTCCCTCATTAAAGTAGTCTTATTAAATAAAAATAGTTTGCTAATTTAACTGATTTTGTAGCTTCAATACTTCTCGAGGTAGCAACAGTGTACCACTAAAATGAACATATGTACTAGAGGTCGGCGCGTGGGTAATTTTTTGTTCACGATCACGCACGCTCACGGAACTCAAAATGTAATCACGACCAATGACGCACGACTTTTTATGTTTGATTCACGATCATTCACGCTCACGATTTTATTTTGGCACTCACGCCCGATCACGCCCGGCGGGTACATTTAAGCCTGTTTAACACACACATAAGTGGTTATAAAATTTGTTAACAAATTGGTAATAAGTTAGGTAACAGATTGGTTTCATTGGAAACGAATGTTTATGGACAAATATGTCGTTCTATTCCATCACAAATATCATTATAAATATGGTAACAAATTTGTTAACAAAATTATGATCGTGTCAAACGGGCTTAAAGATTTGTATATCTTTAGTGAAATCGGAGCAACTGTGTATACAATTTTGGGTACAACAATAACACTATTTTTATACAAAAATTACTGTTGATGACATTTGGACATAATAATAATAACAAGAATTTAAAGTAAAAGATGAAAATTGACAATTTTTAAAATAAAAATAGAAGAAAACTTGTACTCATGCCCGATTAAATTTCAATCACGCCTGATCACGCACGATAATTTTTTAGTGCCTCACGCTCACGTCCAATCACGATGCGAAATTTAAATTATATTCACGATCACGCGGGTCACGTCGTGACCCATCGTGACCCGACAAAATCACGACCCGCGCCCACCTCTAATATGTACATAAAAAGTAGTTATTTGTTTAAATTTTAAAATCATTTCATCTATTATAGTGCGTAAAATTGACGATTAGTTAAAGTTATCAGTTTTAAGTTTGTAAAGTGGCTGTTTAGTAACAAATTACATTAGCTATGTATTGTCGAGCAACAAGTGATTAAAATTTTTAAATATACTTTTCATTTAATTTTTGATCCTGATTAATAATCAAAAGTATATTTTAATATTTATTGGGTTTTTAGATTCTATCGTAGATAAAATATTGTACGCTCATCTACGCTCTTGTTTTATTTCTGCCCTAACCGTGACTAAAGACTACCTTTACGCACTTGCATCGTAAATAACTGTTAAAAAAATAGTGTAATGGGCTTTGAGTACTCGAGGCCCAGTCAATAAATGCCAAACTGGCCAGTGGCGATTCCGGTTTAAACTCGAATTTAGATGCCAGAGGCTCCATTCAGTTTGGGATCTTGTTAATTACACTGGCTTGCAAAAAAATCGCGTACACCTATTTTTTGCTGTATTGAGTCGATCTTGATTTAGAACTTGTCAATATCACTAGTGTCAATTAAGATGTCAAAATTAACAGAAATTCAAATACATACTTGGTTGTTTATTCATTTTTCTGGAATATATTTGTAATTTAACAGTAGGTAAATTAAACACAATTAAGAACTAGCTCCATAATAGATCAAATAGTGATAAGAGTGACAACATTGTCAGTTTTTACATTATTTACAGAGCTAAAAAAATACAAAAACTCGGTTACTTGATTTTTAAGGTGTATGCGATTTTTTTGCAAGCCAGTGTACATCAAATATTGGTAATTAAAATTTGCGTTTTGTAAAAATCAATCACAATGGCTGGTAGCAAAAGCTTTGATTTAAAATGCTGTTTTAAAAAATGTCAAATTTCAATATTTATTATCACCATTATGTTTAAAAAACGATTAAATATTTACATTTACCACCTTCACAAGTCAATCTGACATATAACTGCTCTGTCGGTATATTACATAACCAAACAAAATGCCGCACTGCTGTGAAAATAAAATAGGGCATTTATTTACAAAAACGAATGTTTAAAATGCTTAGATTAGATTGAAGCAATAGCTCAAGAAGAATGGAAAATAACGATAAAATTAAATATAAAATAAATTGTGTGAACAGTTGCGCTGCCACCTGCAAAAGTTTGGCGTGAACGCTCCCAGTGGATATCTACTTTTCCACTGCACTAATTTAATGTACTTGAAACAAATAAATTTTACAAATACTTATAATATTCATTACAAAATTGGCATTAATTTTTTGTAAAAACGACAGCCAAAACAATATCTTGAAGTCATATTTGAATACGTTCCTATCTTCACTTCAAAACTAGTGAGTAGTACTGTAAGTACAAAGTGTAAATTTTATTATTTTTTTGGTATGGTGGAGGACTGTAGAAAAAATCTTGTGTGTGTTTCGAGCGCAAATAGACATTGTCGATTTCGAGAGAATGCTACGCTCCTACGTCGCGCGTCAACAACCTCTTAATCAAAAATGTCCTCTTAATACACAAATAGCCATTGTTATTATTTATTATATTATTATTTAATAATAAAATTTTACATTTTATTTATTTTCTGAAATTACATTTTGCGATATATTGCAAGACCATAATCTAGCAAAATGGGTATTTCAATGATAAACTGCAAAAAATTCAACCTGTTCTCAAAATACGGATAACAACTTTTTTATTTTAAATAGAAACATATACTTTTTATTTGTTCATTCAATAGAGTTCTTTATTCTGAATCTAACGATATACAATTTTCATACACTTACGGAACAAAATTTTCAAAAAAAAAATTAATAAAGTTTTGAATTAATTCTCACAAAATATGATCTTCATTTTCATCAATATATAACTGAATTTTCCATTTTACTTTCCTTTTTTAAATTTTCTTCTATCAATACTTCTTAATGTTTCTTCAACACAATATTATAAATGTTGTACGTCGGGATGAACAGTGCCATAAACTTTATCGTTTAAGTAACCCCACGCAAAAAAAATCCAGTGGATTTAAATCGGGCGATCTAACGGGCCATGCAATAATGCCATTAGTACCAATCCATCGGTTTGGGAAATCGTACTGGAATTACACATTTTGTACCATAGCCGGTGGTATATCATCCAGAATATTTTGCAAAAGTACTAAATATCTATTGCCAGTTAAAGTTCCTTCATACATATAAATAAAGGTTATTACGTAAATTTATTGATATTACTTGACTGTTAGTATGATATTAGGGATGATGAGAAATTAAATAGTAATTTGATTAACTTTCCTACGTTTCGATTCCAAATGAATCATCATCAGGGATAGTACAGGATTTTCATCAGTCCAGTAGTGATTATTTTTTAAGTTATACTTCCCATTATTTGAGAAATTTGCTTCATCACTCCATATTGTTAATTTTTAAATATCAGGACCTTCATTTATAAACAAATGACAAAATTTTAATCTTCTCTCTTGATCACCGGGTTGAAGATGCGGTACTCGGTGGAATTGGCTTGTATTTTCCTTAAGTATTTATGCACTCAAATTGCATTCGTGTGCAGCCATTCTTATCGATGCCCTAGGATTTTCTAAACTTTATTCATTTTAAATAAGAAAGTTAGCAATGGTGGCCGGCAGACGGCAGACACACTGTACATTTTAATTGCAGCACGAGAATTCTTATGACACAAAATGTAAATTTCGGACATACCTTTTCGTCGTGTGTGAATTGATCCATTTTTATTAAAATTGTTATGAAGAGGACAATTTCTCATTTGACATAAATAGTAATAAACAAAATATTCACTTTTTTCAGGCATGGCACTCTTATTAATTTAGGAAATAATTTTTTCGACCGTAAATGTAGATTAAAAGGGAAACCAATTTCTTGGGGATGTAGATCCAGGGACACGGTGTAGTATCTATAGGTGAGTGCACGACGTATTCCAATACATTACGAAGAATGGCTAACTAACTGGGCTAGTTCATACAGTGTGCCGCTAGATGTCAGGATTTGTTGCGACCCGGTTTTTACACAAAATATTAAATTATTCATATATAACGCATAATATTCTATATTTTCAATCATTACCTTTTATGTTTTGTCAGTTCTATGTATGTATTTTGTACAAATTCCATACAGAAAGGTTTCTATATTTCCAGTAAAATTATAAAACAAAAAACAACATATATCAAATTCACTTGACACCTTTCAATCAGAAATTTATCTTAGTATCTGTTTCTGTGGTTATAATGTAGCTGGCTACCGCAAAACTTTGCATTTTGGCACCTTAAAAAGACTATATTTCTCTTTATTTGATCCATACCCCGTTGTGCATCTTGTAGCAAAACATTTTCTGTCAAATGGTAACGGGTCGCGTTAGCACCATTTTGTTTCCCAGTTGCTTAGCCATGTCAACGCATCTCGTGCTCTCACCTATATATACTACACCGTGTCCAGGAATTAAATAAATTTAATTTTTCTCTTTCATCCACGTTTCTTTTTCAGCGGAAATTGTGCTGCTAGTTTTCGTACAGTAAACATCAAATACGAAGCCTCTTTTCATTTTTAATTGCTGATTCATCATTATAGGACTATAATGATTTTGTATTGCTCATGTATTTTCTTTGAATCATGAATAAAGTTTAAGAATAAAAAACCGAAACGTCGATGAAAAAGAAAATTTAACTTTATTATCATATGATGCGCTGATAGAATTACTTGAAGAAAAGAGGCACTCAAAAACAGTTTTTTTTTCATAAAAAATATTTTGGATAGTCAATTTATTTATTGAATTATGATAAAGGTTCATTAATACTTACAATAAAATTAATATAATCAATGTAGATTTGTTAACATACAATCTTGGAATTATAAATGCAAATTTGTTAATAGTTAACCTTTCTTTACATTTTTCTTATAATAGAAAAATCATGTGATGAGGTGGGTAGAGGATGATAAGACTGGTTTAACTTTGCTCATCTAAAATAAAATAAGTAAAGAATGACTATTCTTCTTCTAAAATTCATTCTTTACGGTATTGTATTTTCATTAATGTGACTTTAATACTGTGTGTGCCAATAGACATTCAAATTTAAATCAACTCATGACATGTCAATCTTTGAACAATAACATATCAACAGCATTCGAAGTTATAGTTTACAATAGCTGTTGTTATGTACAAGAAAACAATGGAGATGTTATTATCTCAGGATGATGAGCTATTTCAGGATTTATACTATTATTGATTGTATGAGTAGTTAATATGGCAATGTCTATATCATGAAAGAGAACATGACATGTTATCAATCATGATATCAAAATTATCAATATATAATAACGTTATATAATTAATAATAACTGGACAGTGGCATAAGATTACGATGTCAAAAAGTAAAGAAATTAGGTTAATGATAACAGTGAGATAAATTTGAGGAGAAATAAACGTAATGAATTATAAAATCTTTTTCGTTTTCAACTTCATTTCAACTTTCTCACAAATGAAAATGTCACAATATTTAAGTATCGAAGTTTATTCTGCGTTTTTGTTGGTTTGAATTTAATATTTCTTCTGCTGCCCTAGTTTATGATTTAAGTAGCACGACGATCACGAAATATAAAATATGCAGACTTTTCTTGAACTGGCATTCGATCGCTTTTAGACTCGTTAATATTTAATGCCGGAGTTCATAATCCGTTAAAAATGCAAATCAATTTTACGATTTTAAATCACATTTGCAACAACTTCGCTCCATTTATTTTTATTTATTTCATGTGTCAAATGGTAGATTTAAATCTACGTTTATGTACATTTAAAATGTAATGGAATTAGCATTACACGCAAATGCGAAAATTGATTTTGTTAAAAGTAAAAAAAATATATATAAAATTATAAAGATAAATAAGATTTATTACAATTATATTCACATTTAAGTTTTAATATAAAATCTTTTTTGTAGATAATGTAATATTTTCAAGTAAGGTGAACTCGGCGTAGTACATAAGTCAGGTAAGTACGTTTGTGTTCTCTTATTTTTCCATGTATCAATGTGATTACTTAATCCTCCGTCTGTCGGGTCATGATTTGACTTACCAAATACCGAAATCTTATCATTTGTCTCGTGTTAGGTTCAGTTAGGTATTATTATTATTAAAAAAAAAAATTGTAACAATACCTAACTGACAATTCATAATTGGTAGTCAGTGAGTGTTCCGTTTCAGCAATATCCAATACGCTCACTGAGCGTTTTTTGGTGTTTGGGCGTAACATATACAAGCTGTTCATTTTAAATGGGCCACCATTGCTATCTCGAGAGCTACAAAGACGGTTAAATGAGCAAACAATTTCTATTTCACAGGACAAATTTTTATAAAACAAAACTTAATTTTTTGGACCAGTGGTTTTCAAAATACGGGACCTGACTTTTTAATTTGAAATGAGAACATACATATACTTTATTTGCTCGTTCGTTAGAGAATTTTATTTCGAATTCAGTGATATAATATTTTTATTCCCTTACATAACGATTTTTTTGAGAAAAATGCATATAAAGTTTTATAATAATTTCATTGAAATGTGGCTATAATAAGATTCATGAATGGAAAAAACTAATACGTGTTAATTTTTTTATAGAATTAGAATGCCATGAAAGAAATATATTTTGTTTGCGTTGACATTTATGATCAATTACAAGAACAAAACATTCGCTTCTTTCGGCCAGGGCACTCTAATTATATGTTATAAATATAACATGTATTCATTTTTTCCATTCGTGGCATTCTTATTATAGCCATATTTTAATCAAATTAGTATTAAACTTTGCAAGCATTTTTCTCAAAAAAATCGTTATGCAAGGGTATAAAAATATTATCACCAAATTCAGAATTAAATTCTTTAACGAATGAGCAAATAAATAATATATGTTCTCATTTAAAATAAAAAAGTTAGGTCCTGTATTGTGAAACCACATTTGTCTTGTAAAATAGAAATTGTATGCCCATTTAACCGTCTTTGTAGTTCTTATAGTTGTCGAGATAGCAATGGTGACCTATTTAAAATGAACATTCTGTATATTGTTACACGTTTGATCGAGTGGGGTCTGTCAGGACAAAATGACATGCGGCAACTATTTAAAATTTTGAAAAACAGTGTTGTATAGGTAAAACAGTTGCCATTCAGACACTTGAAACGTACTGTGGCGGTAGAAATTTTGAAAGAAGTAATAAACAATTTATATAAAAATTACAATTTGTCGTGAATTTACAGAACACCCGACAGACGGAGGGTTAATAGCACATTACTTTAAATTTTACATGTTTCAATTACCTCTAAATTGATGGCATCACTCAGCGCCATCTAGTGTAAGTATTCACTTCAATCTAATAGCAATATACATTTTTTGGAATTTTATGCACTTACCTTACCGATCGTATTGCATGTTTTAATGTGAAGTTACGGATCTGTTACGGTTACGCACTTACCCTCCATCTCATCTACATAGTGATGAAAATTTGAAAACTGACCCAAAAAACAAATTTTGTCAGTCCAAATAGGAATACAAATATATAGTTTGATATAACCAGTAAAGTCTAACATATATACAAAGTGTAATTCCTTATTTTTATAGAATTTGGAAAATAAAATGGACCGCAAAGTCAAACTTTGAAAGAGTTGTGCGCACTTTCCCGAAAGTCAACCTAATATATTTTTAAACCATTTAACACGTTCACTGTGAATTTTTTATGTTTTACTGTATAATGTACGAAGTCCAATTCTGTGGTAAGGGTTATTGTATCCCTAAATTTTTATTTTCTTTATTTCCATTTGACGGCATATTGATTAGAGGAATGGTTCAATACGTTCACTGCGTTTAGAGTTCTATTTGCCGCTTTTTATACATTCCCAAAGTGTGGCAAAGTTTAAGGCCTGTTTACGATTTTAGGGAAACTGAAGTTTCTATGAGAATTAATTGTAAAAGGTAACATTTTGAAGTTTATTAAAGGGAGAACACTTTTTTAAAGTTCACTTCGTTTCAGGCATTTAATTTATCTACAGGTGGCCCGCGACTCGATAAACATAGTTTAACGATGCGTTTCTGCAGTGGGCAATATCGCGTAGTTAGTGCGTTGGGGTGTACAAAACCCCATTAGTTTTTAATTATTTTTTCTGTAACTAGTGAAATAAATAACAAAATAAATAAAAATAAATGAAGAGATACGTATATAGAACATTGCTTTAAAACTAAGTTTTGCACTTAAATTTGAAATTTTGTTTATAACAAAGCGGATTTTTTTTTACGATAAAATATCTTGAATACAATATTCTTACACAAAGAAAGACAAAGGGGTAATTGACAATTTTTGGGAAAGTGTTTTAAATTACACATACATATACACCTATTTATACGTGCAAAATTATTATATATTTTTTTAATCGTTAATACATTTAAAATAAGGTTTTAAAATTTTTGTTTAGAATTTCCCGCTAAAATGTTTTGTCGCTTATGACGTCAGATCTAGTAGTTTAGTAAATACTTTGTAAAAATAAGATCTTCAGTGTTTATCAATATTTTCTTTTCCCTACGCACCTCTTATAAGTTTTAGAACTCTTTTTTTGATGGAAAATAAAGATAAACAATAAAGAATTTCTTATTTTACAAGGTATTACTAGATCGTGACGTCATCATAGGCAGCGTTTTAGCGGGAAATTTGAAACAAAAATTTAAAACCCTATTTTAAACCTATTAACGATTAAAAAAATATATAAGAATAATTTTGCATGTATAATTGTGTATATATGCATTTTAAAACAATTTCCCAAAATTTGTGAAATACCCTATTCTTTGAAAAACTAATATTCTCTTTAGTGTCATTCGCTTTCAATATCTTCATTATAACAATTATGATATAAAATAACTACATGTTCGAAACAGCGATTTATAGCAGGCTTCTCCAAAAGTACGTGGTTTTTCTATTTGGCTTCTTCATCCAATTCATTGCAAAACTTTGTTTATCCTCTATGTAATTCTACAAAAGTATCTGCTTCTTATGGATCCTTATCATAATGTATTTGGAAAGAGCATAATAAATTAATAAATATAATTACAGCAAATTCTTAGCTTTTGTAACGTGATTAATGCGATGGGGTGTATCACACCCTACGTGAAAATAAGTTGATGTTACTTTTGTGACAGTCAGCTTTAAATTTAGGGAACATCCAGAATACAGCCATAAATTGTCTGAATTAATTCGTCCCTGGTTTTGGATTTATTGCGTAAACAAAATTCTTTATGTGTCATCAATAATAATAATCAATAATGAAACGCCAAAGAAGAAACAATTGTTACAAACAAAAAAGTGTAATCAAGACCTGTTCTATTAAAATTAATTTAGCCAGTGGCGGCTCGTAGCAATAAAAAAATCTGATGTGACCAGCACATTACCTTCCGTCAGTGCAGGCACCGGACAGCTAAATGGATGTGCCAAAACACTCTCATAGTTCCAGGAAGCAAACTGTAGAGGCGCGACAGTGCTTAAATTTTAAGAAAATTAAGAAAAACCTTTGAGTTCAAAACATTTTGCAATATTTTGAATTGTAAAGTCACATAAGTCATCACACATGTCATTGAACGTACGCTTTAACATCTTTAATTATTTGGTAATCCAATTTGTAATAGTTTATAGATTTAGTTATAGTGCCAGTAGTGATTTATTTTGTGATTTCTCCAGTTTTAAAGTGTATTAACTGTGTTTATTTTTTGGCGTAATACGGAATTGAAATTCAACAAGCTGATGAACATTCGTGGTGCTGTTTGATATAAAGTGCAGTGCGAAGAAGCGAATAGACGTTTACTTTTAAATTTAATGGTGAAATGTCGTACCATTTCCAATATCCTTTTATCTTACATATAAACAAAAATTAAATTAGAAGTGTATGTCTATCTGACAAGTAATTTTAAATTTATTTAGAAATGAATTTATAGTTATTGTATTGTGATTATTTAAAATATATGTATGTACTTATATTCAATTTTCTTATTATGTCTTGTTTTAAAAATTAAAAATTTCAATTTATCTATACATGACATGTCTCCTATGTCACAAACTACCAAGCCGACCAAGCCATCACAGTGTGCGTTAGTTCATGGAAGCAATCTGTAGATGTCACTATTTTGTATTTCGAAAAATACATTAGCTGTCCTATCTGTAGTTGAGGTGATCCGTGCGTCAGTGCTATGTATTTTGTATAAATGTCATGTAGAAAGTTCCATGCAAAAGATTCTATTTCTTATATATTACCTTAAGGCAGTTGTGTGTATTTTATACAAATTCCATACAGAAAGTTTGTAGCAAAAGATCCTATATTTCCATGAAAATTATAACACCAACATACTGTGAATTGCACTTGACACTGACACCTTTCAATCAGAATTTTCTTAAGATAGCAGCTGTTTCCAGAGTTATAGCATAGCTGGCTAATGTAAGATATTTAATTTCTATATAATTTTTTAACTCTATATCCATTTAATATGAAGTATAAAATGCATTTAAATAGTACAGAGAATAAAATATTCTTTAATATTTATAATAACATTAAATGTGAAAAAATGATATTTAACATCGTTTTCAAATGAGGGTACTTCCGGTTGCCCAATTGTAACTATAATCAGCTCTTCTTATGGATGCAATGAAGAAGAATAGGAAAGAATTATAATTTTTGGAATTGTAGTATATTAGAGTTATCACAGGCGAAAATTTTGTCACACACGCACACACACACACACACATACATACATACATACATACATACATACACACACACACACACACAAACACACACACACACACACACACACACACACACACACACACACACATAATCGTAAAAATAGTAAAATCGTATTGTAAGGACCCTAGAACGTGCTTATTCATCAAAACCTCTCCATCGAATTTTTTGACCAAAGACAATACCTTCCTTACCTAAAGGTGACGGTCGGTGAAAATACTGATGAAAATATACACACCTTTAATGAAATTAACTTAAGAATCGACGATTACAAATAACCTTCACCTGCATTGTTGTCGTTGCCTCACTACTCAACAAAAGAAACTGTACTGAAAAGAAAAAAAAATTGGTACATTTTATTTACTTTAGTAAGGATTCGTAATTTCTGTTCTGAGAAATTTTAACACTCGCGTCGTTAGATTTTATCTGACATTTTCATATTTTTTTCCCGTTTAATTTTGGAAGGAGTGGGTGTTATTTATTGTGGCTCCAGAAATGCCTCAGTAGGGGACATAGTAATATTGTTCAGATTAGTCAATGTTGGGTAAATTTAACACGTGAGTGATGTAGTTATTTATTATTTTTTTAAATATCGTACGAAAAGGAGCAAAAACGCCTGCTACCTTCTATTTATTTTTAAAAGTAATAAATGAGAAGATATTCCATCAGAACATAGGCCTGTATTGTACAATACGGATACACACCAGTTCAGAATGTGATGAATTTCAAAATTTCCAAACTATTTATTTACAAAGAATCTTTGGATAAGAAGTTTCAAATGACAAAATTAAAATATTTTGAATTTTATTTTTATTTTTCGTGTATTTGTTTTGTGGGGGCTTCCTCTTAGTTTATATAAAATATTTTGACGTATCTATTTGTTTTCCTTTATTTACCCTATTATTGTATTCTTTTGTGATCAGGTAAAGTATTTTTCAAATAATGGTTTCATTTTTTAATCCACCTTTACGTATTCTTAAAAAGTCATGTGTTAGACAAAATCTAACAGGCGAGTTATGTCGTTCCAACACAAAGCCCGACCTAAATACCTAACTAGTTTGAAAATTGAATTTTAAAAAATATTCCGGTACCTATAATATTAGGTTTGTTCCTACAGCTAGTCTGGACTGTCATATGTACGTTAGAAGTATGCGCATTTTAAAAATATCATTCCAACCAACTGTGATAAGACGAGGGTAAGAGCAATAACAGATAAATAACTTTTTATAAACTTTTCTAAATTATAGTTTCGATAATCATATTTTAACTCTGTTTATCTGTTTTAGTTATAAATGTCAAAATTCAGTTTAGAAATTCTTATCATATTATGATAGTCATGACATTTATTTGTTGATCATTAAGTCTAGAAATTATTATGTAGACGTGCGAGACTTTGAATACCCTAGCCTATGCACCCTGTACCCCTAAGATAATCCTGTCCTGAAGATAGCGCTTTGTTTTAGGGAGTCTAGTTTAGTTCGTCGCGTCGTGAAGACGTTTGTTGTCGGAACATGCAGTGTTTTTGGTTTTGGGTGTTGGCTCATTGCCAGCCCACTGTGTAACAATGTTATTTGTTTAATCTTTAGCTTAATTGTGTTAATAATGTTTAGTTTAATCAATAGTTAATAATAAGTTGTAATAATCATGTAAATAAAATTTTAGTTTATATAATTTAATCAGCAAATCTCAAGTATTGTCCATCTTCATAAATGTAAGTGTTCATCAAGTGTAAAGTGTAAGTATATGTGTGTTCTTCCTTCTCACGAAGTCGTGGACGCCAACCATCCGAGCATCTACCTGTTAGAAAAAAGTGTCATCGTTGGGGGAAACAGTAATTATCAGTAGTATTAGCATTATCCTATTCCGCACCTCCTCGTACATCTGTTTTACAGTCCACCCGTCTGTTTGTTTCTATAGACTTCGAACGCATACATGAATGCATCCGCGGAGAGTACTACTGCAAGGCCCGGCTCGGCCCGAGTGGGCCGCAAGCTACCCGGCCCGACTGGCCAGGCCGGGCCAAATGTTCGTGATTATCATCGGTTATTTAGCCGGGCCGGGCTTGAACTGTGCCGGGCTCGAGCCGGGCCGGACCTAAATTGTGATGGGCTTGGGTCGGGCCGAGCTACAAGTACGATGGGCTCGAGCCAGGCCGGGCCTCAATTGTGGCGAACTTATATCGAGCCGGGCTGGTTTTTTTTTTGACGGGTTTGGACCGGGCCGACCTTTTTTTTTTACTCAATAAAACATTATAAGAGAGAAAAATATGCGTGAGCGTGATGTACTAACTATAAAAAAATACATTTTTGTGGAGAAAAATCGGTCACATGACTTGTCATGCGTTTTATTCCAGTCAATGTTGAGAACCGCGGCAAAGTGTCAGGTAATAATAATTCACCTCTCATTTCATATTCTTAGCAGCCTATTAACTCAACCGTTAGGAGTGGACCAGTGAATCATGCTTCCTTTTTCAATTTGCCGCTTTAGTCGCCATTAGTCAAAATAAAACAAATGATTTATTTCCAGTGTTACTCATCTCCACGAAAGTTTTTGAGAAGAATGATTATTTTCAATGAAATTTTAGTTTTCCAAATACGATTATAATTTACCGCTTATTAATATTGATAAATGTTATTTTTAAAGAAAATGTAGATTTGCATGATAATGCAATAATATAATATAGATGTCTAACCGCATTTTTTTTTAAATATATAGCGTAAACACGTGTTCTTCAAACGTTTAGTTGCAAGATAATACGTTATTGTGATAATGTGAGATATGGTATATTATAATAAATTTACTAATTATTACTATAATTACTTATTATTAATTAATAAATAAAATAGCACTCAACGTTATGGAAAAAATTGATCCAAAATTTCAAATTTGACATTAAAGACTCATATTTATAATTAAATACTGTGGCTAGCGTGATTTAAATATTTTTTTTACTGAAAATAGTCAAGTTATGTAAAATGAACGGGCCTGGCCGGATCGGGCTTTTTAAAATATACGGGCCTGGTCGAACCGGGCTTTGTAAATGAACGGGCCTGGGTGGACCGGGATTTTTAAACGAATGGGTCTGACCGGGTCGGGCTCATTATGAAAACGGACCTGGTCGGGCCGGGCTCCTTATGTAAACGTGCCTGGCCGTGTCGGGCTCTTTAAGTGAATGGACCGGGTTGGGCCGGGCTTCATATTTATCTTGAAAAAGTCGGGCCGGGCTTTTTAAATGGGTGGGCCGGGTCAGGCCGGGCTTTGTATTTCTTTAAAAAACTCGGGCTTAATCGGGCAGGGCTTAAAAGTTATCAAGCTTTGGGTGGACCGAGCCTCAAAATTTTGGCCCGTGCAGTGCTCTACCGCGGACTGTGAGATCCCTCCACTGGTCTGTGCTATATACTATTTGTCAGCATATGCGCATCACAATTTTCGCGCGTTGCGAGGAAATTATATTTCTGTGATTTTGGTGGTTTTCTGTTTTCATAAGTGAGCATAACGAGTCATTTGGAATTTGATTCTGATCCAGAATCATTGCTATCTTATATATTATATTTGGCCAACCTCGAATAAAACAGTAATTATTTAGGTATGTAATATGGTAAATAATTATTAGTTGTTTTTAGGTAATTTATATTTTTACCGGTTTCAGGATATTATTCCATTGTTTACATGTACAAATGTAGGTGGTAACTAAGTAATAATTGTATCTGTATGGTAAAATTATTACCATACTGACTTGTCAACAACGGTGTACAGAATGAAAATAAAATAAAATGATAATATAATGCTCTTCATTAATACATACAGATAACGTTACCCTATCGTTCTAAATACTGACTACTTTATTCTAAAGTAATAAACATGAGCAATAAAACACATAATTTGAATATTTTTCATATTGACATATGTCAAAATAACTGTTCTGTTAACCATAGCAATCGGAAAGTAGCATTAATGAGAGAATTTCAAATAATTATATTTATCAATAATGTCTTAATTTTCTGAAACCGATAAACTATTGAACAAAACCACGGGTGTTATTAATCATAACAAGCCTTAGATGTCTTAAAATCCTCGCTCTACGAGCTCGGACATCTGCGGCAGTTATGATGTGCATAACATTCCTAGGTATGTTAATAGCTAATATTTTTCTGCAGCGGAGAGAGTATTTAATTATGGTGATATTACAAGTCCGTTCCAACCATATAAAGTTTTTTACATATGTCTGAATGACTACGTGAACAAGACATGAGCACAAAAGCTATCATGAATGCGTATACGAATGCATCCAAAAAGTCGTGTAGGAACAAACCTATATTATTTTGTAATTATATAAATGGTGAAAAATATAAATTTTTCCAGTCTGTTTCAAATATAACACATATCTATCAGTAAGTAATGTAAGTACTAATTAGTTAACAAAGAACTAGAATTTAAATTTAAAACTGATAAAAAGAAAACGAGGTTAAATATGCAAGAAATTAATAAACTACGAAGTTGAATAATTTACGTAAATTTAATTTTACGACTTGAAATGGACGTATTTCCTGCTAGAGGAGTACCTCGTCAGTGTTATGTTCTTTTTCCATGAACGGTAACGTTCACCGCAATCGGATTGCGGCAATCGATCCTAACCTGCAGCCGGATACAGCGTTCTCAAATCTCATTTTCACTACTTTAGCACTTGTAGTAGCTCTACCTGCCTGCCCTGCAGTCCTGCACTGATACAGGAGAAGCAGGATATCGCTCTTTGCACGTAACAACCAATCGGATGCCAGCATCAAACTTACGACGGCGGGAGCATGTGTCAAGAAAGTCTCCACATGCATTTAAGTTGGCGTATCAGATTTTTAGAAATAGGAATAGTTCTATGCCGCCTGGCTAGACTTGTAAATGTATTTCAAAGTTTCCGTCAGTTGTATGCTTGAATGATATATGCTTGTCTACTTATATTTATATCCGGAGTTATATGAAATGCAGGTCATAGATTTTTAACATGAGAAAAGATTTCCCGATAGGATTGTTTCTAAAATTACTTTAGACATTTGTATTTCAAATAAAACATATATAAACATAATATTTTGCATATGTATTATTGTAATAAAACAATTTTATAGATTCTTAAACATTATTTTATTCTATATTTATTAATTAAATTTGGACTAAAATCTGTTTACATAGCTCGTAATGTAAATAACAATTATTGCAAATAATTATTATTAACAATATATCAAAACAGAGGGTGTTATTTAAGTAAATACGAGTAAGTAAAGTGGAGTAGCGGTAGCGCTAACGCTTCACGCTCCAAGGGTCCCGGGTTCGAATGCTGGATAAGGCATGGTTGTTGTAAATATCCATTTTCATCACCTCATCGCCATCTCTGCGATATATACAAGACTAATGTTATAAAATATACGGCAAAAATGACTCATCAATTGTAATAAGTATAATGTAAATACTTGATATACAACAAAGAATTAATATTTAAGTAAGAGTACAGGATGTCTCATTTTCGATGTTTTTTTTAAGATATCTCACGTAATATTAAAGATAAAGCAAAAGAGTTTGCACATTCCAGGGTCAACTTTTCGAGAAAAGTTTAATAGTCACCACATGGAATTTCGATCTATTTTTGTTTCTGAACTACAGACAAAAACTCGTATCTTATTCATTAGGATACTAAGAGAAAAATTGTTTTAACAAACTTTCAACTGTTTTTAGGTAGAATAAAATGGCGAATTAGTTTTTTTTTGAAAACTTAATAATTCTGGAATTAACACAAACTTATGATTTTTTAAATGGGATCCTATATTGAAAATTGTCTCTTTGCTTATTTTATAAGCTTTTCAATGATATATAACAAGTCTTCATTGTTTTATTATAAACATGAATAAAAGATAAATTATTAATTTTTTAGGGTAAAAAAATTGAAAATTATTAAAAAATAAATGAAAGAAATAAATTAAAAAACATCAATTGTTTATTTCTAAAATTATTTGTTTCAGTTTTACTCATTTTTTCAATTTATTTACTTCAAAAGCATATTAAAGCATTTTTTTCAAAGCCAACTGTTACGTCGATAAATAATAATGTATCTAACCCGAATATAATTAGTTAAGAATAATTTGAAGAACAAAATTAATAATTATAGAAACAAAATAAACAAATGATGATTTTTATTTGATTTTTTCATTTGTTTCATACTTTTTTATTTGTTTCGCCCCATTAAATTAATAATTTATCTTTTAGTCATGTTTAAAACAAATGTTATATATCATTGAATAGCTTACGAAATAAGCAAAACGACGAGACTATTTTTAATATAGGTTTAAAAAATCATAAGTTTGTGTGATATCTGGAGAATTATTAAGTTTTCCAAAAATCTAATTACGCCATTTTATTTTGCCTAAAAACAGTTGAAAATTTGTTAAAATAATTTTTGTCTATCATAATTAATAAGATATGAGATATTTTCGAAATGAGCGAAAAACAAATTTTTGCCTGTAGTTCAGAAAGTTCAGAGTTAATATTACCCGAGATACCTTAAAAAAACATCAAAAATGAGACAGCCTGTACAAAGCTTAACTGATGGTAGAACTGTCATCATGGATAGTAAATCTGGCAATAATTTTTGTTTCACATGCTTTCTATAAGTACTGGAGGCTCTTAAATTTGAACAATATTTCATATTTCAAAATTTTGTAAAAAAAGATCATTAACTATTTTGTAATACATTGCTAAAAACCATATGCATGTCTGCATACTCTCGATTGGTGAAGGTAACTGGCATTTTGAGAATATCAAATAAACAGAATATAAATTGTAGGCCTATGCAAAAAACGTTTCACGTCAGTTTTAGTCCAGTGATCACCTTTAGGCTACGGAATCTCATATGTAAAATGGCAAGACTATGTAGTAGCCTATGGGTAGTACTTTTCTTCCAAGCACTAGATAGTGCCAGGTGCATTATGGCGGACGCGATAATGAAATTAAGAAATTACATATTTCGAATTGATATATAGAAAGCCGCGGAATTTCAATTTGTGTGACAAGTGTTTTCGTCATTTATGTCAAATTTATGTCTAACTTAAAGAAAGCGACTAGATTAATATTAAACGATTTCTTATTCGACTATTGTTTATTTCGGTTCAGTTTGCGATTACGTTGCTCCTATGCAATTTTTGTCGGCTGTCAACATTATTCGTCATTCATTATTATTCTGATTATAAACATGTCAAAAATGTATTCATTTATGTCATGTGCTCCAGATATGCTGCTCTCCGGTGAATTGGGCTACGTCGATGAATGTATTATGATTATTACCAATTTTTGCAATCGTTATGTAAACAAAAATTTGATGAAACCAGAAAATAAACTTTTTTCCGAGAATTTGTGGTAATATATTATTTAAACATTTTTCTACTTTAAAAATTTGTTGAGTGTATTCCAAAGTATTGCTGGTCGCTGGTCCTCCTTGATATTGCCTTTATTGCCACACTGGTTGCCTACTTCATAATTAGTTTTTCTTCCAAGCGCCAAACGGCGATACGTGCAACATTGTCTCAATTGTTATAATAGTCGTCAGCCATTAAAAACTGTATCTAAAAGGTTCAAAATTATTGTCTGCATGCGTTTCGTTTGAGAAAGAGAGACAAAATAAAAGTAATAAATTTTAGCTATTTACAGGAGTCACATGAGCACTATCACAAAATTTTAAACAGTTGTATTGCTTGAGTTTGTCATACGACATCTGTCATAAAGTTTTATAATTATTGAATTCATTAAATTATTTATCAGTAAGCAAGGATACTTTTATCATCGCAGAAAAAACTGAGTGGTACAATATTAACAATTAAATATCAATTAATAAATTTTTAATTGTCGAAGTCAATTAATACTACTATTTGAATTGTATATTTTGTCTTGCATGGCACTATGTAAAAAGCTTAAAGACGGAAATATTATTTTACGTTTATCTCATGATAAGAACCTATTATATCAATAAATTTAGGCGCATTTGATGCAGTATTTAATTCCGAACATTTTTTATATTTACACTTTAGTTCTAAAATTAATAAGGCAGAATTTGCAGCCACATGAAAATTTACCTTTGCATCTCCTATGGTCCATAAAAAAGTAAACACCCGGTATATGATCCGTGATCACCTTCGATAATTAACATTTTTTCCGAAGAGTATAAAATTTTAGACTTTGACGTGATTGGCCAGTTTTAAAGGCCTCCAATTTTTATAGAAAGCATGTAAAACTAAAATAATTGTCGGATTTACTACCTACAGGGTTAGTAGTACCATCGGCTAAGCGTTGTACACTTACTTAAATAACACCCTGTATATTAAATCGTACATATTTGTTATATTGTAGTTTTGATTCCATACCGTATAGCTCTATTACACAATTAAACTGTTATTTTAAAAATTTATGTATATTGACGTTCTACAACTTTTTCAAAGGTAACTATATCTTCCTAAAAAATTGAAAACCAATATCTATGCCCCACATTCTGTGTTACACTCGATACATAATAGCATTTTTGTATGGATTTTTGCCTCAAGTGTAGATTTCATTCTAATGCCCTGAGGTCTTTGATATATGCGATGTTTTTTGATTACCGTTGTAACCATGGCGACCTGAAGAACACTTTTATAATACTTTTGTAAATTATAGCGTACCAAAAGTACATTATTTTAAAAGCGTGTAAAGATGGATGTGCGTCGACTTTAATTGTACACGTCTATATCTTGTTCCATTTAAGTCATTCAGTATTGCGGAGCATAGGGAATAGTTTTGACCTCTCTGATTGGCTGAAATTAGAGATAAGAGGCAAGTTTACCCAATGTAATTTCGGCTACTTCAAATTTGCGCTGTTGCCAGTATCATCACTGAATGGTTTAAATGGAACAGAGCATACGTGTCGACACTGCGTACACAATATGATTGGACAGTGAAGTAAGGTTTATTTATTTATTTATTCTCTCCCAAAACAGGATACGTGAGTATCCCAAAAACATGGGAGAGGCAACTATATATACAAAATAAACAGGTAAGAATAGACAGAGTATGGAAATACAGAGAATAAAAAATACAGAAGTTTACAAATATAAAAATATAAGAACAAATAAGTGAACTAATGTGTCACTTAGTTTAACTCATTGTAGAGAACAGTTCTAAATTGAGTAAATGTATGATAGAAAATGTCTAGTTCACTAAAATATTTGTTTTCAATTTCATTATAGATAACACATGGTCTTCTAATAGGGTTTTTTAATTCATAATTGTTACGTATAACAGGAATGTAAAAAGTATTACTGGAACGGGAATGCAAACGTGGTACAGAAAAATTAATTTGACTTAAAGCGAAATTATCATGAACCAGTTTATTTAGTAGTTTATAAAGGTATAGGCAAAAATATATCCTACGTCTGTCCTCTAGTGTATACATGTCCAATGTATGTATAGCAGCAGAATAACTGTATGTTAAAGGATTAAATGAAGGTGAAATTTTACGAGTGCAATATCTGACAAACTTCCGCTGTACCCACTCAATTCGCTTACTAAAGTTATCATATATTATTCGCTTACTAAAGTTATCATACATGTTCGATCTTCGATCAGTTTAAAAATTTTTAGTCACATAGTGCAGTAGTTTTTGTTTCCCCATGTGTTAAGTATGTCTGGAAGAAAAAATAGCAATTTTGTAGGTTTAAACTTTGAATTAATAAAAATTCATCAAAAGTGCGCAGCCAAATGTCTAATTTGTTGCAATATTTTTAAAAATACGGCCGCTTTAAAACTGCACCCACATAGGTTACAAAATTTTAAATTTGTATTTGGCAAGGAGGAGAACGAGGCAGACCGAACTGATTTAGCAACAATTTTTTTAAATAATGTAAAATTTTACAGTAAATAAATTCAAATTTAATTATTTACATTTTCTACGCTTCTGAATATGTCTATGAGTAAGTTTATATCGAAGTCCTTAATCGGATTTCTAATCAAATCGGATTTAAATAAATCCTAAATCTTGACTGTTTATACCAGAAAAATTTAAAGCGAACAGTTATATTTGAATTTACTGACTCTTTTGGCATAGCTGCATAGAATGCGTAGAATATTATTGACTAGTATTAATTTTGACTTTTGATAGTTTGGACTTCACATTTACTTACATTTTTCATCTAACATTTACTTAGTTTTTCTTGTAACAAATCAATTATTGGAAAATTGGGAATGATCGGACACGCAGTCTAATGTAAATAATTTATTTCCTGGCCTACGTTTCGACTGTTACTACAGTCTTCCTTAGGGCTAGAAATGGTCAAAGGAAGACTGTAGTAACAGTCGAAACGTAGGCCAGGAAATAAATTATTTACGTTAGACTGCGTGTCCGATCATTTCCCAATTTTCCTTCTGTATGGAATTTGTACAAAATACGTAGATCTGACTTAAGGTAATGTACTGGAAATATGGAATCTTTTGTATGAATCTTTCTGTGTGGAAATACATAGAACTGACGGAAGGTAATCAGATTTTTTTCATTGTTTCTGTAGGACCCATTATTGAATTTTCTGTTAAATCGCTGTTTATCGGATTTATGTATAAATCTCGTTGGTAAAGTCGATTTAGAATCCGATTCTAAATCCAATTCAGATCGTTTACATCGGTTTCTTAAATACGATTTTGTACTCCTAAATCCACTTAAATCCGATTAAGGACGTCGATAGAAACATACTCTATGTCATTGTCGACATGTAAACTATTACATTATCGACGTGAAGTAATCTACACGCACATCCCTGGTTTCAGTCCTTATGGTTTTCGAAATCCAAATGGTAACAAATTTTAATGGGACACAGGATATATTCACAAATGGTTGAAATTAACAAGTGACCAGAGCTGGGCAAAGTACTGTAAAAAAGTACTTCAAGTACAAGTACTAAGTATTTCGTTTTTAATCAAAGTACTTCAAGTAAAAAGTATTTTCACTACTTTGTTTTTATATCAAAGTACCAAATACCTGAAAAAAGTACTTTGCAATCAAGTATTTACTACCCCCCCCCTCTAATTACCACACCATGTAATAATTGCTGCAAGACAGAAATAGAAACAGGATAAATACCACTAAGCATTCATCGGTTTTCAGGTAAATATTGTAATATGAGTTAGGGACATACAAAACAAATATATTAACAACAGTCACAGAACAAATCAGTCAACATTCGGCAACATAGTTAGAAAATAATTTTGTTGCGCCTCTCACCCAATAAATAAATATAGTTTAAATATCATAAAATGCATAAAATATAAATATTCATAAAGACATAAAAAAAATCTGATGTGGCCAGCACATTACCTTCCGTCAGTTCTATGGTTCTATGTATTTTGTACAAATTTCATACGGAAAGTTCCTTGCTAAATATTCTATTTCTTGTACATTACCTTCCGGCAGCTGCATGTATTTTATGCAAATTTCATACAGAAAATTTATGTCTTAAATTATTATTTTGTGACGTTTTCTATATACAGTGTAATGTATCTGCGGAAATAAAAGATTTATTATTATTATTTCTTGTACATTACCTTAAAGCAATTGTATGTATTTTATACAAATTCCATACAGAAAGCAAAAGATCCTATATTTCAGTAAAATTATGTCAAACACACTATGTTAATTTCACTTGACACTGACATCTTTCAATCAGAATTTTCTTAATATAGTAGCTGTTTTCATAGCTATAGCTACTTTATGAAATTTAATTTCTTTATAATTTTTTAACTCTATATCCATTTAATATTAAGTATAAAATGCAGTCAAATCGTATAGAGAATAAAATATTCTTTAATATTTATAATAACATTAAATGTGAAAAAATGATATTTAACATAGTTTTTTCAAGAAAAACTGTTAAAATCTTCAAATGATGGTACTTCCGGTTGACCAATTGTAACCAAAATCTAATCAGCTCTTCATATGGATATAACGAAGAAGTATACGAAAAAATTATAATTTTTGAAACTGTAGTATTAGAGTTATCGCAGACGAAAATTTTGTTACACACACACATCCACACACACACACACATCCACACACACACATCCACACACACACACACACACACACACACACACATACAGACATCATCGTAAAAATAGTAAATTCGTATTCTAGGGACCCTAAAACGTGCTTATTGATTAAAAACTCATCATCGAATTTTTTGACCAAAGACAATACCTTCCTTACCTAAAGGTGACGGAAGGTAAAAACTCACACAAACATTGATTAAATTATTCTGCATTGGATGTTTGGTTTGATTATAAAAAATAACTTTGTTTACAAGAGGGTAAGATGATAAATAAATATAGTTTATAAGTGTAATTAAATGTTAGCTAATATATTTAAACAAGCAATATATTTTGAACTGCACTGTAATAAGAAATTACTTTAAAATACATTATTATTTGCTTTTAATAAAACTAAATTTTCAAAATTAGCCTTAATGCATGGCGGCGAGAAGAATTTATTATATATACAAACGAAAACATTATTTCAACGGGAGCTTATTAGGGTAATCAAGTATTAAATTTTATGAAGAGTTTATACCTTCCGTCACCTTTAGGTAAGGAAGAGGAAGGTATTGTCTTTGGTCAAAAAATTCGGTGGTAAGTTTTTGATGAATAAACAAGTTTTAGGGTCCCTAGAATACAATTTTACTATTTTTACGATGATGTCTGTCTGTATATATATATATATATATATATATATATATATATATATATATATATATATATATATATATATATATATATGTGTGTGTGTGTGTGTGTGTGTGACAATTTTTTTTAATGCGATAACTCTAATACTACAATTCCAAAAATTATAATTCTTTCGTATTCCTCTTCGTTACATCCATATGAAGAGTTGATTAGATTTTGGTTACAATTGATCAACCGGAAGTACCCTCATTTGAATATTTAGAAGTTTTTCTTGAAAAAACGATGTTAAATATCATTTTTTCACATTTAATATTTATTTATTTATATATATATATATATATATATATATATATATATATATATATATATATATATATATTAAAGAATATTTTATTCTCTATACGATTTGACTGCATTTTATACTTAATATTAAACGGATATAGAGTTAATAAATTATAAAGAAATTAAATTTCATAAAGTAGCCATAGCTATGGAAACAGCTCCTATTCTGATTGAAAGATATTGAAATATTTCCAGTTCAATTTTATTTTAAGTACATTCGAATACTTCAGTATATTTAAATACTTCAAGTACATTTAAATACTTCAAATACAATCAAAGTATTAGATGTATCAAATAAATTACTCAAGTACTTGAAAAATAGAGTACAAGTATCAAATAAAAGAAGTATTTTACTTCAAGTACTTTGCATAATAAATTTGTATTTGAAGTATGCCCAGCTCTGCAAGTGACAATATCAAGTTGCGTTCCTAGCGACAAAAACAAGGAAACACGTAATTATATCACTTGGGAGACGTATTCAATGAGAATGAAACAACCAGTTACTATTATTTAAAATCGTGGCGACCTATCAACAGATTATTAAACAATTAATTACACAACCGCGATTCGGTATACTTTTGTCATCTGGTTAAGTAATATCACAAAAATTTACTTAGTCAGATAAAGGTGCAAGAAGAGTCTGCCGTCGATTGAGTAAGAAAAAATAAATGCTGTATGACTGACAATTCGAATAACCTAATAAAATATTATTTCTATGGTTATTGTTTGTGATTGACAAACAACAGTGAGTTATAATTTATAGTTCACTGTTATAATTGCCATTAAGTACCAAGAGTAAATATAATGAATGCATAATTCAACAATCATCATAAATTTATTATGACTGGTCAGTTCGAAACACGCGATTGATATTATTTATTCATAAATTCAGCATTTTTAAGATTGACAAATAGGTATAATCAAAATGATCAAACCCAAAAACTTTGTGTAAAACGACATAACATGATGAATAATATACATATAATTTAAATGATGTTATCAATCACTGAGTCTTTTATTAGTCATATTGATATAAATTAATTTAATCCATATTTATATTTTAGATTTTAAAGCAACATATACGAGGGAGGATTGAAAAGTTTTCGGATTGACATGAAAATAAAAATTTGTTTAATATGGGCTACTATTATACATAGTCCCTTCCGAGGTCAACACATTTGGTGCAACTTTTTTACCTTTTCGATAACCTGCAGAAACTGGATTTCTTTGAGGTTCTCAAAATTAGCATTTATTGCATCGATGGCTTCTTCACTGTAACGAAATATCTTTCCAGTGTTCAAGTTTTGAGAGTATGAAATTAAATTTTTATTTCAATTCCTTGAACTGCCACAAAACCATTATAGCTATTTGTGTATTAAAAGCGCAAAGTGGGACATTGTCGATTGACAGGTTGTTGCTACGCGACTCAGGAGCGCGGCATTCTCTCGAAATCGACAATGTCCATTTGCGCTCGAAACACACACAGGAGTTTTTCTACAGTCGCCACAATAGGGTCTTCCACCATAACAAAACTTTATTTGTTAAGTACATTAAACTAGTGCAGTGAAAAAGTGGATATCCATTGAGAGCGTTCACGTCAAACTTTTGCAGGTGTCAGCACAATAATTGTTCAGACAATTTATTTTTTCTACAATCTATGTACAAAGTAGCCATTTGCGCAGTCTTTTGTCAACGCAAAATGTCACTTTGCCGCTCATGCGCGACAAAGTAGAGAAAACGCTAGCTGTCCAAATTTATAACTATGCAATGTTGAGAAATGTCACTTGTCTAGATTCTTAATAGAAACGTTTAGTCAGGAACTAATGGCACTGTAGTTACACATTTACCACCTTCACAAGTCAATCTGACATTTAACTGCTTTGTCGGTATATTACGGAACCAACCCAAATGCCGTAGTGCTGTGAAAATAAAATACGGCATTTATTTACAAAAACGAAAGTATAAAATGCTTAGATTAGATAGAAGGAATACCTCAAGAAGAATAGAAAATAACAATAAATTAAATTTAAAATAAATTATGTGATCAGTTGTGCTGCACTAGTTTAAATTACTTGAAACAGATAAATTATACAAAAAACTTTTAATATTCATTACATAATTGGCATTAATTTTTGAGAAAACGAAAGCCAAAACAATATCTTGTAGGCATATTGAATACGTTCCTTCCTATATTCACTGCAAAACTATTGAGTAGTACTGTAAGTACAAAGTGTACATTTGATTACTTTTTGTTTTGGTGGAGGATTGTAGAAAAAATCTTGTGTGTGTTTCGAGCGCAAATGGACATTGTCGATTTCGAGAGAAAGCCACGCTCCTCCGTCGCGCGGCAACAACCTCTCAATCGACAATGTCCCATTTTGCGCTCTTAATACACAAATAGCTATTATATTTAATTTTAATTTATCGTTATTTTCCATTCTTATTGAACTATTGCTTTAATCTAATCCACGGTGTAGTATCTATTGGCGATCAATGCTAAGCGATACTCTATCTGGCGGATTAAAATGAAACTAACGATGCTGTGATAGTTGCGCGGTTACGCCATTACCTCTTGTGGGCAATAATTATTTAAAGTTATTTTTCTGCATATTTTCGTTAAATAATTATTATAATTTCGAAACTTTCCGCAGAAAGGTGAAGTAATGGTCTAAATTGAGAAAAAATTTGGAAAAACATAGACAAACTAAAGCTACGTTATTGAAACTTAACATTGGAAAACCAGTGTAAAAATTCATGAAAGTTTAAAGTATGTTCTCTTCACTTCAAAAATGATGATTTTTTCCAGAGGTTAATATTTGTTTTCTGTACTTTATTGGTGTTCAGACAATTATAATTTATAAATATTGTAAATTTTCATATTAAATTCGAAGAAACGCAGGTTAAAGTGAAAATTTTTAAATTGAGTTTACAAATATTTAGCGATCCTTTAATAACAGGGATGATCATTAATAACGGGAATTTTGCGACATAGCCATATAGTTTGAACATATTTTCATTATTATTATTAATTTTGCCACATAAAATTAAATGAACAGCATCTAGAACTTCTACTCCTTCAAGGAAACATCTACTGTCATTATTTTAGCATCTATATTTATTTATTCGGCATCAACTACGCAGGTTATTACTCTATAATAAATTAACAACAACAATATAATAATAATACAGTAAATAAACAACAACATATAACAATAAATAACACAATATTCTAATGCAACAATATCAAATTAAAAATTAAACAATATATAATATAATAAATATTGAAATGAGTGAAATTCAACTTTATTTTTGTATCCGTTTAATATTTAGGAATTCACTGTGTAAAATGTGTTTATTCTTTTTAATTCAATCCAATTTCATAAAAGATATGTCCAAACTTACTTGACATTTAACAATTTATCACATCTCCGTTAGTTTCCGTAAGCCCTATAGAGGCGCTGCAATCTTAAAATTGATCGCCAATAGGTGAGTGCACGACGTATTCCAATGCATTATGAAGAATGGCTAACTAACTGGGCTAGTTCATACAGTGTGCCGCTAGATGTCAGGTTTTGTTGCGACCCAGTTTTTACACAAAATATTTAAAATATAAAATTATTCATATATAACGCATAATATTCTATATTTTCAATCATTAGCTTTTATCTTTTGTCAGTTCTATATATGTATTTTATACAAATTCCATACAAAAATGTTTCTATACTTCCAGTAAAATTATAAAACAACATATGTCAAATGCACTTAACATTGACACCTTTCAATCAGAAATTTATTTTAGTACCTGTTTCTGTGATTATAGTGTAGCTGGCTGCCGCTAATCGCTAAATTGCACATTTTGGCACCTTAAAAAGACTAAATTTCTCTTTATTTCATCCATACCCTGTTGTGCATCTTGTAGCAAAACATTTTTTGTCAAATGGTAACGGGTCGCGTTAGCGCCATTTTGTTTCCCAGTTACTTAGCCATGTCAACGAATCTCGTGCTCTCACCTATAGATACTACACCGTGATCTAATCTAAGCATTTTATACTTTCGTTTTTGTAAATGAGTGCCCCATTTTATTTTCACAACAGTGCGGCATTTTCTTTGGCTATGTAATATTCCGACAGAGCAGTTATATGTCAGATTGACTTGTGAAGGTGGTAAATGTGTAAATACAGTGCCATTAGTTCCTGACTAAACGTTTCTATTAAGAATGTAGACAAGTGACATTTCTCAACACTGTATAGTTAGAAATTTGGACAGCAAGCGTTTTATCTACTTTGTCGCGCATGAGCGGCAAAGAGACATTTTGCGTTGACAATAGCGAGCGCAAATGGCTACTTTGTATACAGATTGCAGAAAAAAGTATTTACCAAATAAAAAATCTAAAAGTTGTCTACAATTTTTTTTGCTTATTTATTAATATATATATATATATATATATATATATATATATATATATATATATATATATATATATATATATTTATACCATAACATTAAAGATATATTAAGGCACTCATAAACACAATTTAAATATTTTTGAAATAATAAAAGAGAATATTGTGAATTAGTGACATATTCTTTTTCTGTATTGTTTCGGTATATTTTTCGAGATTTGATTCTAGTCCTTCTAAATTCGTATTGGTTACCCAAATACAGTCGAAGATGCCTCAGTCACAGTTTTCAAATGAAAATTAAATTCGTAAACGCTTTAGAGGAGAGGACGAACGCCTCTAAGAATTATATCAAAATTCGATTTATAGAGAGGAGAATATCCCTTAATGCAAATGGATGATAAATAACCAATAATTTAATTCGTTTAAAGGACAGTTCGAATTTTTTACATTTAAATCGGTTGTACTACATGTCAAAAAAATAATTCGATACCTATAAAAAAATTCAAATTACAGATGTTAATTTAGAGAGAGTCGACTGTATACAAAAATAATTTATAAAAATACCGTCGAAAGTATTAGATTCAGCGCAATAAATAATAATGTTCACAATGGAATGTAACAAAATATCAATTCTACATTTGGAATTTTTTCTCATATTACAATAAAGTTGTAAACTTTAACGACTGCAGCGAGTATACAACGGTTGTCGTTAAATGGCGCCATCTAACGACATAAAATAACGATAAGTAACGACTTTTGTGTTAGCAGAATGCCATTGTTTTACAGATTTGTACTAACATTTGATAACGCTAACAAAAATGTAGTAGTATATTCTCGTAAGCATTTGATAAATTTTCAGGAATGTTTGAAATTATATTTATTGTATTTATTAGGTTTTTTCAACAAGATTTATGAAACTATTTGTCGCTAGTGATGTAAAATGACAGTCATTTTAAATTAATATGACGTGACAGTCATTTAATGGTTATTTTCAGTCATATTGGGTCATATTTGGCTATTTTAGTTATTTATTAATTTATTGAATAAATATACCTAACATAAATAAAATAAATAGTAAATAAATAATAAAATATATATTTGATTGAAAATAATGGAGACAAAGTAAAGTAAAAAATCATACTTTCATAATTACATTCATCTGTAATTATTTTACGTAAGAAAGCTACAAATAAAATTTGTAGAGCATAAAATTCTTTATCTGAATCAATAAACGAAATTAAATTTGTATGCTTTGTAACAGCAGAAATTAAGTATGAAAATGTCGCCCCAAAATAGCGATATCCATGGAATTTAACAAAAACAGATTCTTTTGATACGTCATTCTGTTGGTTCGGCTCCAAAATTATCCTCTTTAGACCAATAAAATGACATGTATCACAAGAAACCTGTCAAAAATTCTTTCGATATGTTTTTGAACATAGTTAATTTATTTTTATTTGTAATTTATCTTCAAGTGAATTATTGTGTATTTAAATTAATTGATATTTATTTACTTGAAAAGAAATACTCATAGTCCTTTCGGCCAATCGAGAGAATGTGGAACTATCTCTTGACCAGAGATAAGTCATTCTATTGGTCAAAAGAGGTATTTTAAGGCAACGCTTTTGCGTATTTTTCAGTACTAAACATTGTAGATAAAAAATGTTCAAGATTAGAAGTGTATTCTTCGAATAAATAAGAAAAAACGATTAAGTTCATGCATGTTTCTAACCGTCATTTTCAAAATGACAAACGCGTCATTTTTAAAATGACGGAATATTGACTGTCATGCTCATGAACTAAAATGACCTGACGGTCATTTTGTAAATGACTGTGACTGACCCCTGTCACATAAACAACTCACATCACTATTTGTCGCCCCAAGATTTGTTGGAACGTATTGTGAACTGTTATGTCATTCTGAGATTTTAAGATTAGAATAAACAATATTTAGAATAATTATTTGAGATCCAACCTAAATGTTTAAATCGTAGAATTGGGCTTTAGGATCTAGGACAAATTTATTTAAACGAAGGAAAAATTGTGAAAAATTCATGGACCTCGCTGGGATTCGAACCCAGAGCCTCCCAATCTTTAGCCGGGCGCTCTACCAATAGAGCCACGAGTTCCCGTTGAAGTCTATGAATCTTTCACAAGCCTTTTTACAATTCGTAACGAGTACACTCTCACAATTTGAGAGATAAATACTCAACGCTAACATTGCGTAGTAAATATTATATTGTGAACTTTTTAATCCGTCACACACACGTAGAATAATTATTTGAGATCCAACCTAAATGTTTAAATCGTAGAATTGGGCTTTAGGATCTAGGAGAAATTTATTTAAACGAAGAAAGAATTGTGAAAAATTCATGGACCTCGCTGGGAATTTTTCACAATTCTTTCTTCGTTTAAATAAATTTCTCTAGATCCTAAAGCCCAATTCTACGATTTAAATAAACAATATTGAAAAATGACATATAGCGTTAAATAGTTATTTATGAAATAAGTGTTAAAAGTAACATTTTATTTAGTGAGAAGGAAGCTTGGAACACGACGCGAAGCGAAGTGGTCCAAACCTTTAATTTTGATATGGTCCAAGCAGCGCGCGTACTCGCGTCCTTCATTGTCTTGCTTTCAACACAGAGTGGTGTAAACAACTATTGAGCAACGCTAACAAGACAATTGTCTGGCTATTAAAAATTATTAAATTTCAAATATTTATTTTTATTCTTTCGCTTTTTCTTTCTGCTTTGATAAATTTGAGAGGTCATTGACCAAATGAACTAATTAAAGAACCGCCACTATACAGTACATATACAATTATCTTTGAATCTCTTACCTGTAGAGTGGATATATATGTAACGACAGGATGGTCTGGCTATTAAAAATTATTAAATTTAAAATATTTTATTTTTATTCTTTCGCTTTTTCTTTCTGCTTTGGTAAATTTTGGGAGGTCATCGACCAAATGAACTAATTGAAGAACCGCCACTATATAGTACATATACAATTATCTTTGAATCTCTTACCTGTAGAGTGGATATATGCGGCCTGTGAATGAACCTGCCGGGGACGGTCTTCTTGTGCTGGCGAAACCATGTGAAGTTGGCAGCTGGTTCTGCCACTGCCTCGCATGTCAGATTCACTTCTCCTCCTAAATAGCCCCAAGCTTCGTTCTGTCGGGGATAAAGTGGTTCCTTAGGAGACATTGGCTTATCTGACAATAAAAAGATTCAAAATTTATTAGAATAATATACGTGCATTCTGGATTCTTACATAAGTATGCAAACCTAGCGACAAAATTTGGAGCTAAAGCAGAGTAACACTATTATAATATATCAAACACTATGTCATTTTCACTAAAATGGTGCAAAAACAGAAAAATGGCGTGTTCATCGATATGAATCCGTAGTCAGTGTATACAGGCTGTTCCACAACTTAGGACAAAAATTAAAGGGTATGTACTGTACGCCGTGCTGATCATAAAACAAAAAGAATTTTTTTAAAATTCGCAAAAAAATGCATCGTGTTTCAAGCAAATATTTTTTGCCACGGGTCGGTAGCTATTTTTAATAATTTTTTTCAAATCGTCTGCAATGAAAGTAATTGTTTACATAATATCTAATACTAATAAATGTCTAATATTGTGTAATTAATAATTTAATTTGATAGGTGGTAGTGAATTCTTTCGTCGACATTGCTGTTAATTAAGGCCGTCGCGCACTTGGGCGAGGCGAAGCGAGGCGAAGCTAAGCGCGACGAAGAGCCGTTTTCTCATTCAATATATTATTATGTGTATACGCGCACTTTGGCGAAGCGAAGAGCAGAGCAGCGAAGCGTCTTGCCGGAATACTTCGAGGAGAATATTTTTCTCTGCCCTTCGCTTCGCTGAAGTGTGCGATAGCGCAGCTACCTAAATCAGAACGAATACGGCCGAGACACATTGGAAATAGCCGGTTTAAGGCCGCCACGCACTTGGGCGACGCGAAGCGAAGCGCAGCGAAGAGAAGTTTTTTCATTCAATGTACCTTATGTGAATAGTCGCCTCGTTGCTCTGCTCTTCGCTGCTCCAAAGTGCTCGTATACACATAATAATACATTCAATGAAAAAACTTCTCTTCGCCGCGCTTCGCTTCGGTCGCTGAAGTGCGCGTTTGCCTTTAGAATTAAATTTCACACGTTTCATATCAAACAATACGTATAGGTTCTATGAAAATGTCAAACACAGAAGAGAAATTAGTTCTTCTGGTTTCAAAATATAACGATCTGTATGATATAGGATGTGTCGAGTATTCTAATCAGACATTGAAAGACAACTGCTGGTTAGAAGTAGCACAAGAAATGAATATAACCGGTATGATATGCTATATGTATATTAAATTTATTAATTGTATATATATAACAATGTACATTACAATATGTTGAATTTTAAGCAATTCATTAAACATTTTATCCAATAGATATGGATGACAACTGAATATGTACTACTACTTAAAACAAAAAAACTAAATATATTATTATAAATAAAAATGAAGTCAATTGAAAAGGAGATTATCTATTTAGTTATACAATGTAGAAGAATTTTTCAAAAAAATTAGTCCTGAAAATTCTTTACATATTAAACGATTTCTGTTGTACAAAATAATATTGCAGACTCAACAAAAAAGGAGATTTACTTGGTTAGAATGTAGTAGAATATATCAAAAAATTTAAACATTTTTTCGGTCTCTCTGTACCATGGAATTTTGCCACTGCACTGAACCTACGGATGAAACAAAATAATTTATAAATTTGTCTCGTATTGATAGTGCCTGCGTTGCTGCGTTTCCTCCGAGCTGCCCATCTTTTGAAGCAAACGCGGAGGTTTCTCGTTGAAAACTGCTCGCAAGCGCGCGTTGGTTCTAAAAATGACTCTTCGCCGCTCTTCGCTTCCGCGTCGCTCAAGTGCGCGACGGCCTTTATAATTTATATTTGCTGGTGCAGTGTTCTAATTTTACACTGAATAGCAGCGCAGTGTAGTTTTTGTTATAATGGATGTATTTAGTAACAGTGAATTAGTGGACATGGTGTTAATTTATGGAGAAGCAGGGCAAAATTCGTTATTAGCACGACGTCTCTATGCTGAGCGTTATCCTTTACGGCGATTTCCCACTCACCGTTTGTTTGTGAGGATAGTCCAGCGCCTTCGAGACACAGGATCTGTGCGACCAGCCAGCATCAACACGATAATATGGTAAATGATATCTTAGATGCCTGTACATGCTGAACCAACTACTAGTACCCGAAGAATATCTCAACAATTAGGAGTACTACATAATTCGGCTGGATTGCAGTTTATCCAGAATAGTAGAAGTTACAATTTTTTTGTTGTAATGTCTTATTTTAGCTAAAATATAATAACGAAACATAAAATTGGAGCGCGGAAACAGGTATTTATTTATTTTTTTGAAAAAATTATTTTTTAGAAAAATCCTGACAAAAACAATACCTAACGCACAGTAATGTTTTAAGATTTTTTTTTAATCCTGACAAAAACAATACCTAACCACACGTATTTTTAAAGAAATTTAAAAAAAATCCTGACACCAACAATACTTAACCCACACCAGGCACACACATTCGACATCGCTCGGCCCACTATCTTCATGTTAGTTTACAATAGTTTGATAGATGAACGCAAAATTATAAATAAAAAATGTTATAAAACGTAGGATAAGAAGGAAAATAAGACATAATTTTGCAAATATACATTAATTGAAACAGTATTATTGAATGAAAGCGTAAGTACCTACTTAAACATGGAAATATATGTAGTTCATCTAACCTAAATTCTTTCAAAAAAAATAGCAAAATCTCTATAAATATAGCTTTCCGCGCCCAAATTTTAACGGTATTTAGTGTTTTTAATGGTTTACCAAGTATATATAATCATTAATATAAAATTCTTGAATTCTGGATAAACTGCAATTTAGCCCATAATTCAGTATGACGAATTTTAAGAGATCATAACTAACACTCATTCCATTTTCAACGGGTACAGGGGCTAACAGAACCTGACCATCAGTTTAATGTATGGTTTTGTAACTGGCTTTTACAAAAACATACTGAAAATCCTGATTTCCCCTCGTACATCATATTTTCTGTTGAGGCAACTTTTTCGAGGGAGGGAGTTCATAATTCTCATAACCCTCATTATTCGCACGTTGTTATACGAGGCAGTGTTCAACATCGTTTTTTGATAAATGTTTGGTCAGGTATTGTTAATGGAATGTTACTTGGGCCCTACATTCTACCAAATAGGATGACTGGAGCTAATTATTTACTATTTTTACAAAATACTTTGCCAGAACTACTTGAAAATGTGCTTTTAAATGTGCGTCAGTAGGCATGGTTTCAGCACGATGGTGCGCCACCACATTATGCTGTAAATATAAGAGAACATTTAAACCAAGTGTTTGAGGACAGTTGGATTGGTCGCGGTGGTCCTTTAGCTTGGCCTGCTAGAACCCCTGACCTAAATCCGCTGGATTTTTATTTCTGGGGTCATTTTAAATCATTCGTATACGAAAACCAAAATGCGCTAGAAAAAGAAGAACTTAGCAGAGAATAGAAAATTCAGCAAAAACAATACGAGTACAAAATGCGTGTCAAGGCTGTACAAGATCATTAATTCAAGGTGCTGCAATGTGTGTAGGGCAGGGGATATAATTTTATGCAGCTCTGGCTTGTTTCTGCAGTTCTAAATTTGAAAAATGCAGCTCTAAATTCAAATTTTGCAGTTGCTTTATTCATTTCTCTCTATATCACATATTATTCAAATACGCACATGAAAGAAAAATTGCAAAATATATTTTTAACTATTAGAACGCGCGTTCTAATGGGGTCTCGTGGCCGCGTGCCTGAGTGTCAGGTCGCGAATCTGGGGAACCGGGTTCGATCCCGACCGACGCCTAATATTTCCAATTTTAAATGGCACAAAATTGACCCCTGCGGTGCACTCTCCACGCCAGCAATGAGTGCCCGTGAGGTGACGCCTGGTAAGCGCCCACACGGTGCAAATATATCATCTTTACCGAAATCTGTGTACAAAACAGATTGGCACACCCAGCAATGAGTAACAAGCCGTGATGATATATTTATTTATTTTATTTATAGAACGCGCGTTTCACATCTAGTTATCTTGTAGTCTGTAGTATAAGTTTTCTGTCTTTGATGCGGCTTAAATGTACCTATTCTTTTGAATGTAAATAATGTGAAATTATTTTAAATTAAATTAATTTTAATTAATGAAAAAACTTTAAACCTAAAACTGCTCGATCTATGAAAAAATTAGAATGCAGGTGTTTGATCTTGAACTCAAAAAAATTCACCCCCCCCCTTATCCTTAAGCAAAAAATGCAGCTCTAAATTTTTGAAATTATATTCCCTGGTGTAGGGGTGAATGGTGCATACTTTGAACAGTATTTGTAGTTTTGTGCTTCAGGTAAGTGTTTAGTTTTTTCCCAAATTATCTTAATATTAAATACAATGCATTAATATTAGAAATTATTTTGTATTCAAAACTATTATTATGTCTAAATCTAACGAACATCACATAATGTTTCTTTGATAATTAATTTCATTTAACATTTCTTTCTATGCCGTATGCTACACCAGTGGTCCAAAAAATATCTACTTCAAGTAAACTACCCTTAACTTTGGAATTTTTTTAAAAATCTTCTTGTTTCATGACCAGCACGTCGTACAGTTTATACCCTTTAATTTTTTGTCCTAAGTTGTGGAACAGCCTGTATATTATTAAAAGAAAGCTTTGGATACTGTTATAGGAAATATATTGAATTCAAAAAATCTTGTAATTAACTATTTTAACATTTTTGTTTTTACAGTCTCATATTTTAATGAACACTAAAAGAGATAAAAACAATGAAATGAATAAATTTTACTACACGAATAAAAATGTAGGTAAGCAAAAAATTGTAATGCTTAGAATGTTATGAAAATAATGTACCATATATCTGGTGCACATTTAGAATAGGATTATTTCTTGAAATTTAATTTTGTACAATAATTAAATAAAGTAATTCTTGAAAAGTATACGCGTATATTAAATTACTAATTCATAAAAATAATAAATTCTGTCTTTTTTATAAATGAATAAGTACATAAAAACACATAAAATATTAAATTTCATAACGCGCTATGCTTGATTTTGTCAGTTTTGATCGGATGATTCTTTTCAGCTTGAATTACATTGAGCGTTATTATTGACTTTGGCTTTTTTTCAGTGTAATTTTTAAACCAGAAATAGTTGCTGTAAAAATGAAAAGGTATTATTATAATATGAAAAAAAGCAAGAACGGTTTATAAGTTAGGTTGGCCAACTTTAAGAAAACATGAAATTTTGGTTGACTATGAATATTGATTAAGTACAATGAAGAATATATATATATATATATATATATATATATATATATATATATATATATATATATATATATATATATATATATATATATATATATTACCTGTCAAGTCATTGATATATTATTTTAGTTGCTATTAATATACAATACATATAATTTCGTATACAATTCAAAATTTTGAGAGAAATACAATAAAATGGTAACCACTGTCCACGTCAAATGGAAGAATACAAGTCAATGTATTTTTTGAGGCAACGTCACAAGGTCCGTGAAATTAGCGACCACTTTTAAGCATAAATAATAAAACATATACCAGAGGTTTGTGATTCGTTTGTACCTGTTTGAGTGTTTGTGATCTACAAAAAAACCCTACTAAAATAAAAAAGTTATAAACAATTTAAAAGTGGTCGTCCACTTTACACCCAGGGGTCGCTGTACTTTCAATCATATTGTAGCAAGAGCAGGTGGACAACATGTGGAAACACCTAGGATGCCCGCAGAGTCGCAAATTCCAAGTTCATGACAGACAATGTGTTTCGCCATGGTGTCAACTTTCTTTCCAAGAATGGGGTCTTGCATTCTGATTTTTTAAAATTATTTTAAATTAAAGTTCTTTAATTTTCAAGCAAGTCTTAATTGTTTTTGGTTTAACTGCATTTGATTTTTAATGTCAATATGACTTCACGGAGTCACTCATTGCTATATCTTTCTCTCGCTCAAGCTCTGTAGTAGGTAGCGAGAGAAAAGTAGTACTAATGTGACGTCACAGTGACACTGACAATAAATCTTAAATATCTCGCAAAGTAATTATTAAAAAATTGTTTTTTTTTAAATCTTAATCGCTATTTATTGATTAATATATTAAGTATAAAGTGTACCTACATTTTATTATTTTTTGTTATGGTGCAGTACCCCATTGGAAACCAGTGATATTTCAAACTTCATCTAAATAAATCATTTATCGTATCAAGCGGATATTTTAAAATACTGCCTTCTAATAGTTTTCATCACTTAACACTTTCATCTCTAATTAACTTGGAATAAACTATATGTCTAATATGTACTTACGTTGAACATTTAATCGAATTCCTTTCTCCTCGAACATGCTGGTGACTTGGGACACCTGGTAGGCGCGACATGTGTACGTGCCCTTATCCTCCAGAGATACGTTTTTGATCTCTAATCCGCCTGGGACTATTTTGTATTTGGGAGCTATGAAAAGGATTTAAATAAATCACAGGCAAAATTGAAATGCAATGTAAAAAATTCAATTTATATATGTAAATAAGGATAACATACATCAAATCCCAAAAATAAATTTTATTTTAAATATAACCTATAGCTATTTTTCACAGATATTTTTAACGTTGGGATTTCACTCATTTCTCATGTACTTGTGTTAAATAAAATAAATAAATAAATGTAATTATTTTATATTTTAATAATTACTGAGATAATTTTGTGAATGGTGTGGTGTAAATTGATTAATCGACAGGAATTTAAGTGAGTACTAAATAAATTAATAATTTTTCATTTTGAAAAATTTGATTACGCAATAATTATTCCACAAATTATGCTCTTTTTTAAACAATGAAATAAGCGTTTTGTACTTTACATCCTAACCACATTATTCTTAAATTCACTGTAATTAATCACTAGCTAAAGAAACCAGCGATGCCTGCGAGTTTTCACGTAGAAAATTTCAAAACAATCCACATTATAGGTATAGTTAAATATTCCGGAGAATTCGAAAACTTTCTTACATGTTCCAAAATAATCTAAAATGTACATACAAGTTTAAGAAGGTTTTTCGTAAAGTTCCAGAGAGTTCTAGAATATTTCAGAAAGTTCAGAATTTCGAAAGATTTTTCATTTCCAGAACGTTTTAGAATATTCCATAAAGTTCTTTAACGTTCTAGAATGTTTCTGAAAGTTTCAGAAAGCTCTATCTGTTTGTGTCGCTACTTAAAACTAAACTGAGCTCAACCACCCTGTATAAATGATTTAAAATTGCCTGACAAATTTTTTTAATATTCTAGAGTTTTCCGGAATATTCTAAAATTTAATGGGGTCTCGCGGCCGCGTGCCTGAGCGTCAGGTCGCGAATCTGAGGAACCGGGTTCGATCCCGACCGACGCCGAATATTTCCAATTTTAAATGGCACAAAATTGACCCCTGTGGTGCACTCTCCACGCCAGCAATGAGTGCCCGTGGGGTGACGCCTGGTAAGCGCCCGTACGGTGCAAATATTTCATCATTACCGACATCTGTGTAGAAAGCAGATTGGCACACCCAGCAATGGGTAATAAGCCGTGATGATATATTTATTTATTTATAATGGGATATTTAATAATTTTTTGGAATATTCTAGAACAGTGATTTTCAAATCACATTTTTAATGCGTAGTTACGGCAAAATGAGATTTCCTATTTACTTTGTATTTTGAACTGAAAGGGCCTAGCCCCCCCCCCCTCCTCCTCCAGAAAAAATTTCTCGTTACATCTATGTATCGAAATATTTGTGTTAAGAATGCGTATATCCGCTTTAAGTATTTATATTGGTAAACAAAATATACGATTTTCAGAACGATGATGTCAAATTTCGATAATATTTTAGTCTAAAGAGACACGAAGTCGGTTAAAATAGACAAACCTCGTTAGGTCATTTTAGCGATGTTTTGTTCATCCGGAAATAATTCATGAGTCACTAGATATGAGCAAATAAAAAATATAAATTTTGCAGTTTTTATTTTTGGAAAACATCCATGTATGGAAAAACACTGGATTTTGGTTTGCAATTTTTAAGCTCTTTTGAATAATAATGCTTATTTTTTTATCACTATTTGATATCTAGTTATACTGACGCTACAATGAAAACTTACATCATTGATTAGCTTTTCAATGATGTTCATTTGTTTCAAACAGCAAAAATGATTGTGACAATAAAACAAAATGCATAATTTATTTATTTTAATGGGGCCACAAAAACGTGTACGTTAAATTCGCCACTGTGTATAACTGTGTATAGCACGGTGTAGCAAACTGGTCTTTTTTAAAAGACAAAAATGATGAAACAAAAGCTTTTTTCATTACTCAAATTTCTGGAATCCTACGAAATTAGGAGTCATAAAAGAAGTATTAGATTTGATAATGAATAACTTGATATTATTCAGTCTCCATTTTAAGAATTTGTAGTGCCATTCTGAATTTCGTTATTTTGTATAAATATAATCCAAGATTCCAATGTTTATGCCTAAAACATTTAGGTCGATATTGTCATATTATTCAACAAAATTTATGGTTATTTTATTTAGAAATCATATTAAAATCTGCGGAACCGGGTTCGATCCCGACCAGTGAAGTACAAATTTCGGAAATTTATATTTTTGAAAGTTTCACTGAAAATTTTATTCAAAGTTTCACAAAATGTTTCACTATGAATTTTAATGAAAGTTTCAAATAAAAATTTCAGTGAAACTTACAATGAAAGTTTCATTTAAATGTCAATAAACTTAACATTTAACGGTTGAATTTGAAAAATTTGGATCTCAATTTAACTAATTTGAAAATAAATAATAAAAACAAAAACTTCAATAAAAAAAATTTATTATTCAAAATGTAATACAAACTTTCAAAAATAAGTATTAAACTATTTCAAATAGAAAGTATCTTGTCTTTTGTATTTATTTAATTGAAATATGGCCAAATTCTACCTTTAATTTTCACCATACTTTAACTGCACTGAATCCTGAATTTTATATTCGAAAAATATACAAGTTCCAGTTCCAGCATGTAGATTAACCAAACATAACTTGCACGTATATAAGTGCAGGCGCATGCATGTCATGTGCGCGTATATTGCAGAGAGTTGGGCGGCGCATGCGCAGTGTAGCTTATGAAACTTTCATGAAACTTAAGGTTTGAAGCTTGCATTTTTGAAATTTTTCAATTGAAACTCTCTATATAAAATTTTTAAATGGTATATCACTAATTCTGACCGACGCCAAAAGAAATACGAGTATTTAGAATTTTAAATGGAACAAAAAGGACCCCTATTGTGCACTGTTCACGCCAGCAATGAGTGTCCGCAAGGTGACGCCTGATAAACACCTACATGGTACAAATATGTCATCATTATTACTGAAATCTGTATATAAAGCAGATTGGTACACCCAGCAATGGATAATGTCATGATGCTATATTTATTTTTTTTAATAGAAAATAATATGTAAGTATATTATTTTTGTATTTTTATTTTAACTGGATATTATATTATACCTATATATATATATATATTAAAATATTTGATATGTTATATGAATTAGGGCCGGTATTTCCACTTGCGAATAAAGGTTCAGATAAATTTATCTTTCGGATAAATATTTTTGTTGTGTTTTCACTTGCGAATAAATTTATTTGAAAGAATAAAATCTGTTATTATTATTCGCGGAATAAATTATTCTGTAGTAAGGTAGCGAATAACTTGTTTATTCATAAGTTCATTACATTTTCACATAGTGGAGATTTATTAATAAAATGGATATATTAAATATTTTTGATGATTATGGTTATATTTTGAACTATGAATTAATAAATAACGTGAGCAATCGATCACACACCATCAGACAGCGATCGACATAACCCCATACATGAAGGAATTTTTTGACAGATTCCGATTATGAAAACAATTTATTATTACATATTCGGCATCATATTTAATAGGGGCTAAAATGCAGAATAATATAGATGACATTAACAGGCTTATTCTGTAAAAATATCGTTATATAACAACTATCGTTATTTATAAATGTAACGATGTGATCCTGAACGACATTTTGTAAAAATCGTATTTACTAAGTAATATTGTTATAAACGTCCTCTTACCGTTTGTCCTAACGACTTTAGCCAATATTTTTTAGAAAAGTTAGTAGCTATTATTCCAAATTAAATTGTCATTGTAATGTCATTTTACAAAAAAAAATATCAGAATTAATATTTTTATTGAGTTAAGAATATTTGTAAAAAAACGATTATCAAATGGATTAATGTTATTCCATAAAAGACTTTCACGACCACAAACATTTCTTCTAAAATGTAATTATGGTTGTTAATTATATTTTTGATGCATGAATGTTTTATTACCTATTTTCCATTTCTTCCTGCACAAATATAAATAATAAATTAATTAACCCTTCCATTTGCTAACATTTGACATTAACGGACTGAATAATGACAAGTGAATCCTTATCGTTCACGAACTACTTAAAATAACGACAATTCAATTTCAATAAAACGACAATGGTTTTACAGAATACGCTTTTTGAAAATTATCGTTATTTAACAACTTTTTTATCATAACGATACGTTATGATATAACGACATTCTTAAAGAATAAGCCAGTAAAGATATGAAACTAAATTTTGACAACTACGGATTCAAAAGAATTTCAAACATTTCATCCTTGTCTGCTTAACGTGACTATGCCAAACTCCATTCTTCTCTACTGACACAAATTTACTCTGCAAGGCTACCAATTCAAGGCGTGAAAAGACACAATGGAATTATTCTTTGGATAAATATATAGAATAAATTTATGTAACGAATACTTATTCGGAACTTTATTCGGAAGTGAAAATACCGGGCCTTAGTTATGAAACGCTATGTATACTAACTTTCTCTTAAATATGAACTATTGTCATATTTATATATTTAAAAAAATATTTAAGTTCAGTAAAGTTTTTTCGGACTGGTTTTGTAGAAACATTTTCTCACATAATATAATTCTCATAAAATATAAAAGTTCCTTCACATTCTCTTGGGAAACATTATACAGGGTAACAATTCAAATTCAAACCAGTGAATATATTACCCAAAATAGGCAGTGGCGTTGATAGACCATTTCTGAGGGGGCTTGCGCCCTCCCTGTTTAATTTTGCGTCCCCTTTCCGTGTTTTTATTTAAATAAATTATTAAAAATCAATCTGATATTTTTACTACTTTATTATGCACTTATTTATCTGCAATAAGCAACGAGACGATTATGTACCTACGACTTTAGCCGAAGAGGAAAGGTTACCGCTGCTCTAAAATATGAAGCAAAAATTCAAATAAATTATTCCTGTATTAGAACTATTAACGCATTAAAAAATTCAACGCACGACATGCATCCTTCCGATACTAACCTGCATTTTAAAATAAAAATTGTTGAAATCTATTAATACTGGACTTTTCTCGTTTTGCCATTAAAATCAAAGTCAAATACTAATAGATTTCAATATTTTTTTTAAATTCAGGTTAATATCGGAAGTATGCGTGTCGTGTGTTGAGTTTTTTAAAATGTTAATAGTTCGAAACAATTAATTGAAATTTCGTTTCATATTTTAGTACAGGGGTAACCTTTCCTTTTAAGAAAGGTACTATAAGAAATCAAAATGATGCACTATTCAGGCTATAAAAGAGACGAAATTATTTAAGGCTATCCCATTGCAAGGACATAATGAAACAAAAAATTCAACAAATAAGGCCAATTTTATAGACTCTAGTTATTAAAAAAATTGATCCTTTTCTCCAGAATTACAGTGTACCTCAAAATGCACATTATTGTTCACTACGTCACAAAATCATGTTATAGAGTAGTGAAAAATGTATAATCCGCAAAATAACTCCGGAAATTAATAATTGTGATTATTTTGCAGTAATAGTAGATGATCCTCGGGACATCACTGCAGAAGAACAGATACGTATTTGTGTTTGCTTCGTTATATCTGAATATCTTCCAAAAGAAATATTTTTATGTTTTAAACATGAAAAAATTTAAATGCATAATCAAACTGTCGTTCTAAAGGTGCGCCCTCCCTGTTAAAAGTACTTAGTGACGTCCCTGAAAATAGGAGTATTGATATGCCCCAGGAGCGGTATGCGAATTCAAAATTGCCCCGAATATTGTGTGTGAGACAAAAAAGAATTATACTGGGCTTCACTGCTACCGAGCCAAATTTTATCGTGTCAGCTTACAGCAGCCACCATCTAAAAAACGTTCTACGTCCAAGCTCTTGGGCCCGAACAAGTAACGGCTGGGGTACGTTCTAAAACGCGGAGTAATGGGGTAAGAGTGCACTCTAGTCGTTATAAAACACAGAGTGAAGTTAGACAGGTAACATTACATCGTATTTGTGAACGGTGTAGTGTACACTCCGAGTGTCCTTTTCTTTCCTCACTCAGTCAGTGCGGTAATTTGTACCCGTCATGCGCAGTAGCAATGTTTATTGAAATCCACATGTTTTTAAGTGTTTGACACTTGAGTTTTATTTCTTATTAAGTTTCTGTTTAATCATATTTTTAAATTAATTTAATACGATCTATTTCATGTTGTGCAGGCCATTTTATAATATTTTGTGTCAATGAATTGAATTTTAAACCTTCAGAAAGTAGAGGATAATGATTATTTTCCATGCCAAATATTTCGCCAATATATCTAAAAATAATTGAAACAATTTTCCATTTAGTATATTAAAAATACTGCTAATAAATATATTTTCCAAATCCATTTTAAACTGACAAAAGGAGTACACTCTTTCCACACTCTGCATCGTTCTAAATGTAAAGAGAAGAGAAATCACGTGACACTACATTCATTCTACCTTTACTCTACCTTTTCACTGCGTTTTAGAACGTACCCATGAGCTGTGGCTAGTTTCATTGGTTGGAGAGGACACCGAATGTTTTCTAAATATAGCTATATATGGGTAATTATATGGCGCTAGCCGTTGGGAGAAAACTCACTGGTTGATCCTTCGGGATAGGACGTGATTTCAGTACTAAGCGCCACACGCAAGATTAAGATAAAATATAAAAATTTATTATCGTACGATTGAGCTACAGCGCCGTAGCTTAACGCATTTGCGGCGTTATTGAAACTGATTGTGAGCAAAGCGAGAAGTCTGATGCGAATCGGTTGGTAACAACGGTAACAAAAAGAAGGTCACTAAATCGCTGCTAACTTCGTTGGCCAACGAAATTATGAGCAGTAAAAAGAAAAAGAGTATGTAAACGGTTAACTAAACTACTAAAATAACTTCCACAAATTACATAAGGAAGCTAAAATAAATGGTAGTGAACAACTAGCAAATGTGGACAAAATGCCGGGAAATATGATAAAATTCAATATTAATAAAGGATTGTATATAATTAAGAAATTTGAACTAAATTATGTTGGATATACTTATACAGCAAAATTAAATCTAAAATTAAATTTATTATAACTAACAATTAAAAGTGTATAAATACACGGAATGTATTATGCACTCTACTAACACCAAATTAATATAAACATTTCATTGGCATTGCGAATGTGACGGTAAATTTAATTTATACCGACTTTTTCTGAAAATAAAATAAGTACCTATCTACACCCAATAGAGTGAAAATATAGGGTTCACTCAAAACTACATATTTTTGAATTGTGCTCCTGTATTATCCAGTTAGAAAGTGATATAATTAATTATTCGAACACAGAAATTTACGAGTAACATGGGGAATCAATTTTATACTGCAGTAGACTATTTATGGAATTAATTTTCTTGAAAGTTACAATGCTTTGCAATTTTTCATTGATATGCTCTTTCTATTCCATGAATACATAATTTAATCTTTTATCACATATGAAAACTAGGGAAAAATTAGATAGGTCATTTATTTCAAAATTTACTTGATTGAATAGTTTGAAATTGAGAGGTGTGAGTCGTGTTATTGACCTCTCTTACTTTATAAGGTGTTTAAAGTGGTAAATACTGTGAATATTTAGTAAAAACTTGAGTGATACACTTCTTTGTAGTATCGGTTTAATTTGTACAATTGTGCATAGTACTAAAAGTTAGTATGAAAGTAGGATTTGGTGAATTTAGTTTTTTCTCATAAAAGATAGTTTTTTTAAATCTAACTTTTAATTAACATGTGTGCGACGCGCGAAAACGCTTGTCTAGTGAAGTGACTGCGCAGTCTTTACTTAAAAAACCAGGGACTATCAAACAATTGACAATGAGCGCGGAACAATCGGACGAGGAACCTAAATCATGTTTCAAATGTAAAGTGGAATTTGAGAGTGACAAAATTATAGGTTACGAAGGTCGTGCAAACATTGGTATCACCTAAAATGTGCAAGAATTAAAGAAAAAGATTTTACAATAATAAGTACGTATAAGGGATTCAAATGGTTTTGTGATAATTGTGAAGAGAATTTAAACTTAATAAAAAGGGAAGTTAAAAAGCAGTTGAGGTAGCCATTAATAAATGTAATTTAGAAATTGCATCGATGAAAGAAATGTTAATAACTTTAACCAATAAAAAGGTAGATAATGTTATATCAATGCATTTTGCACAAATTCCATACAGGAAGTGTCTTGCAAGAGATTCGATTTTCCAGTTAGATTATAACACAAACAAACTATGTCAATTGCACTTGATCCCAATTAGAATTTTCTTAATATAGTAGTAGCTAGCTGTTTTATGAAATTTATAATTTTTTAACAATATAGTCATTGAATATGAAGTATAAAATGCAATCAATATCGTACAGAAAAAAAAAATATTCTTTAATATTTATAACAGTATGCACACACACACGCACGCACGCACGCACGCACGCACGCACGCACGCACGCACGCACGCACGCACGCACGCACACACACACAAACACACACTCAAACACACACACACAAACACACACACACACAAACACACACACAAACACACACACACACACACACACACACACACACACACACACACACACACACATCATCATCATCATCATCGTAAAAATAGTAAAATTGTATTCTAAGGACCATAAAACGTGCTTATTCATTAAAAACTCATTACCAGATTTTTTGACTTACCTAAAAGTGACAGAAGGTAAAAACGCTTAGTCTCTGCCATGAAAGTTTTTGCTACTCACTTGTATATAGTGTATGTTAAAAAAATATATTTTTACTTTTTTGAAGAAAGCAATTGAGTATTAAAATTAAAAACACAAAATGGCTTTGATAAGTGATATATCTAGTTCTCACCCTGTACTTTTTATATGTAGGCTATACATTTGTAAAATGAAAAAGCTATTTTCCATTATAACACTTATTTTATTTTTTGTGGATAAAGAAATATTCAAATAAACATATTGAATTAATAATTAATTAATTTCTTGTTACGTTAATTATATAATATTTGATGTATGTGAGATGCCTAAAGGCTGGTTTATGCAACTTTTCATAAGGAATAAGGAACAAAACATAAAATATAAATGTACACTCTTAGATCGCACCGGTTACGCAGTTTTGAGATACAAGATAAACATAAGATACATAAACATGATACATAAGAAATGACCAAATTTATTTCTTATGCCATCCTTATGTGTTATGTCAAAGTGTTACTAGTTTCTGAATGAAATAGGTTAGTTTGATATTGTTTTCGACTTGTATTTTTAATTATTACTTTTATAATGTCGCAGTTAAAGAATGTATTGCTCGCTAGATAAATCAAAATGCAGGTTCATATCAGACGTAGATATGTTTGTCTAATGTTGATTTTTTAAAAATGTTAATAATTCTAGTATAGGAACAATTTATTTGAATTTTTGCTTCATATTTAGTACGCAGGGGTTCCATTTCTCTTAACGAGATGTAATGTTCTTTTTCAAACATATTAAGGACGAAAAAAGTGCATGAAAATGTAAATTCTAATTGTAAGCGTAATGTGACAGCTATAAAATGCAAATGAATTCTTGAAATTTTAACATCATTTCTTAAATATGACGGAATGCGACGTGTCGCTGCAAGTTAATTATGATGTACTAGTGTAATTAGGAAAGAAGTAGGGTAGCTCGACAGCTCGAGGAAGGACTCATATGGGCAGGTACATAGAAATGAAAATTAAATGAAGGCCCTAATTAAAATAACCCGGAAGTGGTCCTACCTCCGTTTATTATGTAAATTTTCATCGTATTAACTCTCATGAATATTTTATAAAGCGCGTATAGTTCATTTTAGATTTAGATATAAGCTTCGGGTAAGTATTTGGTGACGACCCAAACTTCGTTGGATGTAATATTTAACTTTATTTTCATAAAATGAAAGCCACTTATCCAAAATGAAAGTGTTTTCAGACTAATTGATATGGGATTGAGTTACTAAATATCTTAGGACCGTAATCTTTCGGGAATATAGACAGCAACTTCTAGGAAATTAAATATGAATTTATATTTTCTGCAATATGGTATTTCACTAATTCTTGTTCTTTCATGTTATTATTTATATTCCAATAAACCCGTATTTTGCTTTGTTTGTTCGTACAATGATTCACTTATACGTAGCTTATTAATTGTAATAATTTTCTTACTTTACCTTTTCAAGTGTTTGAAACTGTTGCAATCTACTGAATAAACAAACAATCGAATTCTTAACAAGAGCTGCTTAATATCTTTAATATATATTTTTTTGTCATATATAATATCATAAGGCCCGGACCACACTATGCGTTTTGGGGGGACTGGTTTAACGGGACCGGTTGACCGGGAAGACAACAACTTATTGTTTTAAATGAATGCGTCCACACTGATGCGGCTACGATCCGGTTGCCGGATAATACCGCAGCATGTTGCGGTTTGACCGGACGGTCAATTTGCCGCATGACATCTACAATTCATTGGAAATAATGCGAGCGTTCACAAGGGTCTGGTTTTATTTTTTAATAGACAACGTATACTAATTGGGCTCCGTACTGATCAGACATTGGTCAGACTGTGTTCAAATCGGGTTGTTAATGCTGCCGTCCTGTTTAGTGGGATATATGTGGACGCTGTATGATCCATCCCGTTTAACCGGATGCGGTTTTACCGCTCCCGCTAAAACGCATAGTGTGGCCCGGGCCTAAGTAGTAAATTTTTGCCGGAAAATTTTTCAGATTGTTACGAGAGCCGGTTGCCTAGCAATTTATTGAGTGACATTGACAAAAAAATCACCAGTTGTCAAACGAGTGATTTTTGATCAATATGTCACGAGATAAATTGGCAACCCAGATAGCACAAATCTTCTCAGAATATTCTGAGAAAATCCTATATATGTCTTCTATATTCCAAATATCTCAGGAATGTCCTAAGAATATTACGAATATATTGGTATATTACTGTAATATTCAAGCTAGAATATTCTATGATTATTTATTTTAATATGATCAGGATATTCTTATATTATTCCAGAATATATGGGAATATTTCAAGTATATATCATTGAGAATATTCTCCGCATTATTGAAATCAACGTTGGAGGTAGTATTTATTTTGGAGCTATTTTTGCGTTCTTAATGCGAAATAGGCTTAATATTTATATATAATTATTGTGTTACATTTCACATTATTTAGGTACGTTAATAGTGTTTATCTATCACCATGCTGACTTGTTCTTCAGTTTTGGTTTGAAATAGTGGTGCTAAACCAAGTAAAGCTGTTAGATTTACAATAATTTGCGTACAATGCCCAACTATAAAAATTTAATTTTTCATTTTCACGGTAATTTTATAAATATTAGTGTAATTACAACAAATAATTATTCTACTATTTCTTTCATGTTTATTTCCTCGTATTTGCATTTTTTCTATGTTACGGTTTATTTGTATCATTCGTCGTTGCTAAGGTAACAATACATGCATACTCACTTCTAAACGTTAGTAACTTTTGTTTATTAATCAGCTCAAATTAGAAGGGTTTCAATAATTTGGGATAAGAAACAAGTAAGTACATTATATTTACATATTGAATGCTGTATAAACTGCATCACTATTTGGCATTTATATTATTTGCTGATTAGATTTTTGTAAACAATACCCAAACATATAAATTTTAGTATTTATTATCACGGTAATTTTAAAAATATTTGTGTAACTACTATAAATAATTATTCTACTATTTATTTAATATTTATTTCATCATATTTGAATTGGTTCGATTTGTTTGTATCGTTCGTTGTTGCTATGGTAACATCCATTGTTTGTAGTCTGTAGCTTCTGCATCTCATATCTCATCTGCAGCCCGCCCGAGCCACCAGCGTTTGTTGATTACTCAGCACAAATCACAAATTTAGACACTAACACTGTGACTACTCAGTAATAATTTGGGATAAAAAAAAACAAGTAAGTACATTGCGTTTATATATATATATATATATATATATATATATATATATATATATATATATATATATATATATATATATATATATATATGGTATAAACTGCATAACTGTTTGTATAAATTGTTGATTAGGTATTCTATACCATGTCCAAACATAGAAAAAAAAACTGTTTATGTCTGCAAGATGGCATAGGATTGAATGAACAAGAGAAACTGAAGTAAGTAATTTTACCATTTTACTATATTTATAGCCTTTGGCAAAAATTGAATGCACTAATTTTTATATCCTTATTTTAGACTAGCGACCATCTTGGCTTCACCCGAGAGCAAAAACTTAATGCCCATCAAAATTAGCGACATAATCTTGAGAAATTAATTTTTAAAGAAGGTGAAGTATACTGTCTGTAATTATATACAAATTCGTATTAACATATTTTTCAATTTTAGATATAAATATACGTGTGTAGATCGTGACACTACTACTTCAATATGTATGTATATTTATTAGCCACAAAAACATTGAACTTAGATGTCCACCTCTGAGAGTTCCATGGAAAAGTAAAAAAATACACTTTTTTATATAAGTGCACGAAACACGAATGTAATTTTTATTTTTAATGAATATATGTATATCTATAAATGTGTAGACTATTCATTATCACCATATAAGATCCTAGAATATTCCAGTGAATATATTATGTAGGAATGAGGAATATGTTTGTTTATTTCCCAGAATATACATGAAATATTCCATAGGATATTGTGCGGATCATAAGGGAATATTTTTTTTCGAGACATCAACATATTCCTGGAATATTCTCTATATATTCCAGAACATAAATAGGTAACTCCTGGAATATTCAAAAATTCTTAGAAAATATTCATAGCATATTCATGGTATATTTTTGTGCTATCTGGGAACAGGCTCGAGTAAAGCAATCGGAAATTTTTTCCAGGATAAAATTTTATCACGAATGGTATTCGGATGACTATTTCCAAAATAAAAATCAGGTAATCATTTATATAATTTTTTTTCTTGACAAAAATCTTGTAATTTTTGTTGTGTTTAGAGGTATTATGTTTCACTTTGCTTTTTTAACGTTTTAAATAGATTCTTGTCCAAATCAACTCGTTTTTAATAAAAACTGATAACACTGAAATTATACGGACTTTGACAGGTATATAAACAATATATTTCTAAAACGTCAAAAAAATTTCGCTTATCAAAACTCACTTACTTGTAAAAATACGACATCTTATTGACTTAAAGGGCGCGAAAAAGTGAAACTTGGTAACTAGGTAGAATCCTGAATTCGGATTGGTTTATATATTTGAGTGAAATAGTCAGTAAAATTACACTTTCGTAAGAAACATCTGAAAGAAAGTCTGAAGATTTATTATTCTTATATCACACTTGTTAAGCCGGGACCACATATTCGGTATTCGCCGATTGCCGAATATTCGTCTTTCGCCAAGTAATGTGCTTCAATTGGCGAGCATACGTCTTCAGACATGCGTAGTTTGCCGAGCATTGATTAGAGGGTTCTATACAACTATATAGGTAAATATTCGTTCACTTTGACTCGGCTCGAAAAACCGACACGAAGCGGAGTACAGACGAGCACCGAACATTCGCGGCGAGCAGCTCATCCACACAATCGACATTTGGCGAATGTTTGCTTGGGATTCGCCGAATGCCGAATATGTGGTCCCGGCTTTAGCGATTACAAGTAGAGATTACTATATTTGTTGTTTATTTTGTTGGAATTAAATAAATTTGTAAAATGTTACTAATTTGCGTTGGTTATTATACAAACTTCTATGACGACGATTAGTTCTTGCAGGCAGTATATGACAAACCATTGCCACGAATGGATTGCGGGTCAGTAATGAACATTGTTGCGATTATTGTGATTACAAGTGATTAAGGACATCTTAAGTCGGCGTCTAGAGTGAGTAATCAATATTCTCTTTAATTATTGAGAACAATATTGATGTTTATTGAATTTATTCAAAATGGGATTGAAGGAACAGAACGTAAAATATATGTTGTTTTTTCAATAAATAAGGCTAAATGGTTCACGTAACGTGTATTTATTTATATAATACGGATGTTTCGGGCTTTCAGCAAGCCCTTCCTCAGCTATACATAATGATACAAATTAATTGAAAGCATAAAAGAAAAATTAAAGTAACAAATTTCTTACCTAAATTACAAAGGTTGTACAGTAGATATAAAACAATAATACAGATGAAATGTTTAAGCAACGTGGTTTACATTTTACATTGAAAAATTATGTTTTCAGCACTCAGCCAACTGAATCATTTCGGAGTTAGAGAGATACTAAAGAGTGAAACAAACTGGTAGCGTTACCAACAAAGCACACTTGGAAATTATTGGTAGTGACTTTTAATTTTGTGAACACATTACAATTTCATTGACAAAATTAAAAGTCACTGACAATAAATTTATTCATTGTATAATCCAACGAATGCCACTTGTGTTTTCAGCATTATCAGAATATATTGCGTTGATACACTCAACGTATTATTTTTGAATACGTTTCGTGGCAACGCAGTATATTCGATAATAACTGTAGACTACACGTGTGGATATATGTATGATTATAGCAACAAAAAGTAAAACAAAAGTCACTCGTTTCTAAGATAAGATTTACCAACTTCCACATAGTTTTGGAGTTTTGTAAGTCAACTTGGGCACTAGTGAGATTTGCCAATGTATCAAAATTGGATAATGAGTTTTGCTTGAAAACTCGCGATATGTATTTTTTGTAAAATTTTATTTGTTGTTCAAACTAATTGAAAATGAGGTAAAAATTGACTAAAAATACGTGATACAAATCTGAAGTTACCAAAAAGTTATGTATGTATAGGTTATTCTTTTCTATTATTAAATTGTAGTGTGATATGGGCATTATAAAATACAAACAATGTATGTCATCCTTATTTATACTGAAAAAGTCTCACATTCATTTATATAACTAGTATTCCATGTTTCCAGGGCTAGTAATATTAATTCCTAGATTTATAAAATATCATACTTTTTGTTGTTTTAAATTTTGAACTAATGTAGTTCGTTCTTTTATCATTTGCTTCTCCTAAAGCATATTTCGCAGGCAAGTAGATATTGTAGAAAAAAAATTATCTATGCATATAATATTTCCCATATTATAACTGTCATATCATAACTCTAAATCCAACAGTAAGAAGAGCATTACTATTGGAAATAGAATTCAAGAGTCCTACAGAAGTGTAAACCAAAATTTTATATCAATGCACATTCGGATCTTGGCTGGATTCTAGTTTATCCAGATCCAGAATAATAGAAATTGCAATTTTTTGTTGTAATGTTTTTTTTAGCTAAAATATAACAAGGAAATACAAAATTGGAGCGCGAAAACAGGTATGTATATATTTTTTTGGAAAAATAAAGTGTAACTTTATCTATAATAAAGTTCTGTTTAAGTGAAGTTTAACCTAAAATGATAAGAAAACGTAAGCACACGAACATCGTTCAAATTTAAAGTCGGTAATATAAAGTAAACCAGTGAAAGTAAAACAGTGGTTTCCTTTGTAAAATATTGTGAATGTTTTATTATGTATAACGATCATGGATCAGTAGTTGCGCGACGACAAAATTGTCTCTCGAGTAGAAAATTAGACTAATTTTTTAGAATTTAAAAAAAAAATCCTGGCAAAAACAATATGTAACGCACACGTATTTTTAAAGAAATTTTAAAAAATACTGACAAAAAGAATACCTAACGCACACCAGACACACACATTCGACATCGCTCGGCCCACTATCTTTATGTTAGTTTACAATAGTTTAAAGATGAACGCAAAATTATAAATAAGAAATGTTATAAAACATAAGATAAGAAGGAAAATAAGACATAATTTTGCAAATATACATTAATTGAAACAGTATTATTCGTATGAAAGCGTAAGTACCTACTTAAACATGGAAATATATGTAGTTCATCTAACCTAATTTTTTTCAGAAAAAATGCCAAAATCTCTATAAATATAGCTTTCCGCACATAATTTTTTGCGGTATTTAGTGTTTTTAATGGTTTACCAACTATATATAACCATTAATATAAAATTCTTGAATTCTGGATAAACTAGACTTTAGGCCGGATCTTATCTGCAACATTAAAAAAACGATTTTTTGGGAAAAAACTCAATTAAATAAAACAATTTGTTTATAAAAAACAATGGTAGACTTCAATGATATATGTCTTATAGTCAAAGTACATACTAGGGTAATGTACACATTGCTGGTAAATGTAGAGACTTGCCCAAAACTTATTTTGCTTGCAATTCAACCAAACACAACAATAACCTCACGGGACACACAAAAGTCACTGTTATAAAACTTGCGCAGAGTTTTATGTGTTAGGTGAGGTTATGGCTGTGTTATATTTAGTTGAATTGTAATCGAAAACAATTGTAAGCGAATTATGTAAGTATTTTCCTGTAACATAGTAATATGTATAATTCAACAGTGTATATTTACAAGTATGTATTTAATTATTGTTAATATTGTTTTTCTGATTTATCATTTATAACTTTGTTATTATATTTATTAGTATTATTAACAACACATTGTGTTAAACAAGCAAAAACATCAATTACTATTACATGTATGAATAAATAAACGAATTATTTGTTATAAATTTTAAATTAACAATGTTTACACGGTTTACACTAATTTGTTATTCATTGGTATTTGACTATGTTTAGTATTACACTTATAAAAGTTAATACATACATTGTGACATTGAAAGAGAGAGATTTATCATTTTTGTACGTGAAATAAAATGATGGGCTTTTATTGTTAGCGATTTAGATACCGCGGTGCGGCGCGGGTAAAGCTGTTGCCATCTACAATGTCGTTTATCGGCAATAAAACAAAGTGTTGTGAGTTGCGAGCGGAGCGTGGGTGTACTTACGCGCTATGTCTCTGCCGTCGAACTTCCACAAGATCTTGGGCTTGGGGTCGCCGCGCACGTCGCACTTGATGGTAGTGGCGTGGTGCTCTTGCGCCGTCTGCACGGACGGGGTGTCCATGAACGTTATAGGGGCTGCAAAACATACATTGCGTTTTTCACTTTTGTTTTCTGTTTTGGGAAAAGTTGTATATAGTAATAGTAGGTTGTGTAAGATACTTTTAAACTATTTAGAATGCAGGGCTCCTCCGTGGGTATTAGGCGCCTTTGTGCTATGTTACATTTTAGCGCCCCTTTGCCTCATGATGTAAAATTTGCAAATTAAAGTTTAAACTATACTTTTTGTTCTTCAAAAATGCTAGATTTATTATATTGATGAAATTTTCCTAGATTTATTCTTGTAATCAATAGGTTATAATCAAAATCGTTTGTTGTGATCAACATGATTTTAATTTTTTGCAAAATGAAAATAGGTATTTAAATATTGGATTCATTGTGGGATTCATTCTTGTAATCAATATTCTTGAGTTATAATCAATATATTCATTGTAGTAATCAACATTTTCATATTTATTATTTCAATATAACAATGCTAGAATAATAATGAACCGATTGATACGATAATTAATTTACTTATATCTAGAGCTTTAAATGCAAACAAATTAAAAAATATATTGTTCACTTCTATCACTAGGTTATAATCAAAATCGTTTGTTGTGATCAACATGCTTTTAATTTTTTGCAAAATGATAATAGGTATTTAAATATTGGATTCATTGTGGGATTCATTCTTGTAATCAATATTCTTGAGTTATAATCAATATATTCATTGTTGTAATCAACATTTTCATAGTTATTATTTCAATGTAACAATGCTATATATATATATATATATATATATATATATATATATATATATATATATATATATATAATAATAATGAACCGATTGATACGATAATTATTTTACTTATATCTAGAGCTCTAAATGCAAACAAATTAAAAAATATATTCTTCACTTCTATCACGTTAATTTGTAAGTTTTATAGTAATTTTGTCTTTACGAATAAGAGAATTTTATAAAAATTTACTATTAATTACTTTACAGTCTTGAAACGGCGCCCCTAAAAGTCAGGCGCCTTTGTGCGGGGCACAACCTGCCCACCCGCACGGCGCGGCCCTGTTAAAATGCGATTCTTATATTCATTTGGACAGGGCCGCTCCGTGGGTATAAGGCGCCTCCGTGTAATATTATATTTTAGCGCCCCCACCCCCTCCCCCCAATGATGTAAAATTTGAAAATTACCAGACGCTTTAAAGGTTAAACTATACCTACTTTTAATCTTCAAAAATGCTAGATTTAATATATTGATGAAATTGTATTAGATTTATTCTTGTAATCAATAGGTTAATATCAAAATTCTTTGTTGTAATTATCAATTTTACAGTTAGTCTGCAATATAACAATGAGAGAAAATTATCCATTGGGCAGGATATTTCTTTTGCTATTTAATTTTTAATAATAAATAAGAGTAATTTAATATTAGTAGAATATAAAAATAAAATTGTTTCACTAAGATTTCTGAATTGTATGTAAATCACAAAGAATTTGATTCTTCACAAAATGCTAGTAGGTATTTAAAATTTAAATATTGGATTCATTGTGGGATTCATTCTTGTAATCAATATTATTGAACTACAATCAATATATTCTTTATTGTAATCAACATTTTCACAGTTATTATTTCAATATAACAATGGTAGAAAAATAACGAACCGATTGGTACGATAATTATTTTACTTATAATTAGGGTTCTAAAGCAAGCAACATAAAAAATATACTGTTCACTTCTATCACGTTATTTTGTATAGTT
>OY720448.1:96841115-96958615 GCA_963082715.1 Harpalus rubripes | reverse complement strand
CAATTTTAGAAAACATCTAGTATGTCGTTCTCATTAATATAAAAGTCATAAATACAAAATTTGAAAAATTTTGGATTGTATCAATTTATTTTTTACGAAAATCTGTTCAGAGCTTTAAATAAAGTATCACTTCCGGTTTATCAATTTTAGCCAAAATCTAATATGTTACTTCCCTTTATATAAAAGTCTTAAATACTAAATTTGACAAGTTTGGAGTATACCCTATTATATTTCTCACGGAAATCTGTTCAGAGCTTCAAGTAAAGTATCACTTCCGGTTTATCAATTTAGAAGAAATCTAATTTAGGTCTACCTTACAACAAGTAGAACTGCAAATGGCACACTAATAATATCAATTGGTTTGTATGGGAACACAAATGTTAATATTATATATTGTAAAATACAAGCTAAGAAGCCAAATTTGACATTTTGCACAATTTTTGGCAACGAACAAGATTTGTTTAATTAGAGCGCGTCAACAAGGCATAGGGCGCGTTTTTTATTCCGTAGATATTATGTATCCCTGCAATATTATTTTGCAGACAGCCGTTTTTATTACATAGATGCATCTGTTGTGCAGGTGGACAGTGTTTATTATTTAACGTGCGACTGGTATCTTATTATTATCATAACAACCCTGCTTCCAGGGTTGTTATATACCAAATAACACACTAGAGCGTGTTTTGAGTTGTAGCTATGGTAATGTTATGAATAAATTGATATTGATACTGGGATAAAGCCTAAAAAACAAGCAAAAGCATGCATAGCCTACCTACTTCGCAAATTTTATTAAAACTTTCTGATCCATAATCCGTAGAATATTAAAAATTGTTGAACGCACCACGGGAGTTAAACGGACAATAATGCCTTCGGTCAACGTACACATCTCGGGCCACAGGCCCTCGAAAAGTACGCTGTTGACCTCAGGCGCTATTGTCCTTTTAACACCCTTGATACATTAATTACCATAACTGTAAAGCAGTTCTGCTCTCTTACTGCGCGCAGTTATGCATCCAGCTTTGAAAAAATATTAATCTTCAATAACTACTTTAGTAGCATTTGTTGCAACAGTAAATATTTTGAATAACAAAAAAAGTAAATTATTAGTACTTCTGGCATGGTTGACATGTTGAGTAATCTTGACTAATCTGTTTAACTTTTCTTTGTTGTACTACTGATGATGAGAACTTAGTTCTCGAAATACGTATTAAGCTTTTATTAAAATTAAATTTAAGGTTAAGGGGTAATTTTATTAATTTTAGTTATTTTGAATAACTTTAAATAATGTTTGATGAATTAGCGTATGACAGATATCATAACCTTGTTTTAATTGCAGTTGCTACCGCAGGGTACTGTTTGTTTATTCCTCGCAGAATTGCAAGCAGTTAACAGCAGTTGTAATGTCATACAAAGCAGAATTGCGATACATCGCAGTTTTCTGTTAACAATAATAAAATGTACTAATAGTGTGCACCTACGAAACCCTATAATCTAATTCCTATAATCATTAATAATGATTTTATTTAGATGATATAAATTTAGGATTTAGATACAAGGGCAATAAAAGTGCAATATCGGACAAACCTTAATTACAAAATACGAGTAGGCCTAACTAAAAGCATATTTATTTTTTATTTTGCAGCAGTTCAGATACAAAACATTAAAAGCCTGGCAATCGCAACATGTATTTTGATCCCATATGATTATTGGAAAGCTTGAATGTATTTATCGTCAGTGATAGAGGTACGTATACACATTTTATCAAAAAATGAGAACCATTATATGTAGATATAAAAATTTTACGCTCGCTGAAATCGATTTTATCAAAATACCCGACATAAGCTGCATACTGTGGTTGAATATGCAACTAATGTCAAGCAAACATTTATTCTATTTTATGCTTTATTGAACTGTTTGATTATAGATACAACAGGTACTTACTTACGAGTAAACTATTTTCATTTTACCGATTAATAAATCGAGTCAATAGCGGCTTCAAACAATTAAACGTAATATTAGAGGAAAACAAGGAGTATTTGGTATTTAATTATAGTCACTACTGAAAGTGAAACCTGGCTCGAAACTTGGTTTGTGAATTATAATGGCATTATAGGAAAGTGAAATCACACTCCGAACTTCGTTTGCGTGCTGCTGCGTTTTACACATGAGAACAATGATTTGTTTTATATTTGTTATGCTAGTAGTAATAATAATACTCGTATTCTTTTCATGTCATCAACTTATAATGACTAATAAATTCCTAATATTTATTCATGGGAAAAGGCCAGATTCGAAGAAAAATATTTGTATGAGAATTGTGTTTAGTTAATGCATGTATCATGTGCCCACTTAAATATATATTAAACCAATTTGCCTTGTACAGATATATTTGAATGTAAAATCTTTCTTCTTGATGTAATAAATTATGTACTCGTAATACTCGTATTAATGTCTCAATAATTCATGCTAATAAATGTAAGTTTCTCGCATTACTAATGTTTAATGCTGGTACCGATTCCATGTATTTCTTTTGTACCCGGCCAAATTAAAAGAGAACATAGGAAGCGCGAGTGAGAAAGAAATAGATAATTCCAATTTAAGGCCTGTGTCCACGATGCTAGAAATCGTTCCGAGTTCTCGATCACATTTTTTGATCATAAACATTGAACTTGCATGACTACAGATGTCAGGTTGGTCGAATTTATGAAGTCACTTTCAGCCATTTCTACCAATACCAAAAACCAATAAAACGTAACTAAGATATTTTCCCGGTAGTAAGTAAATTTTTACTACGACTATATTATTATTATTATTTTATTTATAAATAATTATTTATAATAACTTATCAAAAATGAGTAAAATTAGGTAATATTTTATAACCGTATAATTTTCAAGCTTATCAAACATCAAACGTCAAGATTTTAAATTGGTAACATGTCAATGAAATTAGCAACTTGTACGAAAAAAAAGGAACAAAACGGATGTTTCCATTTTAGTTTTCTATTCGATTTATGCATCCGAGTTGGTAATGTCCACTATATCCGAGAACTCGATTTCTAGGATCGTGGACACAGGCCTTTAGACAAGTAAATTTGATATTCACATTACTGTCAAATTCACGTCAAATATTACGTTTAAATATATTTATCATGAAACGTGAATTAAGCACCAGTACGATGCTAAATTAGAACACTATACTTTATCCGTTTTAACTATAGAGTGGTGTGAAAATAAGAACAGTTCGATCTTGTTGTTTGATTGGATGATATCGGGGTATGATCCAATCAGAAATCAAGATCAATTTGCTGCTATCTTCGCACCACTCTATAGTTAAAACGGATAGACTGTAGGTTAGACAAATCAGTAAATGCAGTAAATGTAACATTTACTCTATAACCGAAGTCAGATGGGTTTAAAAATAAATAACTTTCTAAAAAAAAAAAAAAAATCAAAAATTATAAAACACATTCAATTATAGACTATACATTTTAGGTAATTATACTGATTTTCCTTTTTTAAATTAATTAATATAAAAATGATGACAATTTATATGAAAAATAATTCCCCTTTTTATCACATTTTAAGAAATGCTTCGTTGATATCGAATTTCAATAGGAATGGGAAAAATTAAAATTTAAATACATAATCTGAAATGAGCGAAGATTTAATAAGTAAAATTTGTACCAAATCGTACACAGTTACAGGCTTTATGTATAATTTTAACGTTAATATTTTTCGATTTTTACCTCTCGCTAAGAGAGGTATTGGATTCATGCTAAAAATCGCATATCCATATTTTAGTGAATAAGCACGTTTTAAGGCCCCTGAAACCGATTATAACATTTTTACAATGATGTCCGTATGTGTGTGTGGATGTTGGATCCACGATTTCTTAAATACTATAAGACTAAAGACATTTTTAACTACGGATTCCTCAATTTAATAATAATGGGAAGAGTTGATTAGGTTTTGGTAACAATTGGACAACCGGAAGTAGTAGTTACAAGAAAAATCATCTAAATATTATTTATCGAAAATTTATGTAAATACTTATATTAAAGAACGTTAAATTCTATATTCGATAAACATAAATTCATTATTATATCTTCTATAGATTTGGAGATAAAGAAATGCATATAAAATAATTTGATGTAAAAAATCTCAGATCAAACTACTTCAAGGCAAGAAATTCAAATGTTTGTAAATGACACATAAATGTCACTGTCAAAAGTATTTGTATGCCACTGTCAAAAAAAATTGTACATCATTATGAAGATTATGAAAATACATAAAAAGTCAACAACGTAAAAGAATATACGTAAAAAAGAATATAAAAGGAATTTGCGAAAAAATGACGAATATAAAGAAAAAGAAAAGGAAAGTAGAAAAAAAGTTCAGGATGTAGAATATAAAGAAAATGTATGTATTGTACATGCTACATTAAAATATCCCAAAGATTTTGCAAATATATGTGAGAATTATTTTGTAGTGAGACATGAATATATGTATTTGTATTTAAAAATATTTTTCGTTTTTTGCGTACAACCAGGTAAAATATCTGGCGAGTCGTTATGTGCGGGCCACATCTGATTTTGTATTTTGTTAATAATTAAAAAAGTAAAAGTGTTTGATCCTGGAATACAATTTTTATAAAGAATTTAAAAAAAATTATTTGATTAATTATAATAAAAAAAAAATACTGTAAAAGCGAACATTGCCTTCATGCGCCTTCTTACAGGCGTTACCTCAAAAGCTCTCAATGCTATTTGTGACAACTTTTATGCTATATGAAAATTGAAAAAATTTTCAAGGTAATAATAATTTTCTATTTAATCTAACACACAGCCACGAGTTTGTTACAAGTATTCTTTTGGTATCGACAGTGGTAAAAATATCCACAGATCTTTAATTAGTAAGTGTCATTTTTACATATTTCTTTTTATTAGTGCCTTTTTGTACAAATATGGAATGGATAAATAAGACCTGCCAACGAGCGAAAGCAACGTTATTGAAATAAATTTGCTTTCGCGGTTTGCAAGTTTGCATATATGAAAGCACTTGTCTCCGCAGGCCCATATGGAAGCAACTATATCTTCATTCTTTATTATATATGTATGCACCAAGAGTCATATCTATCATAGCTTGGTCTTAACTTGACGATATATAGGCTGAGACTGGAAAATATCTTACTGTAACTACAATTGTAAAACCATTGGACAAGTACAAATGATTTCTGTCAGTACGATTAATTTTTTTAACGACCTTTGGTTGGCCTGAAATTTGTTCAGGTAATTTAATGGGCGCAGGGCCTTAGAATTAGATAGAATAGCAAGCACAATCAATCTAGTCTGTCAGCGTATGCCACAACCATAATCATATTGAATACCAATAATCAGTTTTACATTTACCTGTATATTACGCAATTAAACAGTACCTGTACAACACTGGTTATTTAATTAAATAGAGTAATGAATAGGTCTGGATAAACAGAAATTGGTAGCTTATTTATGGATTATAATGCTTGATAGCCGAGTTCAAATTATGTACTCAAAACTATTATTCGAATACCTATTAGTATTCTATTGAAATAGTTTAAATTCATTACATAATACAGAGAATTCGTGATTGACTGCGTTATTATAAATTTATTTATATAAAGTTAAATTATTATGATGTATGTTTTAATTTTGTAATTTATATTTTATAACTCGTGAATAATTACTACGGTGTCTCGATCTTACCAACTCAACTACGGAATACATTTCTACGATTACTGTTTTTAATATATATATATATATATATATATATATATATATATATATATATATATATATATATATATATATATATATATATATATGTATATATATATATATATATATATATATATATATATATATATATATATATGTGTATATATATATATATATATATATATATATATATATATATATATATATATATATATATATATATATAATAAGTAATAACTGTCAAATAGCATTAGATTTTTGTGAATATTTCAATAATAAGCTTTTAATTTAGGAGTATGTAGATACTCTTCGGTGTTAAATTGAATTATTTTCCTAACCATATCAAAAATTCCCACTATAGGCGATAGGAAATAAGCAATATGACATCTGGTGGAATTTCAAGGAACTATAGTTGACATTTGTTTGACTGTATAAACACAATAATATATTAAAGAACGTGTTTTATAAGACATGTTTTTTTCGCACGCGTCAGAATTTAGAAAACGAGCGTTAGCGAGTTTTCTAATTGGCAAGTGCAAAACAAAGTCTTATAAAATGAGTTCTTTATACTATTTTTTATATTTTGCGTCTTCTACAATAACATTTACTTACTCAATTTGTGATTATATTTGTACATTTTCATTTAAATAATCTTCCCTAAATAAAAAGTAATATAATTTCGATATTATATTATTAAAATGAATTGTCAATTAACTAAAAATAAATTAGGTAAAAATGGGTTAAAGAAACGTCATCTAGTACCAACCGTCTAAAACAAAAAATTGCGTATCGAAATGGTCATTACGATATGCGATTGCGTATCGTAATGACTTCATTATGAACGCAAAATATAAAAATAATATTTATCATATTCATAATAATTGCGTTTGAATATAGAATATCTCACATTTAGGACCGGTCTTTCCACCTTCGGATAAAGTTCCAGATAAAATGATCTGGTGGATAAGTAAAAAATGCGTCTCTCCACCTGCGCTGCGGATAAGGTTATCCATCAGATAAATATAGCCTATCCGACAGATAAGTTATCTGGAAATTTTCTGCCGGATAAATATGATATCTAACAGAAACGTATAAAATGATGCAATAAATTGGCAAAAATGATAAATACATAATAGAAATTTTACAATTATATGATGATTAATTTTTAATGAATAGCATTTATTTTGCGTTCATAATGAAGTTTTTGTTGTAGACGGTTGGTACTAGATGACGTTTCTTTAACCCATTTTTACTTAATTTATTTTTAGTTAATTGACAATTCATTTTAATAATATAATGTCGAAATTATTATTATTTTTTTTTATTTAGGAAAGATTATTTACATGAAAATGTACAAATGGTTACAAATATAATCACAAATTGAGCAAGTAAATGTTATTGTAGAAGGCGCAAAATATACAAAATAGTATAAAGAACTCATTTTATAAGACTTTCTTTGCACTTGTCAATTAGAAAACTCGCTAACGCTCGTTTTCTAAATTTTGACGCGTGCGAAAAAAACATGTCTTATAAAACACGTTCTTTAATATACTATATTTACATTTTTATTTTAAATGGCACTAAATTGACCCCTGTGTTGCACTCTCCACGCCAGCAAAGAGTGCCCGTGAGGTGACGCCTGGTAAACGCCCGCACGGTACAAATATGTCATAATCATTACCAATATCTGCGTACAAAGGAGATTGGCACACCCAGAAATGGGTAATATGCCGTGATGATATATTTTTTTTTACATTTTTATTTTGTTCTTTTTATTTTTATTCATATAATTCCAATATTCCACTTTGTAAGCATGCGCCGCCTCGTACTTATTTTTTATATAAAAAATAAAACATTCTAAATCTAAATATACTTGTTCTATTCCATCGTCCTTACACTGTAGTTAGTCTATACCTGGTTACTTAATCTCAAAGTTAATATTGTTGTAATCAAATTTTATCTTTCTTGTAATCTAGTATTATCATTGTTGTCATCAAGTTTAATCTTATACTATGTTCCGTAAGTCAACCAAAAAACTTTTTTTTAAACCAAAATTTAAGCCTTATTACAATTTTGCTCGCCGTGTCGCCCCTGACTAAGTGTCGCCCGTGTGCGACGCACACATCGCACCCTGTGACGGCACGCCCCTGGAAAACTCCGTAATTTAATCAATTTAAAAAATAATGAAAAATTTGTTTAATTTACTATCGTTATACTAAAATTAACATACTATTATTTAAAAAATTATATTACATTTAATTGAAAAACACAATATTACCCTATAATCCAGAGGGCCGGTTTTTGTCAGTTCTCTTTGTAAAGCTTATATTATTAAATACAGGATTTTTAACAATTTTCGACAAAATCATATAAATATATGATGGAATAAATAATTTTTTATATTTTGCGTTCATAATGAAGTCATTACGATATGCAATTGCGTATCGTAATGACCTTCATTTCGATACGCAATTTTTTGTTTTAGAGTGTTGGTACTAGATGACGTTTCTTTAACCCTTTTTACCCTCTTTACCTAATTTATTTTTAGTTAATTGACAATTCATTTTAATAATATAATGTCGATATTATTATTATTATTTTATTTAGGGAAGATTATTTACATGAAAATGTACAAATATAATCACAAATTGAGTAAGTAAATGTTAATATAATGTTCGAATTAGTCCACATAGATGGACCTAGTAGTACTAAAAATTTGTATATTGAACCTTTGAACGATAGAAAATTATTTTTAATTAATTTTAAAGCAAGTTTTAATTCAAATATAAGAAAAAATAAAAATTTCCTGTACACATTATTTTCTTTACACCATGTGTCAAAATTTGCAAATTCTTTCTCATAAATCTCGCGCGATTTTTTAGGAAGTAGATTACTTACTGTAGTCTGAGCTATATTACGTAGCTCAGGCGGAGTGCAACTGATTTCCTCTTCCATGATTACACTAAATTCACTTAAATTTGTTCGTAAATATTGAAATGACATGAACTTTCAAATAATAATTGAATGTGGTCAATTCAATGTTACCAACTACAACATTTCACTTACAAATTTCCCTAAATCAACTCGGTTTAATATTAACAGTTTTTTAAAAATATTTTAGTTTGTAGAAGGTGCAAAATATAAAAAATAGTATAAAGAACTCATTTTATAAGACTTATAAAACACGTTCTTTAATATACTATTTACTCCAAATATACTGAACACACGGTCTAACAAATAGAAACCAAAAATAGCTGGGTGGAAAACATGGAAAGATTTCTTTTTGTATTCGAAATTAAATAAACATTTTGTTGACGAAACGCAAAAAAAGTTTGTTATGTATTCCATTCTATTACAGTGAAACGTAAAATCGGATTAAAAATACATGAAATTACATTTAGTGCTAAATATAATTATTCATGGAAGTTCAGAATTGAATAAAAGTTACAAAATTTATTATCCGTCTGTCTGAACCACAGATTATAGGGTCACTTTTCCCTTTTACCAAAATAAAATTTAATATCATCACGAAACATAAATTTGTAATGCTCGCAGTCATAATCAGCTACATTTGCCAAGAAATTCTGTTGTATCCGTCCAACAAAATGGCGCCAAAAACGCAATAAATTTCGCTACAACTTTTATTTTCTTCTTTATCTTTATTCTTATTCAATCCGCTTAATTAAACTCGGGGCTAATTCAGTTTTTCAATTTCAGACCAAATTATTCTAATAATTAACTTTAATTTGGGAAGAAGAATACTTCGTATTTCAGGCACGTTTTGTATTTAAAAAGATTACAAACTTGCACTAGAGAGAACAATGCGGAACATTTTTCAAGTAATTGAATGCAAAAGGTTTACGTAATGCAAGCTATCGATTTAAACTCCAGGGGCGTCTTCGGCTAATTTCATTGATTATATTTAATTAAATTTTTTATCCATTACCTAATGTCTTCCAAATGGGGCACTCAAAAAATATGCATAATTAATATCGGAATATTTAATATATTGCAGATCACTTTTTAAGTCTATGGTTTAATAAACTTCGGGTAGCTTTATACTTAGTCATCCATTTTTTGTAAATCAACTTTTAAGCGTGGACACAGAAATTTATATAACATTAAGTTAAATAATTTGGCTAAGTATTAATTCACCTATACCAAACTTATTTTATACATATTATGGCAGCATGAAGATTAAATTTATGAATAATTATTTATAAAGGTGCCCATTTTATTTGTTCCCGCCTAAAATTTTAAGAATGAATACATTTCATAAGCGACTTGCTAAATATTAGTACTTTAAATCGAATAATCACAGTAGGTATAAGAGCTAAACAAAATTTTAAAAACCAAGTCAATGGGAGAGTTTTCGAATTTTTTATTTTTTATATGTTAAAATATTTTTAAATCTAAAGCGTTTTTACTTTTATATTTTGTAATAGTTATTTATGAATTAAGGGCATAATCAAAAGATTGTAGCACGGTTGGAATGTTTAAAGCTCGACGCGTAGCGGAGAGTTTTAATTTTCCCGAGTGCTATAATCTTGATTATACCCGTGATACATACGAGTACAATGTTTTATTTTATTTTGATTCTGGAAATTCAAGGATTCAATAGGTTCAATTCGATATCGTTGTACTGACATTGTGAATTTTAAGTATGCTGCGGTGTCTAGCTATATTGTTTATTTAAAACCAATTTTAATTTAGTGTCAAATAAAAATGGAAAATATCGATTATTCAAAAGAAATATCGGATGAATTTGAGGCTGCGCAGGATAAGTTGGTTCCACAGAAGTAAAAGACGTATACGAGAAAGGATACTAAGTTTTTCGAGTAGCGTTTTTCAAAAAATGAGATTTATCGAATTTATTGTGTTGTCTGACATTTATCTATAAACCATGATTTTGACGTTTAAATAGCTGTTGTTTGGCAACTTTATAGGCCATCGGGCAATAAAAGCCAAATTGCGCCCGTTTTTGATGGCGAATAAACAAGTTTATGATTCCAAAATAAAATAAAATTTTAAAAAAACCGGAGAAATAAATATTAAACTTTTGCAATATTTTCTGCCCGCCATTATGGCGTGCGAATTAGGTCTCGACATACGTGGCCAAAACATGCTTCATAGGCAGAGACAGAAGCAAAACACGGCCACCTGTTTATATTTACATTTGACAATTTCTGTGTTTATCTTATTTTCTAGGTTTTACGTTTACATATTTAAAATCAAATAATTTGCTTTTTGTGATTTGACATTGAATTTGACGTTTCAATATCAAGTATAGAAAACAATCGTTCATGTTTTCATCTAAATTAGCGCTCGTAGTGGGCAACTACAGCGAACCAAAGGTGCTGAATACGTTTGTACACAAAATACGCTATATTTTATTACTTTTATTGCATTAATACTAATAATAGGTTTGTTCGTTTCGCGACCTTGCGTCTGCGGTTTACTGCCGCGCCCATATACTTTGTATACAGACCTATTGCATGTATGTATAGTATTGCAGTAATGTGGAAAAATCTTTACATTCCAACATTACTAAACTCTCTCATTATGAAATGTAACATGGATTGCCAATACATGAATTTTCAGGCAAGATCAAATAAAATGGGCACCTGTATTTTGAAATGTTTTATATTGAGGAATTTTTCAAAGATTTTCTGACCAGGCCTCTATTTTTTCAATTATACTGAATTTAAATTTCTACTAGATGATATAAATGGGGTCTCGCGGCCGCGTGCCTGGGTGGCACACCCAGAAATGGGTAATAAGCCGTGATATATATATATATATATAGGGTGATTCATCGGTCTGTCCTCTCTTTATAACTTTTTTATTTTAAGTCAGATAGAAAAACTCTTCAAATATAATTTATATGATATAGTATTATCTATCTACGTACCATATCCATTTGTATACAAGGTGCTCCATTTAAGCGCAACAATATGTAACTTTATATTTATAAACCCTATATTTATTTATTTATTTATTTTGATAGTAAATTCGATTTCTTTGCTAAAAGTATTAAGTAATAAGGGGTCTAAAACTATAAATTAAGAAGTTATTTATCTTTATTCGTTGAATGATATGTTTCTATCATGTTATTATTACCAAAGTAAGCTATGGATAATTTGATCAATTGTTTCAAATTTAAACAAACAAGTTGTCCAAATACTCTTAGTTTATCATTGTTGATGTTGATGTGAAAATGAATAATACAAATTTTAGTAAAGATGAGATGGTTAATATAATATTTATAATAGAAAAATCTATTGAAGTTAAAGTACAAGTTTTCGAGCATTTATTATAATTTTGCATTATTTAGTCTGTCATTAAATTTTAATAGCTTCTTTGGAATTAGTGTAATGTTTAAAATAAGTATTAATAAAAAAGGATCAAAATTTTGTATTATATTCTGGTTTTTTCCACTCTGAACTACTATTTTTTATGAACGTAAATAACTTCTTAATTTATAATTTTAGACCCCTTATTACTTAATACTTTTTTAAAGGGTATCTAATTTACTATCAAAATAAATAAATAAATATAGGGTATTCCATTCAGAAATATAAAGTTACATATTGTTTTCTTTATTTATATAAATAAATTTTCCATACTATACGAGCTCGTTAATAAAGAAATGTCAAGTATAAACGATAGAATTGAATTCTACTGGTCCAGAACAGTAGTATTTGAAATTTCAATTCTGATCAAATTTAAAATCCTGTAGAAAATTACAAAATTACAAAATCGAGGCACAGCACATATTAACATATGGTTTTGCTGGCGCTGCCAGCGGCCGCGGTCGACAGTATCGGTAAGAAGCTTCGGTTTGATCGTACGTACTGCCAGGGTGGTTTCGTTGAGCGCGGTCGGCTCTCGTCAGTTGCAATTTAAACCAGGAATTGGAAACCGCAGAAAAATTGGTTCGGTTTGGGTTCAGGTTCAGATGAGAAAGCAAAATTGGGTTCAGGTTCGGTCCGGTTCAGAAAAAATATTTTTAGGTAGTTCGGTTCAGGTTCAGTTCCGGTTCGCGGGTTCGATAAAAAAATTATGTATCTGAAATAAAAAAAATTGTACATACGAGTAGGTATGGTAAGTAAAAGGCGATCTTCTCAATAATAACCAAATAATATTATTCTATTAATTAAACACAAAAAAATTATTTACATGAAAAATACTCAAACCAATAAATTTATATTGTAAAGAAATTTTCATTAATTCTGATTATCAAAATATCTGAAAACATTTCTTCTGACATATTTGTTCGCTGAAGTTGCAAAAAGAATTTCATTGCAGAAAATGCCCGTTCCATACTAATTTGTGTAGCTGTAACTGCTAACTCAATTTGCCAAACTTCACAGTGTAACAATTTTTGTTCCTCACAAAAATTTAATATATTTGGAAATCTTTAGAAACCTCATAATTTTTAAAAACTACTTGCAAATTAGGTTTATTTTAATTTTAATATTTCTGCTTGGGCTTGTTCATAGTCTTAAATTACCTTTTTAATAAATCTTCCTCATCTTCCAATAATGAAATAATAGCTATTAACATACCGATATCTGTGTACAAAACAGATTGGCAAACCCAGCAATGGGTAATAAGCCGTGATGATATATTTATTTATTATTTATTAACATTCCTAGGATTTTTGAGTATCATAACTACCGCAGATGTCGATTTGACATCCGAGCTTTTAGAGCGAGGATTTTAAGACATCTAAGACTTGTTATGATTCATAAAATCCGTGGTTTATTCAATAGTTTGTTGGTTTCATGAAGACATTATTAATAAATTAGGGAAAGAGGATCATGACAAATGTCAGAAAAGTTGAAACAGAAAAGTTTTTTGAAAAATCAACTGGTTTACACATGTAAACAATGGATTAATATTCTGAAACCTGTAAACTATTAAAAATGTAGGTTTTGTTTTAAAAGTAATAATTTGCAACTATTTGGCACAGAAATGTTGAAAAATGTTGGTTCAGTGAACCCGGAAATAATGGGTTCAGTTCCGATTCGGGTTCATGTCGACCAAATTAACAGTGGTTCAGGTTCACAAAAAAGTGGGTTCGGAACGGTTTTCGGTTCGGGTTCGGTTCGGTTCGGAAGAAGAGGATAATATTTTAGAAAATAATGCAAGAAGAGCCATATGATATGTTCCAAACCAGAGAAATGAAGGATTTTTTATTTGTTAATAATAAGTCCACTTAAAACGAATGACTTAAAATTTAGACAATTTTTTAAATTCCATATTCGTTTTCAGTAAGTTTGGGCGACATTTTTAACATAAATACTAACGCGCCAACGAAGCCATGCACATATCTAACAACAATGAAGCAGTCCGGCAATGCCGACCGCGAAACCGTATCTAATAATAGTTATTATTAATTTTACTTCTAAGGACAATTATTATATGTTACTACGGTATTAAAAGTTTAATTTAATCACCTGTGGGCTATTTATCAGACAAATTGCAGTAATTTAAAAATGCTTGCATCCTATGGGTACCTTTACCTCGTAGGCCCGTGTTTACCGCACCCCTTGCACTTCGGATTGCAACGCCGCTTCATTTATATTTTTACTAATGAGATACCAACATGACAAAATTTATTACAATTTATTATTGTAATGATATTATTACTGTTTTCCATTTGTGTTACACTGATATACATTTTACTCAATTTACCTAAATAAATATTCATGGGTATACTAACCAGTGTCCCTATCTCAAACGTGTACTCGGAAAGGTGGTCAATGTAAATTTTAAATGTAAATTTGCACAATTAGATTGCAAATTTTTATCAGAAAAGACCGTTAATGGTTATTTAATTACAATTTGAATAATTGCAAGTGCTATAAAATTAGAGCTTTCTGGTCAAAACAACAATTAAATATAAGTAATTACAGTTCTATAATGGCGAAAATATAAAACATGAATATTTTTCATTTGTGCATTTATTGTGATTTGGAGAGTAATAAATTTTTAAATCATCGCTGCGTTTGAAAATTTTATTGTGAATATTTTATTTTTATTAATATTGGGAATTTCAATTTTTCGTTACACATTATATAGTTTGTTTTTATGTGAATGATATATGCAGGTGGTATGAAATAAAAATGGAATGCAAATTGCACAACGTTTATATTTATGATTTTCCATATACATATTACAATTTTTCTATTCAGAGAATGTATGTCAGCATGTAATAATAAATTATTTCGATTTTTAAAATTGTCTCTATACACGGGGTAATCATTTTTCGGGGAAAAAAATGAAAGGGCATATAGTACTGACCAAAATGAGTAAAAAAGGCTTAATCAACATGTTTCCGAGAAAGAGGCCATTAGACTATAAACAAACAATAAAATTTTATATGAAATATTTTTCTCAATTTATAATAGTAATGAATATTCAAATATTGGCTAAGGTTGCCACAATATTTAATTTGCACAATTATTTGATTTAAAAAAAATCTGATGTGGACACCACACCACTTCCTTGTACGCAAGACTATTATGAAGTATAGACTCAATTATAAAATTGCACGTATTTGACGTAATTTGACATTAACATCTATTTTTTATTTTTTTGTTATTTTTGTCCTAATCCATAGCAAGCTACATTACAAAAACCAAAAAGTATATTTTTTAAATTTACAACAACTTCAGGTAATATATCACTTCCGGTTAGCCTGTTTTAACCAAAATCTACTATGTTATTCCAATTGATATGAAAGTCTTATATACTAAATTTGAAAAGTTTTGGATTATATTTTAATATAGTTTTTCATTAAAATCTATTATAGGGTTCAAATAAAGTACCATTTCAGGAAATTATGTAAAGACCAAAAAGGGAGGTGCACAACTAGATATTATAGAAGTCCTAAATACAAAATTTCAACTTTCTACGTACAGACATCACGACGAAATTAGTCAGAATGGATTCAGGGATGGCCAAAATGGATATTTCCGTTGAAATCTGAAAACCGAAATTTTTCGCGAATACAATACTTCCTTTACTTTGTACAAGGAAGTAAAAAACAAAAGCATATCTAAGTTGACCTCTGAACGGTAAACAAAAAGTCTTAATCGAAGTCGTAACTCTATAGTTTTCGGGATAGCAGAGGTAAATCCCGTAAATCTCATTTTTCACTGCCTTATACGAGTATTTCGGAAACTATTGAAGATCGGATCCATGTTGATTAAGCCTTTTTTACTCATTTTGGCCAGTCTATATGCCCTTTCATTTTTTTCCCGAAGTAAGATTACACCCTGTATAGCAAGGAACACCCTGTGAGAAACAAAAAAAAAAAAAAATTATGACTCAAACGACCTCAGTATCTGATTGATTCATATTAGAATTTTTAGTGCACAACTATATCTAAATATTACTATCATTAAAGGTGCATTCACAAATGAAAATTAGGTTTATGGTTTTTGTTTAGGTTTAAGTAAGTCATTCATAAATGTAAGTTTAAACTACCTGAAAATTAGTTTTGATATGTACAGACATCTATGTAATTGCTTCAAAAATAAGATTAAAATATCGGTAGAGCAGTATTCAACAAGACACCTGTGCGCCATGAAATTATCATTTGCTTGGCATTATTGGTTATACAGGGTGTCCCATAACTTCAGGTACATATTAGAAGGGCATATAGTTCTTAATGTCCTGATTACGGAACAAAAAGAATTTTTTCAAAATTCCTATAATTAAGGGTAGTTCACTTAAGAAGAACATTTTTTGTACCCCTGGATACTATAATATTTGGAATAGTGAAATTAGTTATAACTATTACATAAAATAATTTAACAATGAAATTAATTTATGCAATTACGTAAAGCTTTGTCACACCAATTAAGTTTGGGAGATGTGTATGTAATGAAAAAAACACACAACCTATTCAACCAGTGTCCCAAAACTGTTTCCTTCAAAAACTAATTTTTGAATTTTGAAAAAATTCTTTTTGTTCCGTAATCAGGACATTAAGAACTATATGCCCTTCTAATATGTACCTGAAGTTATGGGGGAAATACAGTTTCAGCAATTAAGTTATGACAGTCTCCATGTTCTTCTTGCATTTGTGTAAAAAGCTGAATCCACCAAGTGCATACTAAATAAAGATGGGTGTATATATCTATATCATTTCAGAATCGTTCTCATTGGTGAAGTTTGTGACGTCAAACTAAATCATAAACCTAAAGTTTGGACCTTGCAATGTCTAGCTTTATGATTTGAAATTAGAGACCCTAAATTCTGAATTGTGAATGGAGCCATTACATAATATGCGGCCAAAGTCTTTAAATCTAAAGTATAAACCATAAATCTAAACCTAATTTTCATTTCTGAATACACCTTAATAAATGGTGCCATTAAACTTCAAATAGTGACGGCTTTTGATATTAAATTGAAATTGAGACAATTTCAAAAAAAGACAAATAGCTGAATTCACTTTGAAATACTGTGTGAACAAAGCCACACAAGCAATGAAAAATATCCGGTATTGCTATTTTGTCACAGGCTCTATCACATATCACTTGGATTTTGAGAAAATATTAATATATCAAAAAACACAAAAGAGTTTCAATGGAACCAATAATTTGATAAATAAAATTAAATATCTTCGATTTTCCTGCTCCGAACAATAGAAAATTATGAATTAAGATATTATTAGATGCAGAATTCTTTATCTACAAAAGAAAAGTATTTTACTGTTTTGTTGAAGAATAATTCGGGGAGACAATGCTTCAACATTTCAAAATTAACGTTGAAATCGCTGCGGTGCATCTTCTGATACACCACCTGTACAGAAATCTGCTCTGCTATATTTTTTAAATTAAAAATGAAAATCAACAAAGGAAAAACGAAAACCGTGATACTAGGAAGAACCGAACAACACCATACAATACAACTAAAAATAAAAATCTCCAGCAAGTCTAGAAATTTAAATACTTGGGGTCAATTATCTCAGAAGATGGAAGGTTGGATGAAGAAATGAAGGAAATAAGAATAACAGGAAGCAAAGTAATCAATAGCATCAAACATAGCTTCTTAGGAAAAAATTAAGTATCGAAAAAGACCATAGTACAAATATATAAGAAAGTAGTGACACCTATACTCACACACGGAGCTGAAATATGGACAGTAACACAAAAACAAAAAGGAAAAATAACGGCCATCGAAATGAGATTCTTGAGAAGAATAGAGGGAAAAACAAGACTAGACAGAATTGAAAACGCAATCCACAGATAAAACTTCAAAGTAAAATCAATAGAAAGAAAAGATAGCAGAAGGATGGTTAAACAGGTGTTTGAAGCAAAAACAAGAAGAAAGAAACCACGAGGGCGACCAAGAAGAACGTGGCTGTAAGAAGTAAGAGACGCAGCGGAAAGAAGAGGTCTTACTTGGGATGAAACAAAGATAGCAACACAAGATAGAGCGGAGTGGAAAGAAATGTGGAAAAAACCAACGAACCTCCCCCCTCACGCCGGGGGATTGACATACATGCGTGAGGGTAGAACAGGCTTACGATTAAGTGAGTAAGTTATCTGCTTTTATATACGAATGCTTTACAGATACAAAGCAGATTGGCACATCAACAATGGGTAATAAGCCGTGATGATATATTTATTTATTTATGTTTTACAGTTAAGTAAACTGCTAAATATCACAGTAACTTGCCAGCAAAAATTGAAATGTCTCGGTTTCTACTGTTATAAATTTTCTTTTTTTTATTTATATCTACATCTTGTTTTACCAAAGCTATATAAGATCTAATCTTTGATGATGGTTCTCGTGTTGCTTGACTTCAGATATTCTCGGAATCGGCCGTAGTTTCTTTTTAAATAGCTTTACTCACTGTTATACCAAATTCACTTTGCAGTAATAATAAGAAAATAATTATATTTTCATCTTACATCAGAAAAATAAAAGATGAGATGAACACAATTTGAAACATATTCTCAAACTTTCAGGCAAATACCGTCAACAAACTGTCAAATCAGTATGGCTCACGGACTAAGACTACTAGCACTGGGACTCGCCGTACAAGCGGGCATCCCGTTTTGACCAAACTATGTAGGTGATACTACCCCTTCCTCGCTTCTTCACCGAGAGTGACGTCATATAGTTGGTACTTATAGCGTTTTTAACTTACAAGTCGAGTGCGCACTGGTGCGCACTTTTTTGCACTGAGCGTTTTCAGCTTGTCATTGAGTGCAAAATTTAGTTAGCTGATGCGTTTTCAGCTTATGAAAAAGTTGCACCGTGCACTGGCTCAGTGCGACTTTTGTGTACTGACTTCCTAGGCAAGTGCAATAGTGTCAGTGCAAATATGGCGGCTAAATAAAATCGTTTTCAGCTTAAACTACGCACTGCCACCGAATGAGGGCAGAACTCGTTCAGTGTGATCACGTGATATGTTGCACTCAGTGCGCACATGCACTGTGTGTGTTCAGCTTGAAAACGCTATGTCTGACAATATGGTGCGGGCTCTGTCTATCATAGTCGAATCCAGACTACATCAGTATTGCTAAAAGTTACAGAAAAGGGGTCCTGTAGTCTTCAGAAAAGTAGAATTAACGTTACCAGCATCGCTAAATGATTTATAGCGTTTTCAGCTTCCAAGGCGAGTGCGCACTGGTGCGCACTTTTTTGCACTGAGCGTTTTCAGCTTGTCATTGAGTGCAAAATTTAGTCAGCTGATGCGTTTTCAGCTTAAGGAAAAGTTGCACCGTGCACTGGCTCAGTGCGACTTTTGTGCACTGATTTCCTAGGCAAGTGCAATAGTGTCAGTGCAAATATGGCGGCTAAACAAAATCGTTTTCAGCTTAAACTGCACTGCCACAGGATGAGGGCAGAACTTGTTCATTGTGGTCACGTGATATGTTGCACTCAGTGCGCACTTGCACTTTGTAAGCTGAAAACGCTATAAGATATCAATCAATATAATTTATTCGTGCCAAAATGGCTTTGAAAATACATTTCAACTGTGAATTTATATATATATATATATATATATATATATATATATATATATATATATATATATATATGTATATACATACATACACATATACATACATATATATATATATATATATATATATATATATATATATATATATATATATATACACATACACATATACATACACACATCTATATACACATATACATATATATATATTTACATATTATTTATTTAATAATTACATTTTCTTCTTTCTAATATGCTTCTCATCCATTCTTCTCCTATCCCTGTATCATCCAATATCTCGTTCATGCTTCTTTTTTCTCTTGATCCACCACACTCATACAGTAAGTGCCACAATGTTTCCTTCTCATTGTTGCAAATTCGGCAGTTTTGTTCCTCTTCTGTTTTCCATTTTTTATTACCATTTTCTTCATTACCGCATCTAAACCGCGCGATTAATTTTAATCTTCCCCTTCTTCCTTCTTCATGTAGATATCGTGGTATATTAAGGGTTATAATATTTTTGTATTGTTGATTATAACTCGACTCTGTTATCCTATTTACTTGATCCTGTCTTTGGTTTTCTTTATCAGTTTCTATTATTCTTCCTTGTAACATTTCTCCTCTTTGTCGTTTTCTTTCTACTTCTATTGTAGATAAACCGTTTCTCTCATAATATTTTTTCCTCTCTATTTCCCATTTAGATTTTGATTGGTTATTTCTCTCCCTTTTTTGTAGATCTTTCCAGCATTCAACTAAAATTGTTTCTTCTTCTTTCATTCTTATTTTTTCTTCATATTTCATTGCTCTCTTGCCAGTCTCAATACTTATTTTGTTCCTTTTGGTTTCTTCTAGGATTATATATTTTGGGGTTTGTATTTCTAATCCCAATATCCATCGCAAATATTTGCATTGGATGTTTTCTAAGGGTTCTTGTTCCGTCCATCCCCAAATTTCTGACGCGTAGAGTATTATGCTTTTTATTAAACTGTCAAACATCATTAATCTTGTCTTAAAATTTTCTCCGAATTTTCTCTCTCCAATACCCATATTTGCGCTAGTGCTACATTTGCTTTTTTTGACATTTCTTTGACATGTTTCCCTGTTCCGTTATTTCTTTGGAAATGATATCCGAGATATTTATATGTTTTTACTGTTTCTATAATACTTCCTTCCCATTCCCAGTTTTCTACGTTTTCTCTTCCTCCACCTTTTCTAAACTTCATTATTTTTGATTTCTGTATATTTAGGGTTAATTTCTTCTTTTGTAAATAGTTTTGAAACCTGTTTAATAAGGATTTCATTTCTTTTTCTGTTTTTGCAATTATTGCAAGGTCGTCTGCATAGGCTAATGTCCAGAATTTCCTTTTTCCAACTACTATTCCTCCCGTTTGTCCTTTACTGAGATGTTCTTCAATGTCGCTTATGTATAGTGCGAATAGTGTTGTACTAAGCGGGCATCCTTGCCGCAATCCTTCGGTCGTCCAAAATATGTCTGTTTCTTCTTCATTTATTCTCACTTTGTTTAGAGTTTCTTCATATATATTGGCTATTCTGGATGTTAATTGTTTACTTATCCCTTTTTTATACATCATATCAATAAGCTGTTTCCGGTTTATTTTGTCGAAGGCTGCTTTTAAGTCTGCGAATAGTACATACAATTTTCCTTTTTCTTTTTGTATTTCTCTGTCTATTATGTAATTTAATATGTAGATATTATCAATAGCACTTCTGTTTTTCCTGAAGCCGTTTTGTGTGTCGGGCAATAGTTTAAGCTCCTCTATTTCTTTTGTCAGTCTTTCATTTAGAATCATGGCATATAATTTATATAACGTGTCTAATAGCGTTATTCCCCTATAATTACTTACATCGTCTTTTCCTCCATTTTTATAAATCGGATTAATAATTCCAAGTTTCCATCTTTCCGGTAGTTCTCCTCCTTCCCATATTTTATTAAATAATTTTGTGATTAGTTCTATTAAATTTGGTGTGTTAAATATCCAGGCTTCATTTGGGATTTGGTCTTCTCCAGATGCTTTCCTTTTCTTCAACGCTCCAATTTGTAGTAGAATTTCACTTTCGTCTAATTTATCTCCAACTTCGTAAGTGTTACTTTCCAATTTAATTATTTCTCGACTTTTGTTTCCTTCTAATAGATTCATAAAATATTGGCACCATACTTCTGTTTTTATAGTTGTACTTATTTGAGTCGTTAGTTTTCGTTCTTGATTGATGTATTTCCAGGTTTCATTTTCATTCTTAATATTTCTTATTCGTTCAGTTTCTTGTTCCTTTTTTACCATTTTTGCTTCGTAACATGTTTTCCTATATATTCGCCTAAGTTGTAAATAATTTTCTCTAGTTTCTAGTCCTTGCCTCCATCTTCGAAGTGTTTTCCTTAACTCTCGTTTCCTCTTTCGGCAATCTTCAGTCCACCACACGTCTTCATGTCTTTGTTTAGTTTTTGTTACTTCTTTTTTAGGTAATATTACAAGTATACTTTCAACCATTTCATTAATATTTAAGTTTTTAGAATGTATTGTGCTTTCTAATTTTTGTTTATAATTTGCAATATTTTCTTCAGTCCAGGAGTAGATTGTTTTTTTTTGTTTTGTTTTGTTTATTTTCCTCTGCACATATGTTCTCTTTACATGAAATCCATATTGGTTGATGGTCGGAGTCTATTTTATTATCAACTTCAAATTTATTAACTTGTCCTAGTGCTTCTTGGTTCGTGATTACGTAGTCTATAACTGACTGTCCCCTTGGTCCTATGTATGTAAAATTACCTTCCTCGTCTCCTGTTACATTTCCATTTAAAATACTCCATCCTCTCTCTTCTACTTTTTGTAACAGTATTTGGCCTTCTTTATTTATAACTTTATCTTTTGATTTTCTTTTCAGATCATTTTCTTCATGTCTATATATAGTTCCTTCTTCTGCAGTTCTGGCATTCATGTCTCCTCCGATTATTATATATTGTTGTACTGTTTCATTCAATTTTTCATCTAATTCGTCTAATTGTTCCTTTAATCTACCTTCATTATATAATGTTACAACACGCCACAATTTTCCATTTATTTTTAGTTTCCTTTCCTCTGTCTGTTCATTATATTTATATGTTTCTTCTTCTTCTTCTTCTATTCCTTTTTTTACGCCTGTTATAATGCCGCCCTTATTTCTGCCCTTTCTGTTATTTTTTGTTGCAAATCTGCATTTCCAGTTGAATTCTTTTGGCATCTCACTCTCCCATTTTCTCCAATTAATTTCATCCATCCACGTCTCAGTCATACCTATTATATCAAAAAAATTTATATATTCCCAAAAGCTATTATCTTTCTTTTTAATACCTGCTACAAGATAAATCTTATTGAAACATCTGGAAACTTTTCTAATACAATAAAAGCAGACAAAGATGTATGTTTTTGGACGAGAGTCCTGGTTTAAGACTGGAAAAATTAGACAAGTTTACATTCGTCGTTAAATTATCATGAAGCAAGTAAACAAAATTATCTTTTATACTTTAAAGGCGAAAGGCAGAAGATTTATGCAGTTTTGATATGCATTTTATGTAGTAGAAAAGTTTTAAAATTTATGATGCATATTTAGTTTGTGTGTAATAAAACTTTAATTCACACGAAACATAAATTAGGTATGTATCTACAAAACATTAATTTTGTATTATATTATTCAACAGTAAGCCAATATTATTCTAAATTATGAATCAGGTAATTCATGTTAGCATGTAATATGAGTAATATTAATGCATAACCAAAATTCTCGAACACTGAGTAATATACAATCCATATTTAATGAGAATGCTTTTGACATTTCATTTGGTAAACGATATGTGATATGTGTATTACCGTACTGTTGCACCAATATTACTCGACTTAATTAATGACTAATTACAATAAATTAAAAAAAAATAGTAATACCGTGGTCTATCTTAAAGGTGTACATAGGAGATAACATGGGAAATCATTTTTTTGCAATTTCCTGCTTGCCAAATTATTTTAAGCAAAAACGCGTCAAATAAAAGTTTTAGGGCATAAAATTATGCATCTAATTCAATAAACTGAATTACCTTTCCATGCTTTGTAACGACAGAAATTAAATATGAAAATGTCGAAAATTACGTTGATATTGACAGCCATGAAATTGAACAAAAATGAATAAATGGTTTACGTTTTATGTGCCACAACGTAAGTTAACTTACTTGAAGTTTCTGACAATTTTGTCTGTAGTTTTATTATCTGAAATTATTTAAAAATGGGTATTTATATTAATGAAGAGCGTGTTTTCACAATGGACCTTTTCAATTTAAAGAGATAGAAGCAATGGGGATCTGCGCATAGTAAGAACAATTGAGATCTATGGCGTTTGTTTCTAAAAAATTTAGACGTAAAATGTGAGAATATTTTAAAAAACTTTAAAAAATCTTATCGAAATAAGTTACAAAAGCTTTTATTGAAGTTAAAATGTCTAACGATGCAAATTTTCACTGAGAATACAGGTATTTTAATGATTGCAATATTTTTGACGTTTCGTTTGATAGCCCAACTGGCAGTTGTTCGCTCCATTTTCTTACTATTTGGAGCGATAGAAAGAGATAGCCGTTAAATTGAAAAGGTCCATTGCTAAATTCGTGACAAAATTTGAAAAGACTGCTAATGTGTCTGCAAAAAATACACGTGAGCCGCGTAATCAGAATGTAGGACGAGCAGTACATTCGTTACTGGAAGAAAGAGTGTTAGGAATGATAAGTGTAGACCCCTTCTGTAGTACCTACTAGATGTATGGGAAATGAGTTGGGAGTACATCACAGCATCGTACATAATATTGTTACGCAATGTTGAACTTTTAATAAATTTATATAATTTAAAAAACTGTATTTTTTAACTTTATTAATCTATTCTCTGTTCCATTTAAGCCATTCAGTAGTTGAAGCTGGCAACAGCGCAAACTTGAAGTAGCCGAAATTACATTGGGTAAACTTGTCTCTTGTCTCCAATTTCAACCAATCAGAGAGGTCAAAACTATTTCCTATGCTCTGCAATACTGAATGGCTTAAATGGAACAAGGTATAATATAATATTTCTATTATCAAATCAAATTGTCAGAAACGTCGAATAAATTAATTTACATTGTGACAGATAAAACGTCAAGCATTTATTTATTTTTTGTTATTTATTTATTTATTTAGATGCAGCATTTTATGCCCTAAAACTTATATTTGATGCGTTTTTACTTAAAATAATTAGGCGAGCAGGAAATTGCAATAAACTGATTTTCCAAGTCAATCTCCTATGTACACCTTTAAGACAGACACACGGTATGTATACGCACTGAAGTTCATCACGAATTGAAATTTGACTACGTTTACACGTATGAGAAAAATTTACTTTGACTTGACTTTCAAAAGGCGACTTATGAAAAGTCAATTTAATGGTGCGTTTACACATAAGGTCAAATATACTTCACTTTACGTTTGTTACTTGTCCTTCACTCAACTTTGACTTTGACAGCAAAGTAAAGTTTGGTTATAATACGTGTGACGTAAGTTACCTATTTAACTATTAACTATCATATAATCATAAAAAAGAATAAATTATTTATAGAAAAAATGGATAGTAAACTACAGTTACTAAATTTAAGCGCGATATTTTTAAATAATATAACTATGCAGCAACAATATTGGATGCGAAGTAAATTAAGAAATAATCGCATAACATATTTTAACATTCGAGAATATTTTAAATTCAAATATAAAACACAAAATTGTGTAATTAAATATCTAGGAATTTGTGAATGAAAACTAGATGTCACTGTTAGTAAAGTAAAGTATGTTTCGTTCGTTGGTTCACACGACTTCTTAAAAGTCACTTATATGAGTCAAGTCTATTTTATTTTGGACTTGACTTTAGGAAGAAAAGTAATAGGCGAGAGTGTTTACACAACGGCAAAAGTCGCCTTTTGAAAGTCAAAGTCAAGTCAAAGTACTTTTTTGCTATGCGTGTAAACATAGTCTTTATTTGCGGAGGCCCTTAGGGACGAGGAAATAAACTATATAAGTAGTAACATTGAGAAATATTACGAAATATAGAGAGATGCAATTCAACTTAGGCGAGACGTAAAGAGATGTGTTTTAGTAAAGTCAGCATTAATCACTCTCTTATCGAAGTCTGATGCGCCAGTTCGTAAGTATGCGGCTCCAAGCGAGGTTGCACTTGCTTGTATGGATAACAAGTAAACAATTATTCGTATAAACTTAGCAAATACGCTAAAGGATCTACGTAAAACTGAGATCGCATTAACATGGTTGTAAAATTAGCAATGTGTTTAATAGGTTATGTGATTGCTTACACATTCTAAGTTTGACGCTGTACGAATATGTCGAAATTGTACGCTAAATGACATTGTACGTTGTCATAATCGCCAAAAAGTATTTAAATGTTTAACATAAGTAATATGTGTTATTGTAAAAGTGTAATTATTTGCATTTAACCGTTAGTTATGTTAATATATTTAACCTTAAGTTACACGGTGTACCTATTAATTAAAATAAACCCTAAATAACAGTGAAACCTAGTGAAAACTAGTAGAGTCAAATGCAGTGTCTAAGAGGGTCTCAGTCATAAGCATAGCAGTTAGTGATGTCAACTGCCACGAATACATATTCCTATGTAAATCGCTCCTAACATAATTGTCATATTTCCTGCATACACGTGATTAGGGGTGTGTAAACATTTGTCTATTTATATACCCCCGGAAAGAGGCATCCGAATCATTTGGAACTCTCGATTAAATGTTATATATCGATTGATATACACGTTTTATATAGACAAGGGCTATTTGTATCGTCATCGTATTTTATTCGGAAGTTTATCAGTTACCGTTGGCAGTAAACTGCAAAAATACCAGCTGTCAGTAGAAATTGAGTGCTTTCTCGCACGTTGTATATAAATAAACGTTTAGTAGCCCACGGAGAGGTACTGACAGCTCGTAGAACGGTGATAATAAACGTTTGTTTAGCATAACGTGAATCATTTAAACAGGACGAAATGTTGATTAGGATTTTATTTGTTACAGTGTAATAAAAAAGAACTTCAGTGCCGAGGATCGTATTAAATTTTATTGGAAATCAAAAAATTGTGAAAATGAAAGGAATACTTATTTTTATAGGTTTTTTAAAATATGTCAGTCAATGTTGCTAATCTCGGACATTGAAATTATTATATTATTTGTTAGCGATTACATGATGCATCTGATATTATATGATTTGTTAATTATTATTTTTTGGGGAATTAAATAAATTTATAAAATACAACTAATTTGCGTTAGTTATTATACAATACCTTACAATTAATATGCGTCGATTATTATAGAAACTTCTATGACGATGAGTTGTTAGCAGACAGTCTTTGACAAACCATTGACACGTGCAGTTCAGTAGTGTATTCGCTGCGAGTAGTGCGAACATTAATATTCGAGTATATCTAACTCGGCGTCTAGGGTGAGTAATAACTATTTTTATACGTATGTGAGAACAGTATTGAAATGTGTCACCTTTATGTTGTAAAATAAATATACGACGGATTACGATATGACTTGAGGTCACGCGAGCCTATTGCGATTACGAAATGAGATCATGCGGATCTGTCGAGGTCATGCGGACCTAATGCGATGGCGAAATGAGATCATTCGGATCTGTCGAGGTCATGCGGACCTAATGCGATGGCGAAATGAGATCATGTGGATCTGTTGAGGTCATGCGGGCCTTACACTGCGATACACTGCACATTAATGTGAGGCCTCGAGGGTCTCGGGGATCAAGCGGATCCCCACAAGGTCATGCGGACCTTACGTTGCGATACACTACACGTTAGTGTGAGGCCTCGGGGATCAAGCGGATCCCCGCAAGGTCATGCGGACCTTGCGTTGCGATACACTACACGTTAGTGTGAGGCCTCGAGGGTCTCGGGGATCAAGCGGATCCCCACAAGGTCATGCGGTCCTTGCGTTGCGATACACTACACGTTAGTGTAAGGCCTCGAGGGTCTCGGGGATCAAGCGGATCCCCACAAGGTCATGCGGACCTTGCGTTGCGTTGCAATACACTACACGTTAGTGTGAGGTCTCGGGGATCAAGCGGATCCCCACAAGGTCATGCGGACCTTGCGTTGCGATACACTGCACGTTAGTGTGAGGCCTCGAGGGTCTCGGGGATCAAGCGGATCCCCACAAGGTCATGCGGACCTTGCGTTGCGATACACTACACGTTAGTGTGAGGCCTCGAGGGTCTCGGGGATCAAGCGGATCCCCACAAGGTTATGCGGACCTTGCGTTGCGATACACCACACGTTAGTGTGAGGCCTCGAGGGTCTCGGAGATCATGCGGATCTCTCGCGGTAACGATACGAGGACACGCGGACCTACCGTGAAGGCAATGGTGGTATTATGGGTCTCTAACGATAGTAGTGCGAGGACGTGCGAGTTATATTTGTTTTGTTTCTGTGGTTATGTGCGATTTTGTGCGACATCGAAGGCCGCAGTACTGTACGCTTATGTTTGCGATTGATATAGTTTGCTAAAATTTGGATTATTTACGAGTCGTTTCGCAGTTCTTAACTGTACGCTTATAATTATATATTATTATCATTGACGTATTATATAATATTATTATTATTATTATTATTATTATTATTATTATTATTATTATTATTATTATTATTATTATTATTATTATTATTATTATTATTATTATTATTATTATTATTATTATTATGTAATATGTCAATGATTATTATCTTAAAGGATACTCAAAATTATAATAATTCCATTGCTATCTGTCGAATAACTTTAACGTTCGTGAATTGGTAACCTTGCAGTGAATTTGTGTCAATAAAAACGAATGGAGTTTGGCGAAGCTACGATGACAAGGATGAAATATGTCAATTTCTTTTGATTCCGCAGTTATCAAAATTATATTTGACATCTATATTCTTCTGAATTTTTAACCCCGGCAGACTGTAATAATTGTACTGTCTAATGCAGCAATCATATGTGATAAAGGAGATATGTATATTGTAAAATTGTCCTCGTACTTTTTGTATATTTCTTTCAGTTCGAAGTAAATGTTTGTTATTGTATTCAACAAAAGTATGTAGATTATGCAAAGAACATGAAGAAACCTTGGTACATCTGTTATATAATTGCAGGTATCTTACTAGACAGAACCACAGCCCATACCATTTCCTTGATGAGTCCGGGGCGGGGGAGTTGTGGGCTAAAGCACTCAAAAGGAAAAGAGAAGAAATGAAGTAAAATAAAGTATTATTGTGATAAATAGTAATTGTTATACAAATCAACCAAATATATTTTTAATATGTATAAAGTATGTAAAAAATCAAAGCTGGGAAAAGCATGAATTAAATAAATAAATAATAATAAAAAACAAAAGTATCAAAAATTTGAAAATATTTTACCAGCGTCAAATGACAGGAACTTTATAATGATTTACCTATTCACTGTTTCAGATCAAAAAATACGATCCCCAATATGAAATAAATTGTTTTTATAATCGAAATCTGTCAAAAAAATTCTTCATGTATGTGGTTATGTCGCTGTCTGATGGTGTGTGATCGATTTCTCAAGTTATTTATTAATTCATATCTTCATGATCATCAAAAATATTTAATATATCCATTTTGTTAATAAATCTGCACTAAGTAGAAATGTAATGAACTTACGAATAAACGGTTATTTGCTACCCAAGTACCGAATAGTTTATTCCGCGAATAACAGATTTTATTCTTTCGAATAAATTTATTTGTAAGTGAAAAGACAACAAAAATATTTATCTGAAAGATAAATTTATCTAACCCTGTGAAAATACCGGCTCTAAACGTACTAGTTTCCATGGTGCTAAACAGCTAAGAACAATGGGCTACTTTCGTGGTACAGAAAATCCGATATCTAACACTATATATGTATATACCTAAAGTTATTATTATTCTGTGACATCATTATTTGCAATTTGCGTGGTTTCTGTTACTTTTATTACGTATTTCGATTTGTTAAGCAGGATTTTAACTTAGTTTATACTCGTACACGATGAAAATGACAACCTAAAATATTAACCTCCAAACTAATGTTCAAGGTCAAACAGGTGATCTGTCATGTTTATGTCTTTACGGCCATTCATTGGTGCGACGTAATTCTACGTCATACATGGCGGTAATTTAAATAATCAAATATTATTAATTTTTTTCTGGCCATTTAATGAAAAATTTGTCGAAAGAAAAAATATGGGTAGCAAGTTTTATCGTCTTTTCAAAAATATTAAATAAAAAACTGGGACGCAAGTAGCCTATTATCAGCTGATTCATTAAGCATGGGCTGAAATAGCTACCTACAGTTTTCGTTTAAAAAATATATGTTTGACAAACTCACATATAACAATCATCTTGAATGTGATGATATCCTCTCCGGTCTTGCATTGGTATTGTCCACGATCATCCGCGGATATCTGCTCAAAGACAAGCGCTGTGCCCATGTTGAGTCGCATAAGGTGCGGGTGCCCTTTATCACTTATGGGTTTGGTGCTTTTCAGTCGCGACCATTTGACAGGTCGCTTCTCCTCGTCCATACACGTTACTATGTATGACTCGTTCACGTACCGCACCACGTCTGTCACTGGAGGAGATAGGCTGATGCTGGACCAGCACATACCTGAAAGAGGAATAAATTATTTAAAAATTGCATCTGGCAGTGAGTACTGTATAGTTAGGATGATTCCATACTAAATCAGTCCAGACCAGACATGTCACATCAATCACCAATTTAATCCAGTTATATCTAGTGTGGTCCTGACTGGCAGGAATTGTGCATTGCGGATCACTTGTCATATAATGAGTGCATTGAAAAGGTTATATGTGCATCATGTAAAATATAGGACAACAAAGTTTAAAATTATAATTTTTGTTTATTTTTTCATACTGCAGCAAATCTGAATTTATATTACTGGCAAAAATTGTATGTAATGGAATTTCACATTAATGATGATTTTCAGTCTAGGTCACTCATACAAAGAAATATGTTATTACGAATAATAAGGATCGGACACGACTTTGGAGTGCTATTTGAACTCAAAATGGAAATTTTTGAAATAGGAATTTAAGAAATTGACGTCGCATGATACACACACACGCGCACACACACACACGCGCGCGCACACACACGCACGCACACACACACACACACACACACACACACACACACACGCACACACGCACACACGCACACACACTCACACACACACACACAAACACACACACACACACACACACACACACACACACACACACACACACACACACACACACACACACACACACACACGCACGGTCATTATCATAAAAATGTTATAATCGGATTCTAGGGACCTTTAAACGTGCTTAGGTATTCACTAAAATCTGGATATGCGATTTTTAGCATGAATTCAATACCTCTCTTAGCGAGAGATACAAATATCTCTGTTTTAAAAAGTAATAGCTAGTTGGTTCAGTGTGATTATGATGATAGTAATCTGTATGTCTATGAATTTAAAATATAATGGTGCTAATTCTTCCGGTTGATCCAATAAATAGAACAGTCTATAATACCAAATTTTGGATTATATTTTAATGTTTTTTCTTGAAAATCTGTTAAGAGCTCTAAATTAAATACCACTTCCGGTTTATCATATAGGTATAATCAAAATTTAATGTTTCAAATTATACACGAGTTTTAAATACCAAATTTGAAAAGTTTTAATATATTTTTTTCACGATAATCTGTTCAGAGCTTCAAATTAAGTATCACTTCCAATTTATGAATTTAAGCCAAAATCTAATATGTTGCTCCCCGTCATATAAAAGTCTTAAATTCTAAATTTGACAAGTTATGGAATTATCATATTATATATTTCAAAAAATTCTATTAAGAGCTTCAAATAAAGTATCACTTCCGGTTTATCAATTTTAGCCAAAATCTAATATGTTGTTCCCCTTTAATTAAAAGTCTTAAAACTATATTTTAAAAAGTTTTTGAATATATCAATATATTTTTCACGAAAATCTGTTCAGAGCTTCAAGCAAAGTATCACTTCTGGTTTATTCATTTTAGCTAACATCTAATATCTTATTATAATTATTATTATTATTATTAATAATAATTATCACCGCCATTGTCGGTAATTCATTTCCCTATTTATTTGTAATAAATGTGATATTATATTATAAAAGAATATTAAATTATCACACTGTGAATTTATAAAGTAATAAAAATTAATTAATTTAAGATATACACAATTATTATTATGACATACATTTATAGGTTATGTAGAATATATGATATGGATTGTTATTATCACATCTAATTTAATATTTGTAGTTCTTATTTACTTAATAATTGTATGTTCTAAACTTACCTTTTAAAAATTTAAATGATTGTGCTTAATATTGGTAATTTATAGTTGTTTTCAATATGTCAGTAACCGTTGTGGGTACCTTAACAAACTACACAAGTAAATAAAATAAAATATATTACTTACACTTTAAATACATATTAAAATGATAATTAAATGTGTTTTTCATTAAAACAAAACAAATAGCCACGAAAACACATAATAATTTGCGCAAGAACAACACATAGAACAGACGGTCCGGTAATGGCGGACAAAACGTGAGCCACGCCGTGGCCATACCCTGGTTATAAAGGTATCCTAACCTCTACTACGTAGGTATACCACGTGGAAAACTACCGAACTAATTCTTCATATTAAATTTATTTCAGTTCTATCTGGTGCCTGAAGCTTCGCTAGTTTCAATATAGATCAGCCTCTAGCAAGAATTATACCTAATTATTAGGGAATGATGAAAAGTTGAGCTAGTTTAATCGAGGAGAAGTTAGCATGTTACCCTGTTAAGTTAGTTAGCCGCACATAGTGAATTATAATGCCCAAAATGAAGATACTATTATCCACAGAATTCCAAAAGTGTCACTGGTTCCAAGTTTTGATATAGCGAATTCTGTTCGGAATAGTCAATCTAAAAATTAATAATAGATGGAGTCTAAGGTTAAATTTAACTAAAACTATTATAATTACCCCTTAACCTTAAAATTAATTTTAACAAAAACTATATACGTATTTCGAGAACTAAGTTCTCATCATCAGTAATACAATAAGTGAAAGTTAAACAGAGTAGTCAAGATTACTCAACATGTCAACCATGCCAGAGGTCCTAACAACTCTGATGATGAGAACTTGGTTCTCGAAATACGTATATAGTTTTTTTAAAATTAATTTTAAGGTTAAGGGGTAATTATAATAGTTTTAGTTAAATTTAACCTTAGACTCCATCTATTATTAATTTTTAATACCTATGACTTCCCGGTCAACGGAGTTAAATAACTACTTCAAACTTAAAACTAAGATTAAATTAATTAGTGCTGACATTTTATTTCTAAAAAATTGTAAAGTAAATTCAGTGTAGGGTAAGCAGTACAATTATTGGCCCCTTAAGATATTTTTATTTTTGTTTTGCTTCTAAAATTAATGTATTTAGTTCTTTTCTTAAATGCATAATGTATTTTGAAAGCTTGAATATCTAATTTTCGAAAGCAATTACTTTTATTATTGATAAGTTTATTTCAAATATGGTTTTTTATAAATAAAATCAGTATTACCAAAAATTATAGTTATTGGCATGTTCAACATAGTTATTAGCACACAATGATATAGTTATTGGCATAGGTGTCATAATTTATAATAATATAAATTTTATAAATACATTGTTTATATTTATGAAAAATATATAACAAATAATGTACAAAAATATATATTCTTGAAAATGAATGATTTTTCAACACTAAACTCTACTACATGTATTACATAAATATAAATTTTCATCCTTCTTTAAAGGTTGTTTATTTATAACACAATTTATATGATAAGCTCTATCACAATTACCGCATTTTATACCAATATTTAAATTTGTCATATTTGTAACGCAAATAAAACAGAGTCCAACAGTCATAGTTTTATTGCTAGGAAAATATGACTTTCTGTCGCCTTCTGTTTCGAAAGAATTTTCTTGTTGATCATCTTTAGTATCGGTTGTTGGTGATTTTATTGTTATACAGGAAATGATGTTGATTTTTTTTTTTGTCATCCTTATTAATATTATGTATTATTGTTGGAGAACTTTGATTGTGTTTTTTAACATTGTAATTTTCTGATGTGACAGTACTAGATTTCAAAAATTTTTTACTTGTATTTTTAATTTCATTTTGTGTACTCTTCTTCGTGGTCCGTCTCTTCTTTGTCTGCTGTTCCTCTTCTTTGGCCTTTTTTTTTAGTTTCCCTTTCTCTTTTCCTACTTTCCTTTGCTTGGAGCTCAGTCTGCTTTTCTATCTCCTTTTTATCTTTTAAAGCTTTCCACGATGTTGATGATATTACAAATGGCATTCTTTCAATATTTCTTTTCCCTTTTCTTTCTGGAGTCACAGGCCAACTTAAATGACTCTCAATTGACGTCATCTTCCCCTTTTTTTCAGGTGTTGAAAAATACAAATTTGGTTCTCCGATGTTGGCGTTTTCAAAATTCTCCGTAATGTTTATATTATCATTATTAAGTTCTTCTACATGTAAAACTAATTGTTCCTTCGAATCATCTTTTACTTCAATTTCATTACTTTCAAAGATCACATGCATATTTTCAATATCGAATATACTTTCATTAACAGTACTATTGTTCTCATTAAGGCTTGTATCAAGCAATTCAATTTGTAAAGGTACTTCACTATAAATATCATTCTCCGGCATATTATTATTTACAAAAGTACCGTTTTCATTTTCTATTTTCTCAGTTTCATTTAGGCTTTTGTTACTTACTTTAATTTCAGAATTATTTTGTATCACTTCTGTTTTAGTTTCTTTAGTTAGTATATTATATTCTTCGATGCTGTTAATTTTAATTAATTCTTCCGTTTTGAATTCTTTCCACAGTTTATATAACATTTTGAAATCATCATTCTCTTCATCAAATATATTATCTAAAGTTTTGAATTTCTCAATTTTATTTAAGCCCACAATTTTTTTAAATGTTTCATATCTGATAGAAGTAACATCGGAAGGTTCTGACTGGTTATTTTTCGTTGTAAGTTTCAAGTTCTTCCCTAGACACTTACTAAAATCTATAGCATCTGCATTCCACGGATATATTCCACAAGCCTTAAACCCGTTTCTTATAATATCAGGACGAATAGAATTTTCAATTACACTCTTAAGTATAGGCGCAAATTTATTTTTTGTTAATTCTTCTGTCGGATGTTGTCGGCGCCATTCCACGACGCCTTTTCTCCAGCCATCCTTCAATGGTTTAAACGTGGAAACATCGCATGGCTGCAAAACTCTTGTCGCATTCGGATACAAGGAAACTAAAATTATACCCAATTTTGAACAAAGTTCACTTAAATTTCTATCAAGGTGGGTCTTGTGTCCATCAACAAATAAAATTATAGGAAATGTACTGTTTTGGTTTTTAACAAATGGGTAAAATATATTTCCGATATATTCATAAAATATTTCCGTTTTCATCCACCCTGAGTCACTACATGCCAGACCCCAATCGCCTGGAACGGAATCCGCAATTTCTTTCGGCATTCTCTTATAAGGGTAGATTATTAGTGGTGGAGTTGTTTCTCCCGAAGCGCTGAATGTGAACATGACCGTTAGGGTGCTTTTTGCCTGACCAGAATCTATTTCGTACACATTTTTGGCTCCCTTTGGCGCCACAACCTTCTTGTTTTGTGAACATAATTGGAAATTAGTTTCATCACCGTTAAAAATTCGCTCTGGGTGATTGAGTACATCTGCAAAACCCTCTTCATCCAAATACGAATAAATATGAGCGAACCACTTTCTAATATCTTGCTCACTTACATTTCCTGACGCAGCTGTTATAGTTTCAGACTTCCGTTCTGAAAGATCAGGGTGGCGCTTTATGAAAGCTTTATACCAACCGTCGCCGGGATAATTGTCTTTAAATGGGTTTGTGCGAGGCTGATCATCCAAAAACTGTTTTACAGATACTTGAACGTCTTCTTTTCTTCTAGGAAATCCTTTCCTATGGGATTCCTTTATCCAATTGACTAATATTTGCTCTTCTTCAGCACTTAAAACAGTTAAAGGACCATGACGAATTTTAACAAATTTATCCGACAAACGAAACTGAAGAGTTGCGCGCGGAATTCCATATAGTTTAGATGCTTCCCTTTTGGGGACCCCTGAGCGCACAGCTGTTATTGCCCTTAAAAGTTGTTCCTCAGAATATTTTTTAGTATATGGTTGACCATCTGCAGTTTTAGGCATCTTTTACAGTAATTATAGAACCTAAATGGAAAATATTTAATTACTTTTTAGGGAATTTCAGTAATTGTCACTACGATAAGTTTAGTTATTGGCCGGGGGCCAACAACTATCATGAGGGTATTTATGGCAATAAGGTCCGTGTAAAATAAAACTACAGTGCGCACAAACCTATTTGACATTAAAATACTGGATTTTCGACCTTAAAGTTAAAATTCAGTAATTGGCCGGGTATGCCAATAACTATATTTAACATCAGTTATAGATACAGTTATTGGCCACGCCAAATTTAATGAAAATATGAACAAATATTAAGGTTAGATATATTATTTTGGTATTTTCATTATATTAGATGAATATAAAACATATGAATCAATTAAAATTTATGAAATAGTTATGAAAATCTAAACACAAGATCTGGTCAGGCTTACCGTTTCAAGCAGATAATACAAGAATATACGTGTTGTGGAATCGAGTCGCAATAAAACACACACTATTTATTGGCAGTGCCAACTAAATAAAACAAATTTTTCACATTGCATTAAGAAAGGTTCAGTGTAGCAAACTGAATATAGAAAAGTACACTATTATAGCTAGAATTCTTATTATTCTATTATAAAAGTAGGGAGGCCAATTATTGTAGTGGGGCCAACAATTGTACTGTTTACCCTATCCAAAATTTATGAAAATCACAACTCAGAGTTGTTAGGACCTCTGGCATGGTTGACATGTTGAGTAATCTTGACTACTCTGTTTAACTTTCACTTGTTGTATTACTGATGATGAGAACTTAGTTCTCGAAATACGTATATAGTTTTTGTTAAAATTAATTTTAAGGTTAAGGGGTAATTATAATAGTTTTAGATAGTCAATCTAAACAAGGGTTGCAGTATTGATTATATAATTTATAGGTACTGTAAATAAAGTGTTAATATGTGTAAACAGACATAATTAGTTATTAATTACTATATGGTTATATAATTATTTATTCATAAGTCATATTTCATTTTATGAAAAATTACGAATAATTAAATAAATTGTGTCGCGATTTGAACTGAATTTTAATTAATTAATTCGAAGCGTTAAAAAGATTTTAATAGTTTGCTGAATAAATTTTCATTTATCATTTTATTCGGTGGACAAATAAATCTTTATGGTATATTTCTATGAGACACTCATTGCAAACTAAGTACAGGTTAAGGTTAATTATAAGGCTAAGCGCGTACATGCGATTTTTTTGTCGCGTGATGGTTCAGTCGCAAAACACACAGTGCGCTCACATGCGACTAAAAAATTGCAGCGATGATTTTTTTGACATTTCTTAAAACCAATGAAATGTTTCTGTTTTTGTCACTTGTCCGTGTTTTAATTAATCCTGTCATTATTATACTAAGAATAAAGCTCTAGAGAATATTCCTGGGAATAATCACTGTAGCTTTTGTTTTTGTTGACATGTCAGGTAGTTATCAAAACATAAGGAAAATGAGCGAAAAAGACCAACGTTGTGCCGTATGTGACCATGAAATAAACCAGAAATTTATAGAAACAACTTTTAGAAATACTATAACTAGTAATTATGAGCCAAGCTAATAACCTTTTACTAAATATTAGTAGCACTACTAATGTTGCAACTACTCACTATTAAATTATTTGCGCATATAAAGTAAAACTAGTGCAAGTATAACTTAGTACCACCTAATAAAAGAGAAATTTAGTAGTAATAATTAGTATCACCAAAGGAAATTTTAAGTACTATTACCTTTCAATCAAAAGATTGTCGTGATATTTTTTTTAAAAATGGCTAGAGATACATGAGATACGTGAATTAAGAGAAAATCACTTGCCATTGCAAAAGAAAATATACAGAAAGAGGAAAAATCCATTAGAAAAACTTACAGAAAATTAATTTCAGAAAATATATAAATATTTATTACACAGTTTTTCCGATTTTATTATATTGCAAACAATACTTGCAATATTCTTGTGTTGATTACAATAAAGGATATTTACAGTCCAAGAACATTGATTACAACAATGAATCTAAAATCCAACAAAGGATATTTCATTAATATTTCAATACTACTATTTAACGTAGAACAAAAACTAAGGCATATGCAATAAGAATTAATGAGCCAAGCTCATAACCTTTTACTTAATATTAGTAGCACTACTAATGATTGCAACTACTCACAATTAAATTATTTGCGCTCATAAAGTAAAACTAGTGCAAGTAAAACTTAGTACTACCTAATAAAAGAGAAATTTAGTAGTGATAATTAGTAGCACCAAAGGCTATTTTAAGTACTATTACATGTTAATCAAAAGATTCTCGTCATAATAAATTTTTAAAAAATGGTTGAATTAAGAAAAAATCACTTGCCATTGTCAAAGAAAATATATAGAAAGAGGAAAAATTCATGAGAAACTTACAGAAAATTAATTTAGGAAAATATACAAATATTTATTACAGTTTTTCTGATTTTATTATATTGCAAACAATACTTGTAATATTATGCTGGTTGCAATAAAGGATATTTACAGTCCAAGAACATTGATTACAACAAAGAATCAAAATCCAACAAAGGAAATTTCATTTATATTTCAATACTAGCATTTATCGTAGAATAAAAAATAATGCATATGTAATAAGAATTACTGTACTTGACATCTTTTTTATTACTATTCAGCTATAAAACACAATTTAAAATAAATACACCTTAAACGTGTCTTAATATCAAAAAGGAAATCCACATACTTTTTAAAAAGTTTTATTATTACTATTCAGCTAAAAAATATATAATTTAGAATAAATACACCTTAAACGTGTCATAATATCAAAACTGAAATCCACATGCTTTTAAAAAAGTTTTATCAGATATTTTACGTTTTCTTTGGCTAATTTCCACATTCAAAGTTGGTTAGCCAATCTTGTCATGTTAAAAATCGTTAATATTTTTTCTTCTTGTGTCCAATTTTTCCCACGCTCCGTTTATTTGCCATTTTCTTTAATATGTAATCTTATTTTTATTCACTTCACTTCAGAATTTCACTGCTCTCACCTCACAACTGTCAAATCTGTTTTCCTTTATAGGTTACGTGCACTTGGTAGTACTCTAACCTGTATTAACAAATCTTTCATTTCATGCTAACATATTTATTTTTGTGTATTACTATCTCTTTCATTCAACGTTTTCATTAATAGTACAGGGTTGCCATATATACTTTACTACTAGTTAAAATAAGCTAGTAGTGGAATTATGAGCACCAGTATCATTAGTTTTATACTAATTTATTTTAGTAAGTAACTCCTAGTTGTAAAATTTAGTAAAAGGTTATGAACTTGGCTCAATGTACTTAACATATTTTTTATTACTATTCAGCTACAAAAACACCATTTAAAATAAATACACCTTAAACGTGTCTTAATATCATAAATGAAATCCATATACATTTATAAAAGTTTTATCATTTATTTCACATTTTCTTTGGCTAATTTTCACATTCAAAGTTTGTTAACCAATCTTGTCATGTTAAAAATTGTTAATATTTTTTCTTTTTGTGTCCAATTTTTCCCACGCTCTGTTTATTTGCCATTTTCTTTAATATGTAATCTTATTTTTCATCACTTCACTTCCCACTTCACTATTTCACTGCTCTCACCTCACAACTGTCAAATCTGTTGTTACATTACAGGTTATATGTACTTAGTAGTTCTCTAACCTGTATTAACAAATCTTTCATTTCATGCTAACATATTTATTTTTGTATATAACTATCTCTTTCATTCAACATTTTCATTAATAGTACAGGGTTGCCATATATACTTTACTACTAGTTAAAATAAGCTAGTAGTGGAATTATGAGCACCAGTATCACTAGTTTTATACTAATCTATTTTAGTAAGTAATGCCTAGTTGTAAAATTTAGTAAAAGGTTATGAGCTTGGCTTTATATTTTTGAGAATATAATTCATGAGTCACGTGACATGTTTTCCGCGAAACAAAGAAATTAGCACCTTATTTATATTCGTTACTAAGGGATTTGTTTTCTTAGTTTGACATTGACAGTTAATTTTGAGTATAAAAACGTGCGATAATCGTTGGGTTGACATCAACAACGATAAAAATAATAAGGCAATTGTAAAATTAACCATGTTGTAATACGATATATTAAAAGTTAGATTAGCAGCACACACAATGTGTCACAAAAGTTCATTATATTCTCTCATTAAATATAAACTCGTGATATGATTAATAATCGAAGATATTGCTCGTGAAACCGATGCAGCACATCTGCATCTTGGTTTCACTCGAGAAGATCATACAACAGTATACAACGTTATAATACGGCGCGAGCAGACACGTGACTTGAGCGACCCTAACGTGCTTGAAATCAGCTGATTTGACAAGTCTATTGTTTTGACTTGTTTTGATTTTGAACTGCTAAAAAGTTATTGTACAATTTTCAGGCAGTAAAACACATTAAATTAAAAATAATCACTTCTTAACAGCCCAAAACTAAATTAAGTCAAAACATTGGTCTTGTCAAAGTGACATTGTTCTCGTCAAAATGACAAGCGCACACAAATGAGCAGAGACAACTATGTAAAGAGAGATTGGACATACTTATGGGTGGCCTTGTAACAAAGTGCTTGGTGATGAGGGGTAAACGGAGAACGGGGAAAATAGTTCCTTGCATATTTCTTCAGAGGGCAGCAAAATCACAAAACTGACGAAGAATTAACATAGAAGGCAATATAAAAAAATGTAATGGAAAAATTAAACGTCAAACTGAAAAATTTAAAAGCTGACACGACATATATAATATTAATAATATTTATTTATATAATACTTTTCTTACATATGTTTCTGTAGAATATCATGGAGAACAAATTCTTAATGCTGCTATATCGAATATCCATAACTCAGGTGATATAGAACTTCCCGAAACTTACAAATTAGGAGATAAATATCCTGTTGAACATTCATCAAAAGAACTTGACCATTTGCAATTCTTCGGAAGAATTATATATGAGAAAAGAAAAGAACCAACGCAAAAAGAACTAAAAATCCACAGTAGTATGTAAAAGCTGACAATATCGTTCATAAAGTTACGACTAAATGAGTTTTGCGACGAACTATGAAGATGTTAGAAGTTAATATTCCTTAGCTCCCATTTTTTTTCCTTTCTTTCACCTACGTACATCTCTCTAACACATCTTTAAATAAGATTTAAACATTCTTTTAAACAAATAATATTAATAATACAACGATGTATATATATATACATATCCTATTGTGTTGCTTACAAGTTTTAGTTTACATCACATACATAGATTTAAAAATATGGCTGATATTACAGTACACAAATAAGAAATTGAATCCCGCGAAGAGGTGAGGAAATTACAAAAAAAAATATACAAACTTGTATATACACATACATGAATATTTTTCACTATTCCTAAAATAATTATCTGGATAAATACTATTAAACTCTATTACTAATATTATTTATACAGGCTGTCTCACAACTCGCGCCCCAGAGCGAATGAGGAAACACGAGACTGCACTCGGATGTGTAAATTCGAAGAAAAAAAAATCTAGCTTAAAAGATATTCGAGAAAAGACGTCTTAAAATTGACCAATTAGAGAACTACACCTTTAAGGTGTGTTTGCCGTAATTTTACGTTACTAGGGTTTTATACAAATCAAATCTTCTTTAAAATGTGTGGGCGACTGTAGTTTTCGAAACATGTCAGGGTCTAATTAAATTTGACTAGGTGAATAAAAAAAGGCAAATTCTTACCATGTATTCAGCCGCTGATTACTTAGAAATGATTATAATTTTCGGAGAATGTGGGCGTAACGCCAGAGAGGCAGCACGAGTCTATTCGGAACGTTTTCCGGATAGAAATCTTGCTAACCTAAATTTGTTGACAGTGAAAAGTCAACTCTAAAGTGTCAAAATTACAGTAAGTCAAACAAATTTTGTAACTCACTAATAGTATTTTTAAAACCTAGCAACTAGTTTTATTTTGTAATAATATTATCATCACACCTCAAGATATCCTTCCGAGATTGGTGGATTAAAAAGTCTTGTAATTCCGTTATGTAAGCAGCCGCAAATTATTTTCTTCTATTTGTTGGCAACCTGTTGTCGTCGGCAAGTATCAGTTTCGTCTGGGGCGCGAGTTGTGAGACACCCTGTATACCTACTAATTGTTCTTTTGCAAATTATAATTTGTACACTATATATTTTAAATAAATATTCATATCAATAAGAGTTTTTCTTTTTCTTTCAAATATTAAAAAAAAAAAAAATTAAAAACACATGGTCAACATTTTAAAGATCTAGATACCGTGGTTTAGTTAGTTGCATATGTTGATAGGTGGCGAACTTTATGACGATACAAAAGCATTGAGTTTCCAATCTCTCTTTAGATAGTTGTCTCTGGTTTTCTTCTTAATCTTGTAATAAATGAATAGACAGTTGCCTAGTTTACACGACTTTGAGATTTGTGATTCGTGGATTTAGGATCCATTCTAGAATGGATATGGAATTAAATCCGTTCAGTTAACTAATATTGCCTATATATACATTCTGCAGATTGTGAAAAAATGAGGTTTTTTAAGTGGGAGTAGAAAAAAATTATAGTCGGACGTTAAACGTTGAACGCACCACGGGAGTTAAACGGACAATAATGCCTTCGGGCAACGTACACATCTCGGGCCAGAGGCCCGCGAAAAGTACACTGTTCACCTCAGGCGTTATTGTCCTTATAACACTCTTGAGACGTTAATTACTATTACAGGTTTCTAAACATGCAAAATAAAATCTGATTAGTGATTTAGGAGTAGAATTTAAATCTTTACATTTCATTTATTTGAAACATTTTTATCTTAAATTAATTGGGAAGTTTTGCGCAAGGAAAAACTGATTTCCTATGTTAAACGCCCAACACACCTGTATAAGTATATATTTGTTTCAAACACCTAGTGGGTATGTGACCCTCTCTACACAATTACATTTTATTTTTATTAACATGTTAACAAATTAATTTCACAATTATAAACACTAAATACGTTTGAAGTACAAGTCATCAATGAAAATTAATTGCACCTATCTTTTAAGTAGTTGTCAAATCGTTGAAAAAAGCTTAAAACTTACACGTTCTTTTCATTTGTTTGGGAAAATTCAATTCTCCATCAGGATCAGAGTGACCCTTTTTGTTTTCTTATTAATTAGTTTATTAATTATATACAAAAAAATCTGATGTGGCCAGCACATGACCTTCCGTCAGTTATATGAGGTATTTACGAAAATTCTACCGGTGAACTGTTACCGGTAAACAGCTTATATCAGTTTATAGCTACCGGAATCGATATTTTAAGAACGCAAGTGGTAAACAGGGTAGATCCATAACCTACGAAAAAATTTGAAAATTTAAAACAGGTTACAAATTTGACGTAGTTAACAAAATGAGCAGAATCCTACTTTGAATACATTTCCACTGTTACCGCGCACGCTTCGCTTTGCATCACTACCTTTTTCTGAGATTAGATTCTTATTGAATCCGGTAGATGGATTTTGCTAGATATTGAACAATTTTCGAACACGGTAACTTTTTACCACTCGTGTTTTCGAACACAGTCGGTAGATGCGGTATCTACCGGTAGAATTTTCGTAAATGCGTATGTATTTTCTATAAAATCCATACAGAAAGTTCCTTGCAAAAGATTATAAATTTCTTGTATGTACATTACCTTTCGACAGTTGTATGTATTTTATACAAATTTCATACAGAAAATTTCGAGCAAAAAGATACAAATATACTACGAATATGTCATTGCACTTGTCACTGACATCTTTCAGTCAGAATTTTCTTAATATAGTCTGTTTCTAGCATAGCTGGCTAATTTATGAAATTTAATTTCTTTATAATTTTATAACTCTATATCCATTTAATATGAAGTATAAAATGTAGTCAAATCGTATAGAGAATACAATGTTCTTTAATATTTATAATAACATTAAATGTGAAAAAATTATATTTAACATCGTTTTTGCAAGAAAAACTTTTAAAATCTGCAAATGAGGGTACTTCCGGTTGACCAATTATAACCAAAATCTAATCAGCTCTTCATATGGATGCAACGAAGAGGAATACGAAAAAATTATAATTTTTGGAATTGTAGTATTAGAGTTATCGTAGACGAAAATTTTGACACACACACACACACACACACACACACACACACACACACACACACACACACACATCCACACACACACACATACAGACATCATCGTAAAAATAGTAAAATCGTATTCTAGGAACCCTAAAACGTGCTTATTCATCAAAAACTCACCACCGAATTTTTTGACCAAAGACAATACCTTCCTTACCTGAAGGTGACGGAAGGTAAAAATAAACAGAAAAATGTTTGTAATTTAATAAGTTTAAGAGGTAAAAATTTTGTAATGACTTCAAATAAGAAAAAAAGTGTTTTGTCAGGTGTGGGGTTCGAACCCACGCTCCCGTTTGGGAACCAGAGCTTAAATCTGGCGCCTTAGACCACTCGGCCAACCTGACTTGTGCTGAAAATAACAATAAATAAAATAAATTATTAAATGTACATAGAGACTGTCCTTAAATTACGTAACGCAAAAGTAGGAAACTTTTGATACCCCTTCCCCTTTTGTAACGCACCCGTAACGCAAACATGAACCCTCCTCCCCATATATTACGTAACGCAGTACTTGACCCCCCCATTTTTTTACTGGATATAAAAGTATATGGCCTCCTTAATATCCAATTAAAATTTGAAACAGAAACTATTTAAATTAATGTACATAAAGATGTAAAATAATGTACTACTTTTGCCCTACGGCTTGTCACCCCAATTTCTTTACTGGATATAAAAGTATATGGCCTCCTTAATATTCAGTTAAAATTTGAAACAGAAACTATTTAAATTAATGTACATAAAGATGAAAAATAACAGAACAGAACAGAAACTATTTAAATTAATGTACATAAAGACAAAAAATAATGTACTACTCTTGCCCTACGGCTTGTCACCCCAATTTTTTTACTGTAAATAAAAGTATATGGCCTCCTTAATATTCAGTTAAAATTTGAAACAGAAACTAATTAAATTAATGTACATAAAGATGAAAAAATAACAGCACAGAAATTAAAAGCATATGCATTTCCATATGCTTTTAACAAACTATTGAAAAGTTTTTCCTTATCAACACTACTTGAATTCATGTTTTAATATGAATTGCATTGCACGAATGAAAGACCACTGGCCCGAATTTGAACTGTGCCCGACATATTATGTTGACTGTTATTGAAAACAAACGACTGCTTGCATATATGAATTAGCACCGCGAATTTTGAATGTTTCAAAACTATTAAAGCAAGTTTAGCAATATTTTTTATATTTTGTCGTTACGTAACGCACACATTAACCCTCCCCCAACCCCTCGTAACGCTGCGTAACGCTACTCTTGACCCCCCCCCTTGAAGCGTTACGTAATTTAAGGACAGCCCCATAGCGTTTAGACACAAATTTTAAACTGTACCTAAACAAAACACCAAACACTGCAAAACAATATAGTACTTATTCAATAACACATATGACATTTTCATATTTTTTTAGTATATCACACACTATTTTTTCTACAAATACTATCTTTTAAATTTAAATTTATAATTATTTTTTGAAATATGCCAAAAATTTCGATCTGTTGTTCCATTCGTCATTACTAAGGTAACTAATTCACTTTTATCATTAGTGTTAAAAGTAACAATGATCTGTCAATTTTTAACATTGGTGTAATAAAATGACATTTTCAACCCTAAAAACAAATATTCAAAAGCCTTCTATTATTTATTTGTAAAAAAATTAATATTCATTAAAAATGTAAATATAATATGCATATTGGTACATTTAGGACCGCGGTATATTCATCTCTGGCTAAACTGTAAAACGAAAAACACGTAATTTTTACAACTAATGTTTGTTTGTTTCAAGGCCGGTATTTCCATCTTCGGATAAAGTGCTGGATAACTTATCTGACGGATAAATGAACAATATCGCATCAAAAAATGACATTCAATAAAATTTACTTCATTTACGCTTTTACTTCGATGCGATATTTTTTTCAGTTCTATCGGGTGCCTGAAGCTTCGCTAGTTTCAATATAGATCAGCCTCTGGCAAGAAGTATACCTAATTATTAGGGAATGATGAAAAGTTGAGCTAGTTTAATCGAGGAGAAGTTAGCATGTTACCCTGTTAAGTTAGTTAGCCGCACATAGTGAATTATAATGCCCAAAATGAAGATACTATTCTCCACAGAATTCCAAAAGGAACACTGGTTCCAAGTTTTGATATAGCGAATTCTGTTCAGAATAGTCAATCTAAACAAGGGTTGCAGTATTGATTATGTAATTTATAGGTACTGTAAATAAAGTGTTAATATGTGTAAACAGACATAATTAGTTATTAATTACTATATGGTTATATAATTATTTATTCATGTCATATTTCATTTTATGAAAAATTACGAATAATTAAATAAATTGTGTCGCGATTTGAACTGAATTTTAATTAATTAATTCGAAGCGTTAAAAAGATTTTAATAGTTTGCTGAATAAATTTTCATTTATCATTTTATTCGGTGGACAAATAAATCTTTATGGTATATTTATATGAGACACTCATTGCAAACTAAATATAGGTTAAAGTTAATTATAAGGCTAAGCGCGTACATGCGATTTTTTGTCGCGCGATGGTTCAGTCGCAAAACACACAGTGCGCTCACATGCGATTAAACAATTTCAGCGATTATTTTTTGACATTTCTTAAAACCAATGAAATGTTTATTTTTTTGTCACGTGTCCGCGTTTTAATTAATCCTGTCATTATTATACTGAAAATAAAGCACTAGAGAATATTTCCGGGAATAATCTCTGTAGCTTTTGTTTTTGTTGACATGTCAGGTAGTTATCAAAACATAAGGAAAATGAGCGAAAAAGACCAACGTTGTGCCGTATCTGACCATGAAATAAAAAACGACTTCTACAAATACCATAACTAGTAATTATATTTCTGATTACATTTATTTTGCCTTTACTCTGTGATCGAATTGTCAAAACAGACTTGCCAAATGGGCCATATAAATGTATGAAGCTAGTTATTTGCAACAGTCGATGACGTTACAATAGCCTGACAGCCTGACAGTTTAACTCCGTTGAAACAAATTTGTGAATCAAAAAATCTGATGTGGCCAGCACATTACCTTCCATCAGTTGTACGTATTTTGTATAAATGTCATACAGTTCCTAAAGTTCCTTGCAAAATATTCCATTTCTTGTACATTACCTTAGGGCAGTTGTATGTATTTTATACAAATTCCATACAGAAAGTTTATAGCAAAAGATCCTATATTTCCAGTAAAATTATAACACAAATATACTGTCAACTGCACTTGACACTGACACCTTTCAATCAGAATTTTCTTAATATAACAGCTGTTTTCAGAGTTATAGCATACGTAACTAATATACTATGATATTTAATTTCTTTATAATTTTTTAATTGTATAACCATTTAATATGAAGTATGAAATGCATTCAAGTTGTATAGAGAATAAAATATTCGTAATTATTTATAATAACATTAAATGTGAAAAAATAATATTTAACATCGTTTTTTCAAGAAAAACTGTTCTTCAAATGAGGGTACTTCCGGTTGACCAATTATAACCAAAATCTAATTAGCTCTTCACATGGATGTAACGAAGAGGAATACAAAAGAATTATAAATTGTGGTATTAGAGTTATCGCATTAGAAAACGCATACACGCGCACACGCACGCACGCACGCACGCACAAGACAATACCTTCCTTACCTAAAGGCGACGGAAGGTAAAAACATCTATATATAATTCGAGAGTTTGATAAATTAGAAAATAATTTTATTTTCTCTAACTTGTTGCCATTTGGCAACAAGTTTTCGAAAAATCTGTTATTATTTTCAATTTATTCTCACTCTCTTGTTATATTATTTGAAATATACAAACTGTTAACTCATTGTTAATATTGTTAATATTATATTATTAGTGATTAAAAAAATGCAACACGTTTCATTTTTAAGGCGACGCGACTGTCGTAACTTGATATATTCTGTCGTAGTTGTAGTTCATTTGTTATTGCGTATCTGAGTGTGTGTAAAATCTTGCTTTTAAAATGTTTGGGGTGAATTTTCTAACTACTGATTTCTAACAATTTAGATACCGAAACATTAGAATAATATCTGATGACTGTTGTAGAAAAAAAATACAAATCATTTTGTAGAATTGTTCTTTTAACAATCTGCAACTTAATATTAATACTGCTTTTAATTTGTTTTCTAAATTTTCGACAAAACAAATCCATCACACAAACGGTTTCTATGAAATCCATGTTTGTTTTCATATATTAAATATAATATAATCTTAAAATATGTTCTCATAGTCCTATGACAAAATGTCGTTTATACCTATTTGACTGTTTACGTAACGTGGCTGCGTTCAGAGTGTGTTTCATATTAAATTGATTGTTATTAAACTGAGATTGTTACAATTTCAGTTTAATTTTAACATAACATTTACTAATTGATTTTAATCTTAGAAATACTGAAATACATGTTCAGTAAAAATACTAACATCAAGCAGTTTCCATTTTCTAAATCAGGTACGTAAATACATATGTCTTCTTTTTCAGTTCATAAATACTATTTCATTTCTCAAATTATAGAAATTTTTACGTGCCACGGGTTGCAAGAATTAGCTTTTTGGAGTTCATACAGCGCCGTAACTAGGGTTTTGATGGCCTGTGGCAAAAATTTTATTTGCGGCTTCACATATTAAAAAAATTAAAACAAAATAAACTTCTGATGAGTGGTTTGCGAATTACTAGCAACTTAAACTTACATGAACATTTTATAAAATTTAAAACATCTGCAAATCGGCTTCGTTCTCATATTTTCATCAAAAATTTTGACACGATTAAAGATAAATAATATTACGAATTTAGTACGTGTCGAAATTTTACATGAAACGCGATCTAAACCGATTTGTAAATGTTTTACATTTTAGAGGAATATCTTATAAGTTGTTGGTAACTCGCTAACCGCTCATCCGCAAAAACCATCTATACTCTGTTCCATTTAATTCAGGAGATGGCGCTCGCATCAGCGCCAGTTTTAAGTAGCTGAAATTACATTTGAAAACTTGTCTCCAATTTCAGCCAATCAGAGACGTCAAAACTATTCCCTATTCTCTACAATACTGAATGGCTTAAATGGAACAAGAAATATACTAAGTATTAAATACCTAATATTGTTTATTTTTTTGAGTAATTTAAATTTCTATCATAAATTATTATTCTGATTTACTATTTTTTAACATAACTCTTTTAGAGTTCATCCTAGGCAAAAAATGTAAGAACTCTTTTATGCGTAGAAAATTACGAGCTTCAATCTTGTATTCTCGTAAAATTTTGGTACGGGCCACTGTTTTCAAGAAAATGGTCAAAAACTTATTTTTTGCACTTTTGACATAAAATGGCGGCAATATCCCAGGGCGTTAGACGATGCAAAATTAGTACGTCTTTTAGGAGGTCCCAATAAAGAGAATAAAATTTACGCCAGCTTGTCACCAATTATTTCCACAATAAACACTTTGCCGACTGGCCTGCATGTAGATAATTATTTGTTAAATTGAAAATAGTTATTTGTACTCGTATATCAAGGCTGCGAAATCACACTTTAGCGTCGTACCGAGAGAAAAATTGTCGCCGCTTGCGGCCGAGACAAGACAATCTCGAGGGTGCTAAAGGATTTCACGGACAAGGTGTACACAATAACATTTGATAAACAAAACCATGGAATTTTCAAGTGTCAAAGTGATTATTTACCTAATTTCGCGGCCGCTACCATGACAACGTCCGCGAAATGAATTTCGCGGCCGTTACCATAACAACGGTTGCGAAATTTAATTTCGCGGACTGTATTGCGACTGCGAAATGCTTATTTCGCGTCCGGTTGCACAAAAAATATATTTTGGACATATTTGATATAAACCAGATAAATGATTAAAATTTTGCGCCCGTGGCATGAGCCACCTTACCACGCCCTAGTTACGGCACTGACTTCATTCGCCAATCTCAAGACAGCTACTATACTTCATTTCACGTAAGAAAATAATGATGCGAAGATAGGTACAGTTTGATCTTGTTGTTTAATTGTACAATATCGGGGTATACTAACAGCACTTTTAAAAATATCATACAATTCTTTTGACTTACCTACTGATAATGACATTTATGATAAGGATGCAGATTATCGCTAATTTATTTTAGATAATTTCTTATTATCTCCTCTGTGGTACACTTTCCACGCCAGCAATAAGTACCCGTGAGGTGACGCCTGGTAAACGCCCAAACGGTACAAATATGTCAATATCGTTACCGATATCTGCGTACAAAGCAGATTGGCACACCCAGCAATGGGTAATATGCCGTGATGATACATTATTATTATTATTATTATTATTATTATTATTATTATTATTATTATTATTATTATTATTATTATTATTATTATTATTATTATTATTATTATTATTATTATTAAACCTGGAATTGTGAATGGTTAGGTTTACATAATGATTATATAGATTCAATGTCATACAAACTAAAACATAAATAATACAAATAATTCTCCCCTACTTGATAAAACTTCCTAAATAATCTAGTTACAAAACATTAGTTTTCCAATAAATATGTCTTCAATACTTTTAAAGGAAAATAGACCATTTTGGCCATTAATTTTTGATTGTATACTTCAAAATAATATTACATTGTAAACTCATCCACACAAACAATATTACTGAACGACAATAGTCGAAAGCCAAATCTGAGTTAAAAAAAATACACATAATTTTAATATTTCGTCGGTATACTTCTAAAAGTAATCTAGTCAGAAATTATAGAAAATGAGTTAGTGCCCAAATCTTTTAAAAATGTAATCTCTGTACAAAGAAAAATCTGTGCTAAAAATAACATTTTTACATGCTGCCCAAAGTGACCAAGTCCAATAGATTGTGTTTTATACAAGAAAAAATGACCAAGTCAAAAAATGTAATTTGTGAGATATTGCAATTGAATTTTTGCAGTAATTGAAAAATTCAGAACTTAAATGTTTCCTGCATTTTCAAATTTTGAAATACATATAATACAACTTTTTATCGTCTATTGCACGTTTAATAAATACAAATTACTGAGTTTAAAAAAAAGAAAAAAAAATTCTTAAAAAATCACCTGAAATGTTGAGCAATAACATAACCAAGAACTAAAAATCTGATGTGGCCAGCACATAACCTCTCGCCAGATATTTTACGTGGTTGTACGCATAAAACAAAAAATATTTTTATATACAAATACATATATTCATGTCTCACTATAAAATAATTGTCACATATATTTGCAATATCTACGGGATATTTTAATATAAATTATGTACAATAAGTTACTAAATACAGATTACCAAATCTAAATTTTAGGCAGGTACCAGCGATTTTCTCTTCATATTCTTGTTTTCTTTATAATCTTTCTTTTCTCTTTTTTGCTTCTTATAACTATTGTTTAATTTATTTACATTTTATTTATATTCAATATCCTGAAATTTTCTTTTTCTACTTTCCTTTTCATTTTTTTATATTCATTTTTTCGCAAATTCCTTTTACATTTTTCTTTACGTATATTCTTTTGCGTTGTTGACTTTTTTATTTTCATAATGATGTACAAATATTTTTGACAGTGGCATACAAATATTTTTGACAGTGACATTTATGTGTTATTACAAACATTTGAATTTCTTGCCTTCAAGTAGTTTGATCTGAGACATATTACATCAAATTATTTTATATGCATTTCTTTATATCTAAATCTATAGAAGATATAATAATGAATTTATATTTATCGAATAAAGAATTTAACGTTTTTTAATACAAGTATTATACACACACGCATGCACGCACGCACCCACGCACGCACGCATGCACGCTCGCACGCACGTACACACGCGCACATACACACACACACACACACACACACACACACACACACACACACACACACACGCGTACATCGTCGTAAAAATGTTATAATCGGATTCTAGGGACCTAAAACGTGCTTATTCACTAAAATCTGGATATGCGATTTTTAGCATGAATTCAATACCTGTCTTAGGTAAAAACCAGTAGAAATAAAAATTGAAAGTAGAAAAAGTATCAATATTATTAAACAAAAAATTACTTAAATTCACAAATACTTCATCTAAACAATCTATTAATTCATCTGAACCGTCAGAGTCAATAGCTGTTTCTGGAACAAGATCTATCTTTTTCCTGTCCACCGGAAGTGATTTGAACCACGCATGAAATTTTTGCTATTAAATTAAATTGTACTATTTGCTGCTAACAAGCTTTTTAATTAGTACTTTTGATGCTAAAATAAATTGTATTATATGCTGCTAACAAACTTTGTTAATTAGTACTTTTGGTGGTAAAAAGTGACCAAGTTGAATTATATTCAAAATAAATTAATGAACAAGTTATACCCCATATCCTCGTTCCAAATTCCTTTATCCTACAAAAAATTGTTATAAAACTTAAAAAGTAATGACTATTAAGAAAGGAAAATTATAAGAAAATGAGGGAAACATTTAAATCCGGATTTTTCCAATTACAGCCAATATTTAATTGCAATTTCTCACAAAGTACGTTTTTTGACTTGGTCACTTTTACCAGTATACCCATGATTTATTTGTTGTACCTTTCATGTATTTATTAAAAGTTGACTGAATTATGTTTTTAAAAGCGACACTAGCCTACCCTACCAACAAATACCAAGACGTGAGGAAGAGGATATGTACCTATATATTATTCAGAACACAAATGGATCTATCTTAGTTTCTTGACGCCAACAATCACAACACGAAGTACGTGTCTTCATTGACACAATTACTGTTTCTCCAGAGTATCATGATTTACTTTGGTTTACTTGTACAATCAATCACGATTCTAGGTTATGCTATATTACATAGTGTTCCATGTACGGAATACGGTGTACAAATCGTTAGTAACGTAAATCATAAAAGTACAGTAAGTTATCTTGGGGAATGATTAATAGTAAATTTGTTGATACTCATACTTGTACAGGGATTTATCAATAGTCCATTCAAGTATAAGTACAGAATATTTAGAATCACAGATTTTTCTCTTTACTCACTGTTTTCACTAATTCAAAATTTTGTCATTTATATTAATTTTCCAGTGACATATTTAACTATGAATATTGCGTATAGCATTTACAAATAATCATTAATTAAAAATCTATTGAGAATTTGTGAGTTTTACGAGGGTAACTAAAAAGTTTTTCTAAGAACTAAAGCACAACTTTAGTTTAAATGGGTAAATCTTAGATTTTACAAATGAATAATGAGAAGGGTTGGTAGTGATACTTACGAAAGGTATTTATATAAGTGAGTAATACAATAGCTTTTTACCTCCCGATACCCTTGGTAAGTGAGGTATATTAAATTTAAATTATAAATTATCGGTTCTTACGAGAAGCATAGTATACAGTAATTTCTTGAATCTAAAAATGCTGTTAGAAAATATATCTAATTCTAATAATTCATTTACAAATTTGTTATAATTAATACACATGTGTCTGACAAAGTGACAAGTGAACGTAGTTCGTAGTTTGTCCTTGGAGTCGGGTAAGTATATGTCAATTTAGTTCGAGATCGAGGAACAAGAAAATTTATTTTAGAGAGGATAGCTGAATCATATACCGAATTACTGACCAATTTGTATAGATATAAACATGATTGCATTCTCCTACGGTCGTCCAAGGACAGAACTCCGAATTCGATTAGACAATTATTGTAATTAAATTCATTAGTAGGTGTAGTACTGCCTTATTTGCCCCCACTGGATCGCTAGAAGCTTCTAGTTGCAGTAGCTAGAATTGAATCAATAAACCCAATAAATAAGAAATCTGGTGTGACCATCACAATACTTCTCGCCATTTACAGCCCGAGTCACAAAAAGATTAAGGTAATCTTTATTTTTGGATTAGCGAATTTTACTCTAATTTTCACAGTTTCACTCTCAGAACAGACGATGAGAATCTTGCCCAAATAGAGTGATTTTCAACTCGAGTAGAGTGTTGAAAATGCATCGCTCTTATTGAGTTCTTTATTACTCTTTTACGATTAAACTAAATTCGCTCTTAGAAGAGTATTTTTATAATTAATCTTTTAATAATTACATTTTAATCTTAAACGATGAAAATTTTTATTCTTTAAAAGTGTCAATAGTTCTCCACAAAAGTGTGAAATATAAACTTTTATTGTCAAAAATTACTCTTTATTTTAGTGATATTTGTTCATTAATGGTGTATATAGTTCTACACAAAAGGGTGAAATATAACGTTTTTTGCCAAAAAAAAAAAAACTCTTTATTTTAGTGATATTTATTCTTTAAAGGTGTACATAGTTCTCCACAAAAGTGATTTTTTCATGTTGATCTCTTAGAAGAAAACATTTCTTTTAATTTTTGATTCATATTTAGAATAGATTTCGATTTTGCTAGCTGTTGCCTCGTCCACACTATTTTCCATTATAAAGTCTTTTAATTCTTCGACATTCATTTTACATCGTTTCTAACTTCCACCATTTCACAAACCCGTTAAAACAGGAAGATCGCGTACATTACGCAGTGCAGTACAAGAACAGAATAACAGAAAGCAAATATACGGCGCATGCGTACAGCGTACGGCGCATGCGTGGAACGCGAATAGTACACTTCATTGAGTGAATATAGCTATTATATAATCTAAAACGCTAATTTTACTCTTTATAGAGTAAATTTTAACAAATATTAGAGTAAAATATTTAAATTAATTTAATAAGAGTACAATTTGCTTTTTTAAAGTGTACATTTTACTTTAATGAAGAGAAAATTATACCAATCAAACAAGTACATTTTAATCGACATTTGATAACAGTGTAAAAATTTTACACTTAAAGATGAAAATATTTTCATCTTCATTTGAGTACCCATATTTTACTCATTTCGATTAGATTTTAATCAAGTAGATGAAAGTATACTCAAATTTTACTAAAAAAAGTTTTGACTCCGTAGAAGATTAAATTTTTCGCTCTTCTGTTTTGAGAGTGTTATTTCTTAAAATATAGGCTAATCTAATCCAAGTAACTACCAATTTTTAAACTCCTCAACAGGATTAAATCCCAATTACAGAGTGACATGAGGCGTTGCTCTAACCATTGAGCCACCGGAGCTATAATAAAATGAAGATTAAATTTTAAATACCGGGATAGAATAGAATAGAACACTAATTCAAAAATGAGGATTAGCTTAAACATTTTTGTGAATCTTTAATTTTTATTAATCTAAATACATATCTACTTATTTACTTATGCTGGAATTGAGTTCCTTTTCTATTGTTCTATTTACTTTTTTCTTTTTAAAACGTTACTAATATTATTTTTAAATGATTAGATCTTTGATAGTGACATTTATCCGTAAGTTACATACATTTTAATAACTGCGTTTTGATTGTTTAAAGCGTAGGCTCTGGGATTTAAATTATAGATAATTTTATAAATTTATCCATAAAATATATAGAAAAAGTATTAATGCAAATCTAATGAAAATTTAATAATCTTTAATTTTTATAATAACATTAATCTTGAAAAACTAACAATTAAAGGTATTTTTCCAAGAAAAACTATTTTGAGCTTCTAGTAACGTGCCATTTCCGGGTATCCTATTTTCACCAAAACCTAATGGGCTCTTTCCATTACAGAAAATGTTCGTAATACAATGTTTCAAAATTTTCTGAATGATAATATTTGAGTTAGAGTGGAGGATCCACACATACATACACACAGACATCATCGTGAAAATGTTAAAATTGGATTCTATAGGGTCCTTAAAACGTGGTCTTTTACCAAAATCTCGATATGCGATTTTTAACGCCATCCCTATACCTCCCTTATTAAAGGTAGCGGGAGGTAAAAAGCTTTGTTTTGAATTAGGATCACAATATTAAGTTTGCCATTATAATAAAATATCATACTTCTTGCAAATAGCGTTTAAAATTTTTAAATACACGTTGCTCGGCAATCCGTGACTAATGAAATCTTGTTATTAAACAATCGTTTCACAAACTTGAAATAAATAAATAAATAAATAAATATATCATCACGGCTTATTACCCATTGCTGGGCGTGCCAATCTGCTTTGTACACAGATGCGGTAATGATGAAATATTTGCACCGTGCGGGCGCTTACCAGGCGTCACCTCACGGGCACTCACTGCTGGCGTGGAGAGTGCACCACAGGGGTCAATTTTGTGCCATTTAAAATTGGAAAATATTTGGCGTCGGTCGGGATCGAACCCGGTTTCCCAGATTCGCGACCTGACACTCAGGCACGCGGCCACGAGAAACTGATAATTAAACATCAGTTCTACGCACTATTTTAGATAAATATTATTTTAGTTAAATTTTAGAATTTAAGGTAATAAATAGGTTATACCCGTATTTTAATAATATCTAAATATTTTCTCTAAATTTGATTAGGGTCGCTTACCCAATTATATTCGTTAACACATATGGAAATAATCTGAGCATAATAATTAAATTCAAAGGCTTTTCAGTTTCACTGACGAAGGGCTCATAGGTTTCTATGTTAAACAAATCCAATTTTATTGGTGCCAAACACAAAAGAAACCTTCAAAGTTAAAATAAAGGCTTGGCGTGCTGACAAATATTCCACATGTAGCAATAAGGGTAACAGTTGATTTAGCAGTGTATAGAATATCCTGTCAAAGTAATTTTAACAATAAGCTAATAACCTTTCATTGTTTATGAATTCATGCTTCGTGAATACTTAATGTTTAACTTCATGGAAAATACATATAGCGGCGCCCTATTTTATATTTTATGCAGACCTCAATATTAAATTTATTACGCCGTTAAATAAGTGTCAGGAAGTGTGAAAGAAAATAAAATAAGACGATGAAATTGTGTCGGTGGTTGCCGCAGTATAACGATGTAAAGGCTGATGTTTTACGTTTTGTGTCAGATTAAATTATTCCATAATATTATAAAGTAATTTCCAAGGTAATAAGAGTATTATCGCTCGAGGTAATGTGGGCGAATTGCTTGATAATATCAAACAAAATAATGAATGAGTGGATTTTTTAGTCCTCACGTTTTGTGTATGGTACAATATAGGTTTTGTTTGTTTTCAAAACAAAACAGTGTTTTCAGTTTGGACAAAACTCAAATATTTAGTACAGTTACAATATTATTTATAAATTCGTAATGCATACCTCCTATAATGTGTACATAAATTTAATTTCATGTTTCACATCATATATAAACATTTTATGACGATGATGAGCATTGCAAAATATTTTTGTATTAAAAAACATATCAGTTTCTAATAAACACGGAATAATAAGTTCAGACATTATTTAAAAATCTGGTGTGGCCAACACAATACCTCCCGCCATGTACCGCCCGAGTCACAAAAAATTAAGCTAATCCGTATTTTTGGATTAGCAAATTTTACACTAATTTTGGCAGTTTATTTCTTAAAATATAGTCTAATCTAATCCAAGTAACAACCTATTTTGATAACAAAATGAAGATGAAATTTTAAATACCGGGATAAAATAGAATTCACTAATCCAAAAATGAGAATTAGCTTAAACTTTTTTACGAATCGTTAATTTTTATTAATTTAAATACATACCAACATATTTACATATGCTGGAAACTGTATTGATTTCCATTCCTATTGTTCTATTTACTTTTTTCTTTTTAAAACGTTACTATTATTAATTTGAAATGATTAGTTCTATGACAGTGACATTTATCTGTCAGTTACATACATTTGAATAACTGCACAACCAAGGAGTTTTGTTTGTTTAAAGCGTAGATTCCGAGATTTAAATTATAGATAATTTTATAAATTTATCCATAAAATATATAGAAAAAGTATTAATGCAAATCTGTAAAAAATTTAATAATCTTTAATTTTTATAATAATATTAATGTCGAAAAAATAACATTTAAAGGTATTTTTCGAAGAAAAACTATTTTGAGCTTCTTGTAAATTTACATTTCCGGTTATCCGATTTACACCAAAATCTAATAGGCTCTTTACATTACAGAAAAAGTCCGAAATACAAGGTTTCAAAATTTTCTGAATGATAGTATTTGAGTAAGTGTTGAGGATCCACACATACATAGGTACATACATACATACACACACACACATACGCGCGCGCGCTCACACATACGTACACACATACACACAGACATCATCGTGAAAATGTTGAAATTGGATTCTAGGGACATTAAAACGTGGTCATTTACAAAAATCTCGAAATTCGATTTTAGCATAATCCCTATAACTTCCTTACCAAGGGTAGCGGGAGGTAAAAAAAACCAGGGTTGTGCATCTACGCGTAATCTATGATAGATTATTTACATCAGTAGTAGTATACGATGTCGGTTTTTCACCAGAATAGTATAATTAGCAACACAACAAAACTGGTGGTTCTCAGTCCAACTAGTGACATATAGTGATGTGCAAACTTCGGAAACTTGCATATTGCAGAGAGTTGGGCGGCGCATGCGCAGTGTAGCTTTGAAATGTAAGGCTTGAAACTTTCATTTTTCCAATTTTTCAATTGAAATTTTCAATATTCTACTTTCAAATAGCACAACACTAGTGACACCTATTGGTTACTACGTAAAATACTCCACTTCACTATTTCAATAAAAAGAACGCTACTTTCAACGGCTCATTAAAATATACCTGGTAAACTAATAATCAGTACTAGTAATATTTTTCGTGCGTTTGTAAGCAAAAATAAAACAAAATAATTATAGTCTACACGCGTGCTGGCAATATACAAATTTTAATCACGTAAACAACATCATTGTCTACGCGTAGACAATGACATATTTTACGTAGCATAGATTACAGATACAACCCTGAAAAAAAAACAACATATATCGGTTAATTTTAAAAAAATGAATCCTGTTTGAAACTTTATAACTCCGGAGTACATTGAGATATGGATTTGAATTTTTTATCTCCTGCAGAAAAGGGGTTGAAAAGTATTCCTACCAAATTTTAAATATTTCAAGTTTGGGCAAATTATCTCGTGATTTTTTTCTGGTAATGGCACCTCACTTAATAGTCCAGTCAACGAACGCTCAAAAGGTGGGTGTAAAATGCATGGAGGGTGTCACAATTTTTAACATATGGGCTTTGTTTGGAGTCGTTAGGAGGTAAACATACTAAAAGTCCCCGGAAATAGGTGGTAAGCGTGGTGCAGGGGGAATCGAGAAGGTATCTATTTTTGGTTATTTGCTTATATCTTGAAGACGGTACGTCTTAGCAAAAAAGTCGTTATATACAAAATGAAAGCTGATAAAATTTTCTACATTTTTGCTTTTTTTATGGGAATTTTTCTGTAAACAGAAGAGATGAGGTGCTAGAGAAAAAAGTTTAATGAAGAACGACTGAAAAATATTTTTTTTCGAAAACTTGCGGATTTTGATAGCGGATATCTCATAAACGATTGGAGATACAAAAAAAAAACTTTAAAAAGCAATAATATAGGAAATTGTAAGCTTTCATTTTGTGTAGAACAACTTTTTTGCTAAGACGTAACGTCTTTAAGGTATAAGCAAAAAACCAAAAATAGATACCTTCTCGGTGCCCCCCTGCACCCGGCTCACCACCTATGGCCGGGGACTTTTAGTATGTTTACCTCCTAACGACTCCAAACAAAGCCCTGAAGTTAAAAATTGTGACACCCTCCATGTATTCTACAACCTCTTTAGTGACTGGACTATAAGTAAATCTGAGTCATCTGAGATCATTGCAACTTGATATCATTAAAAAAATTGGCACGATAATAAAATTACTGAAGAACTTCTAGGGAAGAGATGGCCACTTTCTGTATTAAGCGACTGATAGAAACTGAATCAATTTTCAGAAAAGTTGTCTTTTGGTCTTCCTAGGTCTCTTTTGTCTAATACGTTCGTTATTCATATATATTTGTCTCACCAGTCTATCTTCGTTCATTCTGATCATGTGGCCCCACCAAGCTAGCTGTCTCTCATCGATGAAGTCCAACACAGACTTACATTGTAGTTTTTCTCGAATCAATTCATTTCTGCTTCTATCTCGTAGTGTTACTCCCAGTTAGTGATAAGTCGTCCGTTCAATTTAAGTGAGTCAGTTCATTTTGCTCCGCTCCGGAAAAACGCACAAGCACTCTTTATGCGTGCTGTAACTGCTGTACTCACTTGCGCGAGTGTCGTGTTTTGAACGACGAGCGTAGCATTAGCCACAGAATACTACACTAACAGAAGCGCATCAAGCTCCTTGAAATGAAACAGAAACTCGATCCAAGCGCTATCTAGTATCCATCAGGATATATTAACGTGTATACGAGGGAAATATACATCTGTATTCCAAATTAATGCTGCAATTCTGCACAAATCTGTAAGTCTTACAGATCTGTAAATCTGTAAAAAACTGAGAAAACGCATCTATTTTTGTTGATAAATATCCAATTTTTTTTATCTTATTCTGTTGGTCGCGAGAGCCTTTATTTCGGACCAGGTTTTTCCCGCTTCTTTTAGGACAGATCTTCTCCAAGTTGTGTCTGGGCGCCCTTTGCTCCTAGAACCTTGTGGGTTCCAATCTAGGGTCATTTTTGCAATGTTGTTTTCTGTTCTCCTCAGTGTATGTCCTATACAGTTCCATTTGCGTAGTTGATTTAGGTTACTTAGATTCCACAAGTTTTCATTACTAATGTATTGTGGTCAGAAAATCTTAAGTATTCTTCTCAAACATCGATTTATGAAAACTTGTAATTTGGTAATATTAACATTTGTAATTTTCCAGGTCCGACAACCGTATATAACATTTGTTTTAAAAATTCGTAGTTTTGTTTGTGTGGAGTATATATTGCATTTCCAAACTGCGTTTAGTAGCCCGAAAGATTGTCGTGCTTTGTTTAGGCGGTTTACTATATCTTAATTTGTTCCGCCTTCAACTGTTATGATACTGCCTAGATAAGTGAACTGTTTACGTTTTCTATAACACAGTCACCTAATGTGAATTCGTCGGTGTTATTTGTGTTTAGTCTTATGTTTGTATTAAGGGCCATCGCTCAAGGTCATTCACTCCAACTTCAGGTGTACCTCAGGGCTCTGTACTTGGACCATTGTTGTTCATATTATTTATCAATGATATTGTTGATGTTGTTAATAATTCAAAATGTTTATTGTTTGCTGATGATTTAAAAATATTTCATAAAATTACAAATATTGACGATTGTCTTCAACTTCAATCTGATATCAACAACATCAATCAATGGGCACTGAGTAATGATTTGTTTTTTAATATCGACAATGTTTAGTATCGAATTCAATTATACCATGAATGATCAAACATTGAAAAGACAAACAACAGTGAAAGACTTGGGTATAAACTTCAACAATAAGCTCCAATTTACACTTCATTTAGAGTTGCTAATATCTGAAACTTATAGAATCTTAGGCTTTGTGCTTCGCTCATCACGCAACTTTAAAAATGTAAATACCATATTAAGCTTATATTTTTCATTTGTGCGATCAAAACTAGAGTATGGTTGTATAGTCTGGAACCCATACTACGCAACCCATATAAACAAAATTGAAAGTGTACAAAAAAAATTCTGTAATCTGCATTATTATCATTTGTATCGCGCATGGCCGAATATGAAATATGAGGACGCGGTAACCTTCTTTAATCTCGAACCCCTAATAATACGGCGCGACAAATGTCAATTACTATTTTTATATAAATTAATTAACAATTTAATTAGCAGCCCCTTACTTTTGGCTGAACTCAATTTTCATACACGGCCATGTAATACCCGTTCAACCATTTTATTTCTCTGCGATCTCTCAAGAACAAATTGTCATTATTCTAGTCCGATAAACTCTATGTGCCGATTATTCAATAAATTCAGCAATGAACTTGACTTAAGCGATTCTATGTCTAAATTCAGTAGCAAAATCGAGAAATGTTTGAGAAATCGCCCAGAAAATTAGTTGAATTACAAACCTATTCTATTTATATATTTCGCTAATATTTTTGTATCATATTTTGCTGTAATTAATTGTAAAATTGTATTAACACTTTTGTCTTGTATATTCCATACTAATATTACTCTGTAATTGGGAATTGTTTCCTGTTGGGTGATAAATAAATAAATAAATAAATTATGCTTTTTGTTTTATGGACATTAATTTTTAAGCCGACTTTTGCAGCTTTGTTTTACATTACAACTTATGAAAATAAACAAATAAAATTATAATAGTGCAAAATGTAATGATTCAATCATACCTCAAACATTAAATTTGTAGATTTGAATTGAAATACGAGGAAATAGCAGACATAGACGTAAATTAATTATGTTTATCACAATTAGAAATTCAAGTCTTCAAATTCAAATGCTGAAAGTAGTTTTCATATTCAAATCGGAACATTAGTTTACCTTGAATCTGGAACCTCCGTTGATTTTAAAACATTTAATACCATAGTAAATTATTATATAGTGCAAATGATTCAATCATACCTGGAACATTTCATTTATAGACTTGAATTGAAATATGAGTAAATAAGACATAGACGTAGATGAATATTGTTTATCACAACCACAAATTATATCATAATATAATAATGCTATAAAATATGAAGAATCAAAACATCATAACCTCCGTGTCATGTCACAAACACAAACAACTGTCATCTCAACCATCAACAGAAAGCACGGCACAGACATAAGTGCGAGCTTGCCGTCTTCTTATTGGTCAAAATTTCAAAAAGCTCCCCCGTTTTCATCTGGAATGAGTTTACAAAACTCAGATACTGCCTGCACTCCTGTGGCATTAGCTCAGCTGCTCCGTGCTGTATTTCGTGCAGCTGTACTACTGTGCAGTTTACTGAGCGGTTAGTCATCTGTGATAGTGTGCTGTTAAATGAACGATGAACGATCTAAAGAGCATAGCACGTAAACGATAGCACAGAGCGAGAACTTACGCAGAGATAGTGTTAATTGGTGAGCTTGTGCAAATTAAAGAGCCATTCGTTCATGCCTCATTAAAGTGTGTCGTTCAAAATGAACGACTCATTCATGAACGACATAGAGGTGTGGCTTTAAGTTCCGGCAAGTTGTCAATAAAACACAAGTAAATTAAGTCACAAGCAAAATTTTATTATCGACCTTCACAATATTCTCCCTCTAACTCTACACAACGATTCCAACGTTACTCCCACAATTGGAAGCACCCTTGGTAATCCTTCGAAGTTAACCCGTTCAGCACCGCGGTTACAGCTTACTTGACCTCATGCATGCCGCCATGATGAGTTCCCTTGAGGTGTGACTTCATCTTGGGGAATAAAAAAAGTCGCAGGGGGCGATATCGGGGCTATAGGGTGGGTGCGGCAACGTTGGAATGCCTTTTTCGCCAAAAACTCTTGCACAATGAACGAGGAACGGACGGCGCGTTATCTATCGTAGTGCAAGATTCAGTCGTTCTTGGCGAGTTAGGGCCGCACACGGAAAATGCGTGCCCGCAGCCGCTCCAGGATGCCTACACAAAACTGTCCAGTCACTGTATGGCCGGCAGGAAGATATTCGCGATGAACGATGCCGCTGATTTCGAAAAAAACGATCAACATTGCCTTTAGTAGCGATTTGGACATTCTGTCTCTTAGTGATGCACGCGAGGCGAGACGAGATGAGAAACATAAAATATCGATCTCGTCTCGTTTTCGGTTCTGTAATCTCGATCTCGCTCTCGTTCTCGCACATTTTTTTGGGTCGTACGAGAGTCTCGCTATAAAAATAAACGCATGCGCACTACGTATTTACGTAACTGTTTAACTACAAGAGACAAGTTCGCACCAATAACACCGTCTTCCATGTATTTGCGTATAACTATAATAAAGAGACGAAACACTAAATTCTGGTCACCAAATTATTTCAATACGAATATAATGTTTATTCATTTACGGTCACCAGAAAATGTGATAAGTTCGTAAAAAATTTAATTTACCTCTAAAATATCCAATTTGTCATGAAATTGTGATCTCTAAACTATTTCAATACGAACATCTGTTAACACATTCTATCATCGGTAAAATGAATTAAACATTAAAAAAATATTTTTTGTAACTAAAAGTACCTACAATTTTTCATTAAATATATGCCACTATTCAAGTAAGATTAAGTCATTAAAAACCGCTACATTGGTAACCTGCCGGGAACCAATCTCTTCGCTTCTCTTCCTGTTGGCTCCCATCGACGATTAATATAACATCCTTTACTTTGCAGAGGCGACAATAGTTTTATTAACCGTGGTTTTAACTGGGGTGAATTAGGGTATGAAATATTGGAGGAAACTAGTTCTATTGGATGCAATACCGATTTTGTCTTTATTTGTGCATTTCCTCGCTCTGGGGACGATACTAATCGAATCGACTCTATATAGACTCAAAAAATATAGTGAATTCATATAGTTTTCACATTTACGTGTTCTATGCATGAATTAACGTTGACTCCACTCCTTGTACGGTGCATTTCTCATTGAATTTATGAATTAAAGCTATAAAGTTACAAATACTTTTTATTGCAAGACTCTCGCGAGAATCTCGCGAGATTTCTCGCTTCTCGCAGTTGTTATATCGATCTCGTCTCGAATTTTAAACTGCAATCTCGCTCTCGTTCTCGTCTCGCATAATGCAACGATACGAGACGAGATGCGAGAGTACTCTCGCCTCGTCGTGCATCACTATTCTCTCTCGTTGGCCGCTTCCCACTCTTTTCCACCCACGTTTATTTTCGACATGCACTCGTCTCAGTCGTCTCCGTACACCACCTGCAATTTTCGGAGGATTTCCGAGTTTTTCGCCAGATTTCACTTAAAATTGGATCACAACACGTTGCTTGTAATATGAGTCACTCATTTTCACGACGCCACTAAAAAAGTTACTTTCGAAAAACAAGCGTAAGACACAAACCAAACGTGCTATAGACTTCAAACTTCGACTGGAATTAAAGAAAGGTCCCCGCTTTTCAGAGATATGTTTACAAACGACGCAGTGTTGCCAGTTCCCGAGTTATAACTAAATTCCCGGAACTTATTTGCCACACCTCTGTATCACTACTCCCAGTACTCTTCTTAAATATTTCATTTCAAGTGCTTGAATTTTACTTTTGTTATAGATAATACTCAAGATTCGCAGCAGTATGTTAAAATGAATCTGTACATTAGTTCTCCAATATACTATTTACAATAAAGTGGGTAAAAGTAATAAATTTTGAAATGTCAATAGCGATTTTATTTGAATTATTTAAAATTATAGGTTTAAACCTTGTTTCATAAATATTGTATTTATTATTTATAAACAGATTATAAAGTATCTATCTACATTGTTTGATATTTGTGCATCATTTATTATAATAATAGCAGAATATAAAATATGACATAATGATAAATTAATTTGGAATTAATATAGAATGTGAAGAGGTCGTGTAATATAATCCCAGGGATTTCATACTGACAATCCCGTGGTTTAGACCCGTTCTTATCACCCGAAGCCCAGGATTATAATAATTGATATACTGGGATTTTCGAGATTGACATTGATAATTTCAAGGTTGTAATAGAGTAATTGATTACACAATATGTAGTTTGTATTACAATATAGAAAGACCTACATTCATTTATGATTTTTTAAAAATATTCAAAGTCTGATATAAATTTAAAATTGTACACTATCAATTCCCTGATAATTCACAATTCACTTATACGAATAATATTGTTAGTTTTTCTTTGTTTCGATTAACAAGCAAATAAGCTGGCCACTAGATTACACTACAGCGCACCGTATACAACATAATTGAAGTACTTTTTGACAAAAACGGGTTATTATAAATAAAAGTTATCTACAAATAATCGGCCTGATTCTGGTGACCATTGTATAAAATACGATATTATAATCTATACCATTACGATTACAATGTGCTATAAGATATGGTAAACATTTGGTATTCCGGTGTACACATGATAATCGCATAGTAGAGTTATTGTATTAAATACGATATTGTAATCGGCAAATTGCAGTGAAGCCAACATTTTAAAATTATATAAGAAAAACAAAGCATATATACTTTTAAGTTGTCACTTATTCCGATATTAATATATTTATTTCTGTAAAATTAATATTTTATTTATTATTAAATAAATTAAAATTTGTATATAATTGAATTCTTGTGAAAAACCAAGTATTAATGTATACAACGATTGGTGACACTGATTCCGACATAACCTTAAAATTTAAGTTAGCATATATGACAGCTTGTGGCTTTGGGTAACAAACGTGAGCAAAAATTGCAAGGCTGTTAGGATCTGTGGGGATTTTACAAATAGTTTGTAACTTTTCTCCAAAGCAATAACAACCACACTTTTTTATTTATGTACGGGTATACTTACTTTAAAATTAGTCGGAATAGCAATTTCTTCACGTTCTGGAGCTCGAAAATTTGATACCAACTCAATTATTATTATTCAATAATTGACGAGATAATCAAAAAATGTTCCTAAAAACTTCCGGCAGTGTTAGAGGATCACTTACATCACGTAATTGCTTTCTCTGTATCAGTAATTCGTGTCTAATGTATCAATAATAAATATCTAAATTATTATGTTTTAATGAAATACTTTACCTGTTTCATTCATTTTCTACCATTTTTGGCAAAATAACTCTACTCATAACCTAAATAATGCAGATAAATCGAGCTGAGATTAGTCTTAACGAAAACCATAAATCTATACCATAATGGTAACGAACACAATTCTGTCAAAGTCATAAATGGTCACCTGAATACGAATTACATGCAATGTGGTGTAGAATACTAGAATTGTATACGACACGATATTGTATTGAAACCAATGGTCACCAGAATACCATTTCAATGAATAATTGAATACAATACCATAATGGTATTTTACAGTATCGTATTCTATACAATGGTCACCAGAATCAGGCCGAATATAATAATAATAATAATAATAATAATAATAATAATAATAATAATAATAATAATAATAATAATAATAATAATAATAATAATAATAATAATAATAATAATAATAATAATAATAATAATACTAATAATAATAATAATGATAATGATAATGATAATGATAATGATAATGATAATGATAATGATAATGATAATGATAATGATAATGATAATGATAATGGTAATGATAATGATAATGATAATGATAATGATAATGATAATGATAATGGTAATGATAATGATAATGATAATGATAATGATAATGATAATGATAATGATAATGATAATGATAATGATAATGATAATGATAATGATAATGATAATGATAATGGCAATGATAATGATAATGATAATGATAATGATAATGATAATGATAATGATAATGATAATGATAATGATAATGATAATGATAATGATAATGATAATGATAATGATAATGATAATGATAATGATAATGATAATGATAATGATAATGATAATGATAATGATAATGATAATGATAATGATAATGATAATGGTAATGGTAATGATAATGATAATGATAATGATAATGATAATGATAATGATAATGATAATGATAATGGTAATGGTAATGGTAATGGTAATGATAATGATAATGATAATGATAATGATAATGATAATGATAATGATAATGATAATGATAATGATAATGGTAATGGTAATGGTAATGGTAATGATAATGGTAATGATAATGATAATGATAATGATAATGATAATGATAATGATAATGGTAATGATAATGGTAATGATAATGGTAATGATAATGATAATGGTAATGATAATGGTAATGATAATGGTAATGATAATGATAATGATAATGATAATGATAATGATAATGATAATGATAATGATAATGATAATGATAATGATAATGATAATGATAATGATAATGATAATGATAATGATAATGATAATGATAATGATAATGATAATGATAATGATAATGATAATGATAATGATAATGATAATGATAATGATAATGATAATGATAATGATAATGATAATGATAATGATAATGATAATGATAATGATAATGATAATGATAATGATAATGATAATGATAATGATAATGATAATGATAATGATAATGATAATGATAATGATAATGATAATGATAATGATAATGATAATGATAATGATAATGATAATGATAATGATAATGATAATGATAATGATAATGATAATGATAATGATAATGATAATGATAATGATAATGATAATGATAATGATAATGATAATGATAATGATAATGATAATGATAATGATAATGATAATGATAATGATAATGATAATGATAATGATAATGATAATGATAATGATAATGATAATGATAATGATAATGATAATGATAATGATAATGATAATGATAATGATAATGATAATGATAATGATAATGATAATGATAATGATAATGATAATGATAATGATAATGATAATGATAATGATAATGATAATGATAATGATAATGATAATGATAATGATAATGATAATGATAATGATAATGATAATGATAATGATAATGATAATGATAATGATAATGATAATGATAATGATAATGATAATGATAATGATAATGATAATGATAATGATAATGATAATGATAATGATAATGATAATGATAATGATAATGATAATGATAATGATAATGATAATGATAATGATAATGATAATGATAATGATAATGATAATGATAATGATAATGATAATGATAATGATAATGATAATGATAATGATAATGATAATGATAATGATAATGATAATGATAATGATAATGATAATGATAATGATAATGATAATGATAATGATAATGATAATGATAATGATAATGATAATGATAATGATAATGATAATGATAATGATAATGATAATGATAATGATAATGATAATGATAATGATAATGATAATGATAATGATAATGATAATGATAATGATAATGATAATGATAATGATAATGATAATGATAATGATAATGATAATGATAATGATAATGATAATGATAATGATAATGATAATGATAATGATAATGATAATGATAATGATAATGATAATGATAATGATAATGATAATGATAATGATAATGATAATGATAATGATAATGGTAATGGTAATGGTAATGGTAATGGTAATGGTAATGGTAATGGTAATGGTAATGGTAATGGTAATGGTAATGGTAATGGTAATGGTAATGGTAATGGTAATGGTAATGGTAATGGTAATGGTAATGGTAATGGTAATGGTAATGGTAATGGTAATGGTAATGGTAATGGTAATGGTAATGGTAATGGTAATGGTAATGGTAATGGTAATGGTAATGGTAATGGTAATGGTAATGGTAATGGTAATGGTAATGGTAATGGTAATGGTAATGGTAATGGTAATGGTAATGGTAATGGTAATGGTAATGGTAATGGTAATGGTAATGGTAATGGTAATGGTAATGGTAATGGTAATGGTAATGGTAATGGTAATGGTAATGGTAATGGTAATGGTAATGGTAATGGTAATGGTAATGGTAATGGTAATGGTAATGGTAATGGTAATGGTAATGGTAATGGTAATGGTAATGGTAATGGTAATGGTAATGGTAATGGTAATGGTAATGGTAATGGTAATGGTAATGGTAATGGTAATGGTAATGGTAATGGTAATGGTAATGGTAATGGTAATGGTAATGGTAATGGTAATGATAATGATAATGATAATGATAATGATAATGATAATGATAATGATAATGATAATGATAATGATAATGGTAATGATAATGGTAATAATGATAATGGTAATAATGATAATGGTAATAATGATAATGATAATGATAATGATAATGGTAATAATAATGATAATGATAATGATAATGATAATGATAATGATAATGATAATGATAATGATAATGATAATGGTAATAATAATAATAATGATAATGGTAATAATAATAATGATAATGGTAATAATAATAATGATAATAATAATAATAATAATAATAATAATCGATTATGTTCAACTAGCAAATACGGGTATCTGTGTACAACTGTTTCACGCGTCATTTTTATCATAATTTGGAACTAACGTTTTAGTTTGTCTTTAGCACACTACATTATCATGATTATGATGAATGTATTGAATATAACATTAAGAAATCTGATGTAGGCAGCACATTACCTTCCGTCACTTCTTTGTATTTTGTACAAATTCTACACAGAAAGTGTCTTGCAAGAGATACCATATTTCCATTACCTTAAGTCAATTCTATGTATTTTGTACAAATTCCATATAGAAAGTTTCTTGTAAGAGATTGTATATATTTCCAGTAATATTATAACACAAACATACTATGTCAATAGCACTTGACACGGACATTTGTCAATCAGAATTTTCTTATTATAGTAGATGTTTCCATGGTTATAGCACAGCTGGCTGCTTTATGATATTTAATTTCTTTATAATTTTTTAATTCTATATCCGTTCAATATGAAGTATAAAATGTAATCAAATCGTATAAAGAATTAAATGTTCTTTAAAATTTATAATAACATTAAATGCGAAAAAATGATATTTGAACAGCGTGTTAATATCTTCAAATGAGGGTCGATCAATTATAACCAAAATATAATCATACATACATACTGTTGATATAGGCGACACAGATTTATTCAATAATTGTAAGCTTGTTTTATTGAGTTGGCTAGACAGTTTTTTGTTAGTACGTTTTCGTAGTCTATATATTTTAAAATACGTTATTTTGTAATAAATAATTATAATTCTAAATAAAAGCATTTTCTTTGAACTCTGTTTAATTGTTCTGCAATACCTTAAACAAAACATACATACAGACATCATCGTAAAAATAGTAAAATCATATTCTAGGGACCCTAAAATGTGCTTATTCATTAAAAACTCATCATCGAATTTTTTGACCAAAGACAATACCTTCCTTACCTAAAGGTGACGGAAGGTAAAAATAAATTTCATAAGGCAATCTGTGAACGTACGAGTCCATGTTTTACAAAGGATGAGTGCGATAACAGGCCTTATGAAATTGTTGTTTTTATATTATTTTATATTGAGGTTATTTCATAATTTTATTAGATTTTTAAAATGCCACTTGTTAAAAATAAGACTTAGTGTTTTTTTTTGTCGGAAGTAGGTACGCTTCCCGCTAAAATTTTTAATTTTACAGATGAAAATTTATTGTTAACTGACAGCATTCTGAGGTTTATGTCATTTATCTGTCAGTTTTGAAAGTAGTCATAGTTAATATTTAACCACTGGTTAATTTTTTTAACCAATGAAGTATGTTGACGTATAACAAAATTAAAGTATAAATGTGAGGAAGAAGACCAAGTCCGAAGATTATCAATATTGGACTGAAGTAGACAGTGATCTGCATTTGAATTGATAGTTTTAAATAGCTTTAGATCATCAGCATATAGCTATGAGTTGGAGTATTGTAAGCAACGTGTGATATCATTGATAAATGGATTAAATAAAAGCGGCCCTAGGTTAGATCCCTGTGGAACACCTGAACAGGGAGTGAAAAAGTCAGATTTAAAGTTATGATATTGAACAAAAAGTTTGCGATGTGAAATATATGAACGTATCAAGCATAATAGATCAGTAAAAAAATGAAACTGACGCTGCAATTTGAATAATAAAACATCATGATTTAAGTCTCATTTCCACCGATTGTCTTAATGATTAAGATCTATAATTAATATATAAGCGCAATGCGCAAAAATGTTTATTATATGGCAACGTTTATTACCATTTCCAGCTATGCATAAGGCTTAATGCTTAAGAACCAAGAGCAATGCTTAAGAACAAAAGCTTGCAAACTCCAAGGTTTAAGGCGTAATGCCTAAGCGTAATTGTGAGATGAAAATACATATCTGTCATAAGTCTTTCTTTATTTTCTAATCTGAACTGTCAGCTGTCAGTCTATTTTATATTTATTAAGTTTTTTTAATTTTTAGATATTGATATAGATGCCAAAAATTATGTATATGACATGTGAAGAAAAGAAGAATTACTGCTGCAATGACAGTCTGCTAGAGTTAAAAAATAAAAAGGATAAAAAATATGACATTTCTGTCGAATTAGTCACTAAACAAAGTAGCTGGAAATGGTATCCTAATAAAATAGCATATATATATATATATATATATATATATATATATATATATATATATATATATATATATATATACCGTGTCTGTCTTATGGCCATTTGCACCACCTATAGTTAAAGTCCTAACTACAGGTTATCGAAAACAGTGCATATCGAAATTTTGACAGTAATATTAAATAACTCATTTGACATTTCTTTTCGATACGATATTGTCAACTCAACGACCAGTTAAAATTTAACTATAAGCTGTGCAACTTAACATTAAAGGTGTACATAGGAGATTAACATGGGAAATCAGTTTTTTGCAAATTCCTACTCGCCTAATTATTTTAAGCAAAAATGCGTCAAATAAAAGTATTAGGGCATAAAATTCTACATCTAAATCAATATACAGAATTAGTTTTACATGCTTTGTAACGACAGATTTTAAATACGAAAATGTCGAAAATTGTTAGAAACGTCAAACAAGATAACTTACGTTGTGACAGATAAAACGTCAAGCATTTATTATTTTCTATTCAATTCCATGGCTGTCGATATTTTCAACGTAATTTTCAACATTTTCACAATTAATTTCTGTCGTTACAAAGCATGTAAAAGTAATTCTGTTTATTGATTTAGATGCATAAATTTATGCCCTATAACTTTTATTTGGCGCATTTTTGCTTAAAATAATTAGGCGAGCAGGAAATTGCAAAAAACTGATTTCCCATGTTAATCTCCTATGTACAACTTTAAGACAGACACATGGTATATATATATATATATATATATATATATATATATATATATATATATATATATATATATATATATATATATATATGGGTGCCCATTTTATATGTTCCCGCCTGAAATTTTAAGAATAGCCAAACAGAATACATTTCATTAGCCACTTGGTGAATATTAATACTTTAAATCGAATAATCACAGTAGGTATAAGAGCAAAACAAAATTTTAGAAACCAAGTCACTTATGAAATGTACCATGGATTGCCTATTCATGAATTTTGTGTATAAAATTTATCTGTTTAAAAATATTTGGATATTAGGAAAATAAATTCTGGGATGCAGTTATGTAATTATTTATTATTTACTTCAACGTTTCGATCCTACCAGGAGAATCTTCAGGAAGAAATAATTGTTTTTTTTTACAATTACAGATGTACATATTTTGCCGTCAAAGGCATTCATAATTTAAAGAATTTGTGAGTCAGTGATAAAATTTATTTCAATTATTTCTTTCTGAGGGTAATCCTGGTAGGATCGAAAAGTTGAAGTAAATAATTAATAATTACATGCCTGTATACCAGAATTTATTTTCCTAATATTAAAAATATTTGTTTTTATTTTCATTAATGTTTCATTTATGTAGCATAAAAGTAACATTATTTTTCCTTCAAAACAAACATTGAATTCAGTCAGTATCTGATTAAAATATTAGATAAAATATTTTAATAAATAAGCAATACAAGTAGCTTACAGTCATTAGTCGTTCAAATAATATCAGTATGAAACCATATAAAGCTTTTTAATGAGCTCATTTTCCATGTCGTACTATGAAAACAAACCATTTATTTCTGCAAATATAAAAGATTCATTGTAAAAATATCTGTGTAACTCATATTATCCAGCGGACATATCAAGCGTATAACAGCCTGAAACTTGGCGAACGTAACCTAACTTTTGGAAGTCGGGCGCAATAAAGGGAATGTGAGCGCGAGTGTATATCCGTGTCTGACTAATGGCGGTTGCCGGTATCGCAGATCGCTGTATTTTGACGAACATTAAGGGCATTGCGAATTGTTGTGGTTTATTTATTTCTCCCGTCCGTATGCCCAGCTCTGTCTATCAATTACCGATTAATATGGCGTTTAATGTGTGATAATTATTACGGCATATGTATTAAGTGTTCTCCACTCAATAATTTAATTATGTTATCAAATGTGTGACACTGTGACACACATTAATAATGAGTCAAAATCAAACTATTTTATTAGATACTAAATATTACCTTTACATAACGTTTAAAATCTGGAAAATGTTATTTTATAACATTAGGTAGAGCTAACGAGAAAAAAATTTCAACCTAAAAATGTTATACTCATGTGTCACTTGCAAAATAATATTACAAAGGATACGATGGCAATACATCGCGCTCCATTTTCTACCTTCCGTCACCTTTAGGTAAGGAAGGTATTGTCTTTGGTCAAAAAATCGGTGGTGAGTTTTTAATGAATAAACATGTTTTAGAGTCCCTGGAATAAGATTTTACTATTTTTAACGATGATGTCTGTATATGTATGTATGTGTGTATACTACAATTAAAAAAATTATAATTCTTTCGTATGTCTATTCTTTACATCCATGTGAAGAGATGATTAGATTTTCGTTATAATTGTTCAACCGGAAGTACCTTAATTTTAAGATTTTAAAAGTTTTTCTTGAAAAAACACTATTAAATATCATTTTTTCATATTTACTGTTATTATGAATATTAAAGAATATTTTATTTTCTATACGATTTGATTACATTTTATACTTTATATTCAATAGATAGGTATAGAGTTAAAAAATTATAAAGAAATTAAATTGCATGAAGCAGCTAGCTATGCTATAACCGTGGAAACATCTATATTAAGAAAATGCTGATTGACAGATGTCAGTGTCAAGTGCAATTGTCATGTTTGTGTTATAATTTTACTGAAAATATAGAATCCCTTAGGTACAAGAAACTCTATGTATGGAATTTGTACAAAATACCTAGAACTGACACAAGGTAATGTACTTGAAATATGAAATCTTGTGCAAAAAAACTTTCTGTATGGAATAGGGCTGTTGCAAGAATTTTTATATGACTTCTAAGTAGAGGAGACCGGTGTTATTTGTTACAAAATTTAAATTTTTATTTTTCACGAGTTAACGTTACATTTCGAAATTTTGAAATTACCTATATGAAAACTTACCTACCTTAGTGAATAATATTTTGGATTTTAAACTGTTGAAAATGTGACAAATATAAAAGTATAAGGATTTTTAGTCAGGCATTACAAATGTTACAATCGACACCTAACTGGTGTCAATAGTAACAGGGCCAGTGTCAATTGTAGCAAATTTTAACAGTTATATAATAAGATAAAATAACAGATAAAAGAAGAAATTATTGAAAAAATAAACATTTATTTATTACCTCAGAAAATACAAAATTCAGATGACTCAACTAAAAGCAAACAACATATATATTCTGTTGGTGATAAGGACCATTTTGACCAATGCCTTTAGTCGCTAACGAAATTGCAGTTTAGGTAAACAGAAAATAGGTCTTTCTTCGTACAATTGCCCGGTGTAGAGATTTTACATTTTCGCCACTGCAACCAATCACCTGTGCTCAAAAAATATGGGCCAATACATATCAGAGAGTTTCCTCATCGGAGCCATCTATGAAGAGTAATCTGCTACTGTTACTTTTGGAAGTGTTTTTCGTTTTTTTGCTCTTCTTCTGTTATGTTTTCGATAGCAGTGGTTCTTTTTTGTAATTTTTATCATGATCAATACTGTACTTAATTATTAAACACGTTACAATCGACACCGTGGTATGTGTTACAACTGACACCGCTTCACTTATAAAGATATTATTTGCTTTTTAGTATTTATTAGATAATAATTCGAAATGTTTTTTAATGAAAAATAAAAGCAGATATAACTCACAAACTGATCCTTAACTTGAAATATTTCCGAGCAGAGCACTTATAGTGTTTAAGAAACAATGTGTGTCACTACCTGTATTTACTTTTTTGTCGATTTATAGACATTCGTCAGAAACAAACGCCGTATTTGCGCGTATGTACTTACACTAAATACCAAAGAGCTATGACTCTTTCTGCTTCACTCTGCAAGCGCGTGTTAATCTACTTCGAAAAGATGTCCCTGTTACCTACCCTTGTTACATTTGACACCTTTTACAATTGACACCGGTCTCCCCTACTAAATTTTAAAAGATATTGTTCTTTAAACAGCCTCAAATTTGAAAATATCGCGAAATATATATTAGATATTTTACAATTAATTATTGAAATTTGTGTAATATTTTGAAAAAGTCACGGGCTTTGAAACAGAATGTGACGTCAGAGTACATACAGTTTAACATGTGACAAACTATCGCCTACTTTTATTTATATAAATAACGTAAACTGTTTCCTATTGGCTATGAATGACGTAGTATATGTGCTCTGACGTCACAGGAGTGGAGGGTTGTTTTTTTATGATTATTTCTGGCGTCAATGATTTTATTTAATTATTTACGAAAATAACAATAAGTTATTATTATTTTTTATATTACTATGAAAAATATTGCCTAAACTTTCATTTAAATAATTCTGAAAAAATGTGAAACCGACTCATTTGTACAAAATACATGGAACTGCCAGAAGAAATGTGCTGGCCACATCAGATTCTTTTATAAAATATTAATAAATTTTTATTAATGTGCTGTTGTAATAATAATATTATTTTGTAATTATCCCATGTAACTAATGTAATAAATAAACTACAGCTGTACCAAATTTAAACCTTAGTGGTCCTAGTATGTAAAATGCGAGCTAAAATGAAATGATAGCTTAATAATTTCAGTAACAAACAAACAAACAAAAAACTTTAATGCTTTGTTTGAAAATATGCGATTGATATATAATTATTTTTAAAAAATTAACAAAATATATTCACATCAGTAAAGTTACTGACTCGAATGGTAAAATACATTGATAAATTACAATAACAAATTTAAGTGACAATTTACAAGTTTCATTGAAACAAATTTTAAAAACTACTTAAGTAAGTACCTACCTTAAATATTCGTTTAAAAATCTCAGAAACAAAACTCGTAGGTTTTTATTAAATAATACAAATAACAAACATATGGTCGTCAAAAATTAAAATATTAATAAATACATTAAAATTCTTAAAATGTTGTCAGTAAAATTCTAAAATTTGATTTATGTGAACCTATGTAATGAAGAAATAATTTGAAGGATTTGCTTTGTTCATTGTTTGTATTTTTTTTTTAAATTAAAGCTACGTATTTTTAATGGCCTCATGTCGAATTTTCAGCAAATAAAATATTCCCAAGAAGCTGCGTAATTCAGATTATATTTCTGTATATAAATCAATATTAAATAAAGCAGTAGCATACGCACAAGGGCAAAAAATAAATAAAAGAAGAATAAAAAACACGACTGCCGTTAGGAATACAGAAATGGTTTAATATTTGGAAATTTTATATTTAAAATGATAAATGAAATATGAATCGAAATTGTATATGTATTTATTCATTATTCATTTAAAATAATTAGGATGCAACAATGTTAATTTTTTTAATATAATTTAAAAGATAAACTAGTTCATTATTTTTATCGTATGAGCTACCAATAGGGGATTCCATCATTTTTTTCATAATTTCATCTGAACGTATAAGTAAAATTAATACTGTCGGTAAAAATTGGGTGAAAAAATTCCTATTAATAAGCGAGTTATAGTCTTCCGTAATTTGAAAATATAGATGTGACGTCACGTATATAAGTTTTTAGCTGACCCAGGTGGAGTAGCGGTAGCGCTGTCGCTTCACGCTCCAAGGGTCCCGGGTTCGAATCCCGGATAAGGCTTGGTTGTTGTGTTTGTCTTTCATCATTTCATCTTCATCAAACAAAGGTATAGAACGCCGAGGTTACAAAAATTTGTAAGAAAATTGACACCCTCATTAAATATCGATTATAATAAGTTGAATACTTGATATAAAATGAAGATTATTCTTATTATTATTATTATTATTATTATTATTATTTTATTATTATTATTATTATTATTAATATTATTATTATTATTATTATTATTATTATTATTATTATTAATATTATTATTATTATTATTATTATTATTATTATTATTATTATTATTATTATTATTATTATTATTATTATTATTATTATTATTATTATTATTATTATATAAGTTTTTATATCAAACTATTTTCTTCGTGGACCTAAATGTTTTTGAAATATGCTATTTCTAAATTATATTTATAGAAAATAAATAAATATTATTATACTGTACAAGTCGACATGATTCATAATTGGAAATATATTTAAATTATTAAGTCTAATGCAAAATATTTATATTCAAATAAAAACTGTTTGAGAATTGCTCTATTAGACTGATAGCCACGCCCCCGCTATTTGAATATCTCTACTTCCATTGGTAGTAGGCTCCGCTCCTAACTCTGTATTCGTTATATATTTATAGGTGTATTTGAGTCGCCAATCAAAATAATATATATGGATTTCATATGAGTGACGAGCTGCTACAACAAGAACCCCCTTTTTTCCGAAGTATTTCAATTATATCATTTTATTTCTTTATTAATATTCATTATTAAGCATATACTTTTACTATTTTTTATTAATTTCTCTTAATTCGATTGAGCTGTAATCCCCTATTAAAACGATTTTTGTAATTCGTTTTCATATAAACATTTTTTTCTACTTCTGTTATTAAAATGTGACTTAATATACCGGTTCTAAGACTTATCAATCACAACTTGACAAGGTGTGACTTCTATCATATTGGACACGGTCTGAAGCTAGCAACCACTAATAAATGGTCCAATAAGCACGGACTGAAGATAGCTGCTGGTGGATCTGAGACTGAAAAAATAGCTAACATAAAAAGGGTATTTATTTATTTTTACTTTATTTGCAGTGTAACAACCCGCTAAAAATTTAATATTTAAAAACTAAATTAAAGATTAAGAAGAAATCATCTTCTAAGAGAGTGGGCATCACTCTTGCTTCAACCTTTTTATAAGCGTATCTCTAGCGCCCAGGAAAAATGAGACATACAATCATTATTGATTCACTTTTCAAGATTTAGTTTCGGCAAGTATCACAAAATTCAGTTTCCAAATTTTTAATAAATAATCGATAGATAATTTTCAAGTGTCAGTCCTGCAAGAAGAACAAGAAGTAGAAGAAAATAAAATTGTACGTTTAATAATTATATTTTCTATCAATATATGTAACCAGTATCCATTTTATTGTGTGTTAAGCTGCGTTCAGAATTACTGAATTATAAATTACAATTAGTAATTACAGATAGTAATCAGTTGGAGCGTCTTAAAACTACTGGTTTTAAATCTGAAATAGCGTTTAGAATTAGCACAGACATCTATTGAAAAATCGATGAAACAATCCATTTAAATAAAAAAATTAAATGATTTTTATTAAACAATTGTAAATAGAGTAGTATTTGTTGTTTGAACACTATAATTGACGAATAAAATATTTCGGATCATAATATTTTCTATTGTGATAAAAATAGGGCTAGAAATGAAAGACACTCTGTAAAAAGTGACAACTATAGGTACATGTGATTTATTACAATATCCTGCATCATATACCAGATTTAAAACAGATTATATGCGCTATGCCGTCTGACGTTTCTGACAGAGACAAGTTGATATATCTGTCACCCTAATTGTTAGTAAAAAGTTTGGGGTTTGTATACTTACCACTTATGACTTACACTTAATGCCTTAATTTTGTCGCTGTGAACGCTAGCGTTGTTTGCCATAAGTCAGAGTGCTTGTATTAATTATAACATTGTAAGTGCTAATTGCAATTTATAATTCGGTAGCTCTGAACACAGCTTTAGAATAAAACTTAGTGTGTAAGGATAATCTAATTTATTTCAGTAAAAAACTCAGGGTTACGAACCTATATATTCTCTCCTAATTAATTCAAAATTATAACTTATTAAAAGTAAATCAGCGTCTGATCTATTATATTTGGGTCAGCATCTGGTTTATTTCATATCGGTAACTGCGATATGATTTTGGCCCACATCGTTTGAGTTTTTTTTTTTTACAGAAGTCGCAGAAAAAGTATAGTATGGGATTAATTTTATACATTCTTTACACTCGTGACTAAAGTAACGTTTATGACACTCTACATAATATATTGTTGTTTAGTTTTAATATTTATATATTGAATTAAAATAATAGTATCGAATCTATGATTATATCTCAGAGATAAATCTATAAGTCGGGTTGATTTAGTGCATGAACTTTTCTCATCTTGCCCGTTTATCTACATCTAACAAGAGTCTAAATTTCCGCGTAACACTCGCTGTCAAGTTAATCTGGAATCTAGATATCGCACCACAAGCGACTGTGGTTTGTTTTTTTCTTATTGTTTTCTGACTTCGAATTATTGGTTTTACGAAACCAGGTGCTGGCTTAGATTTATATTCCGCTGAATTTAAACTACAGAAGTTTATTTAACTGAACTCCCTTGAAATTTATTCAGATGTATGTAGTTTATCTTAGACATATTTATATAAAGAGATAACAAAGAAAATGGAAATTATAAATGAAAATTAAAACTCTGAAATTTAAAATTGTTCTTCTATTTAATAGGCTAGTCGTCACGATGTTCAGCAGTTGTAAATATGGTTTTAAATCGGGAAAAAGATTTATCTATTGGAATAGGTTTATTGTAGGCCTCTTTTATACCTACTAATTTTTCCCACTCGCGCACCCCCCGGAACATCCAAAAGCTCAAAAATCGTTTTTTGCCAATATCTCGGTTCTGGATGGACCTGCGACAAATTTAATGATAAATAAATTTTCTATCGGAAAGTTCCATATACATTTTTACATAATATCAACATCCTACGAGCTACAGGCGGGGAAAGTCTCGTGTCGTATCTTCTCCGGAAAATTTACTTCCATTCTGCATTTTGTGATGCAAGCAAGCCATTTAGTTATGTTGTTTAGATCATACCCTATCGATGAAGAAATGTAGCCACCCAGAAATACCCCGCAGGCAATGGTTATTGAATCTACAGGGCTGATTTTAAAAAATATCAATTGTAACGATATAGTTATTAACGTCATAAGGCTGATATGATGCAAATAACAGATGAGGTTGAATGTTGTAAAATCGAGGCGATAGCCGAGATTTTATAATCAACCGTGTCTGTTATTTGTATATCAGCCGTGTGACGTTCAGTATTTTTCATAATAACATAAAATATCTTCTTAAAATTTTATTTTCTGTGGCATGTTGACAGGTGACAGCTCTTCATGACAATTTCATGGCGCTGCGATTTTTTTTTGGAACACATGATTTTTTTCATAATACCATACTGTTAAATGTGCTCTAACAGTACTGTATGCTCAACCGATATATGCATCAAAACAGCCACGGCCGTTATTTTTTATAACAGTACAATTATTAAAAATCATGTGTTCCTAAAATAAATCTCAGCATCATGAAGAGCTGTCACCTATCAATATGCCATAGAAAATTATGAAAAATACTGAACGTCACACGGCTGATATACAAATAACAGATATTTGCTACATATCAGCCTTATGACGTTAATAACTATAATAATTGTACTGTTATAAAAAATAACGGCCGTGGCTGTTTTGATGCGTATATCGGTTGAGCGTACAGTACTGTTAAAGCACATTTAACAGTATGGTATTATGAATATGTATTTGATGATGCAGTGCAAAAAAGGAGTTTGGTTACATATAACGCATCCATTTTTATTTTGAATGGAGCAATTTGTGATTTTTGGAGAATTTTTGGCTTCCTTGACCAATTGCGAAAGAACGTTACGTTATACCGGAAGATAATCCTAATAAAAGTTGTAGCGCGGTCAAAGAAATATCGAAAGAGGGGTCAGCGGCGTGTCTGTGACTATCAGATGTGCATCGAGACGGAAGTTTCTAAAGGGAATCGGAAGTCTGCCGAGACGCCCTGCGCGAGATATACCATTGTTACGTCAATTAGAGGAAGCCGTATGGTTTATGGGTTGCAATGCAACTGTTGCAGTGACCATACTCTACCGATTGTGAGGTGCAGCCACAAGGACAAAACGTCAAAATTTTCTCCAAAAAAAAAAACATAAACACAAGATAAAAAATCTGATATGGCTAACGCATAATCTCCTATCAAATCCATGTTTAAAATATAATTTCTCGTTCCAAGAAATAGAAAAGTCTGTAATACGAAATTTTGGATTATATTTTATTATGTTTTTCCTCGAAAATCTGTTTAGTTCCAAATTAAGTACCACTTCCGGTTTATCATATAAGTATAGTCAAAATCGAGTTTTAACTACCAAATTTGGTAAGTTTTGGATCATGTTTAAATATATTTTTCAAGAAAATTTGTTTATAGCTTTCTGTAAAGTACTCCTTCCGGTTTATCAATTTTAGAAAAAAATCTAATATGTCGTTCTCATTAATATAAAAGTTTTGGATTGTATTAATATAATTTTCACGAAAATATGTTCAGAACTTCAAATAAAGTATTACTTCCGGTTTATCAATTTTAGCCAAAATCTAATACGTTGCTTCCCTTCATATAAAAGTCTTAAATACCAAATTTGACAAGTTTTGGAATATATCATAATATATATTACGTAAAATCTGTACAGAGATTTAAGTAAAGTATCATTATCGGTTTATCAGTTTTAGAAAAAATCTAATATGTCGTTCTCATTAATCTGAAAGTCTTAAATACGAAATTTGCCAAGTTTTTGAATATATCAAAATATATTTTTCACGACAATCTGTTCAGAGCTTCAAGTAAAGTATCACTTCCGGTTTATCAATGTTAGCCAAAATCTAATATGTTGTTTCCTGTCATATAAAAGTCTTAATACCAAATTTATAAGGGTTTTGAATATATCTTAATATATTTTTCACGAAAACATGTTCAGAGCTTCAAATAAACTCACCATCGAATTTTTAGACCGATAACATTACTTCCCTTACCTACGGTATGAGGGGAGGTAAAAAGGATACGTTATATGCAACCAAACTCTTTTTTTGCACTGTATCATCAAAAACATTATCATCACAATCAATATTAAAAAGATGCAGCCCTGTTGCTTCATTGGTTTGCGCATCAATGCAACTTTAAGAAAACCGCGCCAATGAGGTATACAACCCGCAATAACTATTGCCTGCGAGATATTGGCAAAAAAAAACGAATTTTGAGCTATATTTAGGCAATATTTGGGGTGTTCCGAGGGGTGCGCGAGTAGGAAAAATGAGATGTCTAAAAGAGGCCTACAATAAACCGATTCCAATAGTTAAAACTTTTTCCCGATTTAAAACCATGTTAATCTTCCTGATGACTGGCCTATAACTAGTTTAATAATATTTTATCTATATTTATTAAGAACAAAATTATATATAATTTAAAATTGTTATTAAGAAAAACGAAACACTTCTCTATTCATGATAATATTAAATTTATAATGAAAAATTTTCTTATTGTATTAAGGTTGGTATTTTGTATTTAAACTTAAGATATTTTAATAAGCGTATCATTAAAATTAAACCGTTAATTTAACAAGTTTCCTATCCACGTAAAACAAACTTGTACGTAATAATAAATTAAGTAACATAATAATTGTAGTTCCTATGTGACTTGTTTTCATAAAGTTTTGTGCCTAGGAAGTTATTCGGGAACTGACAAAATGTTAAGCAACGGTTTTAACTAAAGTTGTTGTACTTTATAACTGCCGGATAGTTTTCAACTTGTGTTGAACTGTTATATATTCTATTTATTTCTGACTTTCTACATTCTGTTCTAAACACAAATAAAGCAAGTACAAGTAATTTCAACGACTTCGCAGATAATCTCTGATTCGGAAACATTTTCAACTTGTTTAGTAGGTACATTTCTATTCGTTTACTTTTGTTGTTCTGATTAGCGATGCATTATGTTCAGTGTTGATTAAAAATAATTTAATTGCATATTTATGTTTTACCATGCTAATAATGTTTACATAGTGAGATAATTATTTTTTTTTTATTAATTATTGTTGCAGTCTCTGATGAATTTAATCTACTTAAATTTTATTAAAATGTTTTGTGATGGTAAATTGAAAAAGAATTGAATCTATAATAAAATTATGTAAAATTATTTATGTTAATGTGTAATGAGATTATTTTTATTGGTTAACTGCACATTTCATTTGTTAATTTTTCAATTTCTATAGAAAATGAATGAAATTTATATAATATCAATTAAAAACAATTTTTATTTAAATTCTGTAAATTTAATTAATATTTACTAAGCGGATTATCGTTTTCCATTTTAGTTTATTTAGGAATATTTATTTATTTCAAAAGTTTGTTTAAAATTTTAATAAATGAGACAGTATGAAATATGTACTATACCGGGTGTCTTAGGCCGACCGACACATGGGAGGTTAACATGTGAAATCAGTTAAATCAGTTAACTGTGAATAGTATCTCTCCAGTGCAAGATATTAAGTTAAAAATTGTTTGGTTAATCAATCAAAACAAACTTACACTGAAAATTTTTTGGTTAAAAAATTATCCAATTGAATCCCTGTACTTTTGATCACGTGTGCGAAAATAACCAATAAAAGCAAACTTACACTGATAATTACCCTAGGACAATTATCACTTCTTTCACTAAGTTGCTAAGTAACAAACACTTTTTGACAGATAATTAAAGATTAATTGTTTTAATTTGTAAATGTCATTTTCACGGTATTTCAATGAAAATAACCGTTCAACTAATAAAATTATTACTACTAAACGTTTGTATAATAAAACTGGACGTGTCTTGTCATCTCGTGTCAATGTCAATCTTATTATCGTTACACACTTGACGTTGAACTTATTCATAGCTACTATTGACATCGATTGGGTGATTTTATAATTATAAAAATCTGCTAAATACAAACTCTTCGTAAATTTAATCAAAATTGCAAAAAATTTCTCACCGAATACCCCTCGATCATTGATAAATACTTATAATTTTATCACAACTTCGTCAAGCACGTTGCTTTTAGGTAATATCCCTCCGCCTTCGGCGTCGGGCGGTTACCAAGCAACGCGCTTTCGGTAACTGTCATAAAATTATTTCGTAATTATCAATGTCCTCGGGATATTATAGCTGATAATTATCCTAAGACAATTATCACTTACGTCACTAAGTTGATAAGTAACAAACACTTTTTTGACAAATAATTAAAGATTAATTGTTTTAATTTGAAATGTCGTTTTCACTGTATGGCAGTGAAAATAAAGATTCAATTAACAAAATTATTACTGTTAAACGTTTGTATAATAAAACTGAATGTGTCTTGTCTTCTCGTTGTGTCAACCTTATTATCGTTACGCACTTCACGCTGAACTTATTCGTAGCTATTACTGACATTTATTGGGTGATTTTATAATTACAAAAATTCTGCTAAATACAAATTCTTCGTAAATTTAATTAAAAATTGTAAAAAAAAATCTCACCGAATACCCCTCGATCATTGATAAATACTTCTAATTTTATCACAACTTCCTCAAGCACATTGCTTTTAGGTAACATCCCTCCGCCTTCGGCGTCAGGCGGTTACCAAGCAACACGCTTTCGGAACTATCATAAAATTATTTCGTAATTATCAATGTCCTCGGGATATTATAGCTGAAAATTTGTGTACTTATTGGGGGATACTAATTCCATGGACTACAGTACAAATTAGTAAATTTAAATGTTTAATATCAGAAAAAAAAATAAGGAAAATTGTAGAATTTCTAGGATTGTTATTCATGTTCCGGAAAAAATACTTACCAAATAACAGCTTAAATAGCATAGTGGTAGCGTGTGCGCTTGGTAATAAACAAAATCCTGATAGACTGTGTTCGGAACCAGCCAGCAGAAAAATTTAATTTTAAATTTTTCTTCTCAAAATAATTTTTATTGTAAAAGATATAGTTTTTTTATTAACTTTTTTCATTTATTATTTAACTAGAATATATGGGCGATAATACATGCATTACTCTAATACATACAATTCACATTCATTTTTGACCTGTTATCGGTGTCCTCTTCCATACGCGTCAGCGACGGACTGGCCCTCTACAAGGCGTTCCCCAGGCGTGTATTATCATCTAGTAAGATAGACAGGAGGGAGGGGCAGGAATAAGGTTGCTCCCAAGTCCCAGACTTGGGCAGGCGCCCCGCATATTAAATGCGGCCTAACACCTCGTGGATTTCGGTACCCCTATCCGCAAAAGTAGTCACCCAGTGCATGGACGAATTGCTGGAATACAGCTCTCGTGAATAGTCATTTCTGAGCCACTAGAGGTACCGTAGCCACATACGCATGTCCCAGATATGTTGAGCTCCCAGAGCTCGACCTCCCAGAGGTCAATGGGTCCCAGACCCATTATGAGAGTTTAGCTTACGATCATATGTGTGTAGGTCCCAGACCTATTCTGATAAACCCCAGGTTTATCCTTTACGTCCCAGACGTTTTCGTGTATCTCAGCCTCTCAGTACACATGTCCCAGATATGTTGAGATTCTAGGACTCGACCTCCCAGAGGTCAATGGGTCCCAGACCCATATGAGAGTTTAGTTTACGATCACACGTGCGTAGGTCCCAGACCTATCATGATAAACCCCAGGTTAATCCTTTACGTCCCAGACGTTCTCGTGTATCTCAGCCTCTCAGGTGGTGTTTTCACACCTCGAAGCATATAGTTCCATGGACCCAGAGTTGTCCCAGACAATTATTCGGATAATTAGAAAACTACTACAACGTTTGCGGCCACAAACAAATAATACAAATGTATATCTCACATGTACCATGCATATCAAATACACAAGCAGTGTATAACATATCAATCAAGCATCTGGTGATCCATACCACACTATACCTGTATAATAATTAGAATGACAGCGAGTTCTACCACTCACCTATAATTACTGCAAGCATCTCGTCTTTTCTTTATTGACACTATTCACAGTTTCACCCACGTCCGCATATGCCTGCTAGCACACAACAACTAACTAGCCCTTCAAGGGTCGGGGCTTGTTTTTGTGTTTAGGATTTTCAAGTGTTTTTGCCTTAAGCCAGCGCTTCTAAACCAGTGGCGCCCAGTCCAAAAGTGAATCTTACAATTGTTAATATGTTTTTAATTTTTTGTTCAAATTTAATAAAATGAATACGTTATTTTTTATACTAAATATTTATTGTAATTATTTACCTGTATATTGTAATCAATGTTTATATTTCATGAAAAGTCAATAAAAGATTAAAAACATAATAATAAAAATTATTTTTAAAGTAAAAATTAAATTTTGCTACTGGCTGGTTCCGAACCTAATCTCTCCGGGTTTTGTTTATTACCAAGCGCAAACGCTACCACTATAATATTTGTACTTTTACTAGTAACCATTTTATTCGGTATACAAACAATAATACTGGAAATTCTACAAATTTTCTTAATTTTTTCTAATATCACACATTTAAATTTACTAATTTGGACTGTCATCCGTAGAATTAATATCCTCCAATAAGTATACAAGATTTCAGCTTAATATCTTACACTGGGGGGATACTATACACAATTATCTGATTTCACATGTTAATCTCTCCCATGTGTCGATCGGCCTAAAACACCCGGTAGAATTATTTCTTTTTTAATTTTACTTATTATTGGAAACATTGAAAAATCTGTAAATTCCGTTGCAACAATTAACCAAAGTTGAAAACAAATCACTCGGGTAGGGGGGCTTGAGGCGATAAGGAAAACCAAAATTTTTTGCATCTCATACATTATTATTGAGTAAGAAGAAAAATTGTATTAGCATATGTTTCTAAATTATGAAAAAAATTTAAATGAATATTGAATATGTACTTCTAAAGAGCATATTTTTTTATTTATTTATATAATGATTAAAGTCGATTACAACAATGATAAAACTTGATCACAATGTTCAACAATGCTGCAAAAGTAAACCCTAGACAAGATCAACGATGGCTAACAAAAGAAAAAAAAACAATACCAATTTGTTAAGGATGTTATCTATCGTTTTTCTACATATAGAAAGATATTAAAATAAATGAGTGCCCGTGAGGTGACGCCTGGTAAACGCCCGCACGGTACAAATATGTCTTCATCATTATCGATATCTGCATACAAAGCAGATTAGCACACCCAGCACCCAAATGGGTAATATGCTGTGATGATATATTTATTTTATTTTATTTATATTTAAAATAAATTATTTAGCGAATAGTTATATTTTTTATTCAAATTTTTAATCTACGTTGTCTTGGCCGTACATATTTGCAAATAAAGAAACAATAAAGAGAACTTGGATATAAAAATATTTATCGTAAATTGCAAAAAGTTTTTCTTTGATTTTATTCGCATCGAGTTACAAGTTTTCTTTTCTTTTGATAGAAGTCTTTTATTCTTCTTTTACTCACCTCTTGGTCCGCGCATACTTTCAAAAAGATAAGAGAAATGGAGAAAAAAAATGTAGACGATTTAAAGAACACAAGTTAGTGATATGTTCCCTTCGAGACGGATAACTTTCAGGCCCTATATATTTTAAAGCGGACTCTGCCTGCTTTTAGATAGCCTCTTAGATATTTCTGGAAATTTATTTGAAAGAAATATTTCTTCACGGACAACATATTTCAGCAAGCCCCTCTTTCACTTCATTTTATCTTGATTTTGTATCAACAATGAATAATGACTTTCGAATACATTTTAAAAATTGGTATGATGTAATAATATTTTCATATTCGTATTGTCATCATGGATCCACCGAATTATATTCTTTTGAGTGTATTAGTAATTTGTACATTATCAACTACCGTAATCATTTTAATTACGAGAATTTCATTTATATATTTATTGTAAATAAAAAAGCTTCTTTCCTTAATGTATTTATTTTTTATTTAATTTGTACAATATAAAATTTGTCAATATTTGTTTAAGATTTTTTCGTGTTAGGATAAATATTTGAACTTTTGTAGCATGAAACGAACTTGTAGAAAATTGAATTAAATGTTCTTAAAGTTTTATAAACTCGCCAAAAATATATATATAAAAAATTGTAGAATACGTCAATTCATGTAGAGATAATGGCTGGTAGCACGAGCGTGGTTCTAACATCCGTTTTAACTAAGACCATGCTAACGACATGGCACATACTTCAGAGTTATTAACAAAATCAGTGTTGCCAATATACTGATTAATTCGAAAATGTATTGACAACCATATTCAATAAATTTGACTTCTTTATTTTAAATTGTTTATACTACAAAGAAGGCAAGACAAAAATTGTATTAAACACTTTTAAATAATGCCGTCAAATTTATTAAATATGGCTGTCAGTACATTTTCGGCTTATTCAATACATTGGGAACATTGATTTTGTTAATAATCCTGAAGTACTTGCCAAGTTTTTAGTATGGTTTTAGTTAAAACCGGTGTTAGAACCACGCTCGTGCTACCAGCCAATGTGTGTATTATTGGAACATATCAAAAAGTTATGGATTCTTGAAATGCTAGTAAATGTTTAATTTGGAATTTTTAATATTCTACACACGCACCACATTCACAGACATCACAAAAAGTTAAAATGTGATTCTACGTAGGGGCCTCAAAATGTTCTTATTCGTAAAAATGACAGTAGGTGATATATGTAGGTATGTAACTCAGCTCCTATATCTCTTTTAGTAGTCGAAAGGTAAATATAAAAAATTTAATATGATTATGACGAATGTAATAACACTTTAATTGTTTGACGTGGATGTCATTTTTAAGTTAAAAATATTTTAAATATGTCTTATTATTAAAATAAAAGACATAATCGGCCCGATTCTGTAAGAAGGGTTAGTAAAATAAAGTTACAAAATAGTCTTTAAAATAAGGTCAGTTACTATTACAGTAACTTGTAATTTTTTGTATTCTGTAAGCATGGATACATTATAGTTTTAGCGAGGGGTAGTTCACTAGTAAAAATTATGTACACCTAATTTCATATTACGTAATATTATGTAATTCGTAATCATATTACTAAATTACACATATTACTTATATTACACCTTTGATTACATAATATTACATATTTTCGAACTATTACACTGATTACGGATGATTCTTAAATTTTACTATAATTCATTTTATGTAAGAAAGTGCCATTAGTTTAGATAGAAAAATAAATACTACAGTCTGATTGGACCTGTTCCCAAAAAGGAAAAAAAAATATTACCTGTTACCTGTCCCTGTCAATTATCATTAGCTAATAAAATTGACAAAATTAAACATTTAACAATGCTTTTGATTTCGACTTTGTAATTTGTAATATTCAGGTACGGTACATTTTTATAAATAATAGTATATTAAAACATAAGTTACGGCAACGTATTCCAGTACGAGTTACAAATACGCAGCGGCGAAGGAACGAGTGCTTGAATTGCCTTCCTTTTGTAACGTGTGTTTTATACTATTTTCTCTGTTGAGGCTTTCATTTACATTTTTTTTTAAAATATATTTAGAAAATTTCTATTTAGGGAAATTTTTGGTAGAATTATTAGGTTGACAACAGTGATTTGTGCTTTTATTCTGTCCGTTGCCTAGATATTCAGTGTATTTATTGTAGTCATACCAATCTCAAATAATAAAATATCACCAAAATTCGTTTAAGAATGAAGGTCCTTATAACATCAATATGCGTGCTAGAATGTGACATTCTAATTCCGAAACAGAGAAAAATTTTCTAGTATTCCCATAACACTTTAACCTCATTATTTTCTAAATAAACTATTAATATTTTTATCTGTTCATTGCTTGTTTTTAAAGCCCTAGCCTTGATGAAAAAAGGTATTAAAACTAAAAAATCTGATGTGGCCAGCACATTACCTTCCGTCAGTTTTATGTATTTTGTACAAACTTCATACGGAAAGTTCCTTGCTAAATTAAATATTCTATTTCTTGTAAATTACCTTCCGGCAGTTGCATGTATTTTATGCAAATTTCATACAGAAAATTATTATTTTGTGACGTTTTCTATATACAGTGTAATGTATCTGCAGAAATATAAGATTTATTATTATTATTATTATTATTATTATTATTATTATTATTTCTTGTACACTACATTAAAGCAGTTGTATGTATTTTGTACAAATTCCATACAGAAAGCAAAAGATCCTATATTTCCAGTATAAATTATAAGACAAACACACTATGTCAATTTCACTTGACACTGACATCTTTCAATCAGAATTTTCTTAATATAGTAGTTGTTTCCATAGCTATGGCTACTTTATGAAATTTAATTTCTTTATAATTTTTTAACTCTATATCCATTTAATATTAAGTATAAAATGCAGTCAAATCGTATAGAGAATAAAATATTCTTTAATATTTATAATAACATCAAATGTGAAAAAATTATATTTAACATAGTTTTTTCAAGAAAAACTGTTAAAATCTTCAAATGATGGTACTTCCGGTTGACCAGTTGTAACCAAAATCTAATCAGCTCTTCATATGGATGTAACGAAGAAGTACACGAAAAAATTATAATTTTTGTAACTGTAGTATTAGAGTTATCGCAGACGAAAATTTTGTTACACACACACACACACACACACACACACACACATCCACACACACACACACACATACAGACATCATCGTAAAAATAGTAAATTCGTATTCTAGGGACCCTAAAACGTGCTTATTCATCAAAAACTCACCACCGAATTTTTTGACCAAAGACAATACCTTCCTTACCTAAAGGTGACGGAAGGTAAAAATTAACATTTGTCAGATTTTTGTTCCTCATTTCCCTGCTATCTTATTAACTCAGTTTGTTAGCATACTCTAGTAGTAACGTTTCTAAAAATATAGTTATATATAATACGAAATACGTATTCAGTTACTACGATAGGTGCTACCAGGGGAACGTTAATAACAAGTAACAATAATTTTAAAGACTTTTTACAGAATCGAGATGAATATGAGTAACAACGCTTAATGTTTCAAGTAGTATTTATTATAAAATAATAATAGTTATTTATGTATTAAGGGCATAATAAAAATATTGTAGGTGAATGTTTGAAACTCGATGCGTAACGGAATGAAAATGATTTAGATCAGACAAGCAGTGTCGGATTTACGTATAGGCATAGTATAGGCACGTGCCTACGGCGGTAAATTTCTGGAGGCGGCAAATTTTTTGAAATGTAAATTTTAATAAATATTCACCGATCAAAAAGTGCGACGAACACATTCTCTCTGGTGTAATTAACGTCTGTTTTTCTGGTACCGTTAGGTAATGGAACATGTGCTCTATTTTCAACAAATGTCCAAATAATTGAACTCATATTTCATACTTTTCAGGGCCGGCTTGAGGCAGGTGCGAACGGTGCAGCGTATTCTCACCAAGCCCCAGGCTTCAAAGGGAAAAGACCCAGCGTTATGTAAACAGTTGATATTTATTTACTACTAATTAGTGCAATATTTTTGTATTATTTAAAATGTTAAGGCAGAAGTTAAATCTTAGAGCTCTTCAGTATAAAAAGTAAGATTTGATTACAACAATAAAATTACTGATTACAATAAAGAAAATTGGATTACAATAATAAAAACGACTATTTGTAAATAATTATAAATTTTAGTTTTTAAATTTTGACGCCCTTCTTAATTTACCGTCCATAGTAAATGTCTAAGCGGCGGTCATTCAATCTCAAAATCTTATCTACCTAACATAAAAATGAAAATGGCAAGAAGTATTGTGCTAGTCACAACAAAAATATTTTATATGAGAATCAAAAATCTGATGGCACAGGTTTTTGATGTTCAGCGATACTACCTATATAGAAAAATAAGTATATGAATTAGAAATATTTTTTAAATGATTTTTTTTTAAAAGCCGGTTTATAATTCATTTACCTTCGTGTATTTCTGTTATTTTCAAAGGCTTCGCGATATAAATCTTGCACATGGCCCCGCAAAAGATGAAGCCGGCCCTGTCGGTAAATGTAACGTATCTTTAATTTACATTTGTTAAATTATTCAAAATTCAAACTCTTTTAATATTTCTTCAAAAGTAAATAAAAAGCGAAAAGTGGAAACATTGAAAATAATAGTATTTCACCATTTCTAATATTCAAATGTCTATTATAATTTTTGGTTAATATTTAAAAATTAATTTTATTACGCTCGTTAAAAAAGTGCACTTTTTTATCGAAATGGGTTTTATAAAGTATCTAAAACTATTATAATTACCCCTTAATCTTAAAATTAATTTGAATAAAAACTAGATACGTATTTCGAGAACTAAGTTCTCATCATCAGTAATACAACAAGTGAAAAGTTAAACAGAGTAGTCAAGATTACTCAACATGTCAACCATGCCAGAGGTCCTAACAACTCTGAAAAACAAGGGAGAGAACTGGGATTATATAGGGATGGGAGTCACAGGTGAATGATTACCTATAAACTAAGATAATTTTCGTCCAATAGTGAGTCATTAAATATTAAATCGTCCAATAAAATTTAACTTTGTAATAAATTGAAAAGTTTTGAGTTTGGTATGAGGCCGAGATCTGCGTTCATCAAATTATTTTTATATTTATTTATTATTAAACTCTCGTATGCATCTAAATATCTATCATTATTAATATGTTTTAAAAGTTTAATATTAGAATTGTTAACTTTGTGATTATTAATGAACATATGTTGAGCTACGCTAGATTTTTCTGGATTACCGCTTTTTAGATGATAAAAATGTTCTTTAAACCGAGTGTCAATTTGTCTTTTAGTTTGACCGATGTAAACTTTATTACAATCATTACAACTAATTTTATAAATACCGGATTTTTTGTTAGTATCTATTTTATCTTTAGGATTACCTAATAACGATTTAATGGTATTATTTGATTTGTAAGTTACTGTTAAATTATGATTTTTAAAAATTTTGTTTAAACTTTTGGAAGCTTTATCGTACGGTAGTGTTATGTATTTAGCAAATGGGTAAAAACATGAAATGCTATGGTAATTTTATTTACGCTTTCATTGTAGATGGAAAAAAATGTATGCAACTAGAGTGAAAACTACTGCTAGTATGTTCAAAATAAAACTATACTTTTAATATTCTAGAAAAGCGGCAATTTTCGTCATCTAGTGACTTCATTATGAACGCAAAATATAAAAAACAACTTAATTTGTTATTTTAGTCATAGTTTAATCAGCCCCGATTAAGAGTAAATAAATACTACAAGTCTGTGTTCAAATTTAAAATCCAAGAATTTATAAGCACTATCTTGCTAAATGCTTCGTACCATAGATATTTGCACATATTAGGATTTGTAATATGAACTAAGCATTTTCAATAAAACCTAGTTTTTTTACATCAGCATTTTGTTCGTTCAAAATTTAAGAATCAAGTTCGTCAGATTTCACAATTTGCAAATACTTATCCACCGAAAAATAAAAAACTTAAACGAAGCTATTCGCGATAGTATTTTGAAGAATGGATGAAGTTATTTTCCTCGAAGGAACATACTATGTTAGACACCTACTGAAAATAAAAACAATAATTTGTTAGATTCATCACTATAATTTTTTTTATGACAGTCGTCCATTTAATAACTTTATGAATTTTTCAACATTCGTGTTATGAATTGCACCGAATTAATTCGTCTAAAGATCCCGGTAATATCGGATTACTTCGCACATCGGACATTTTCGTACGGCAATATTCAAGAATGCATGATTGACTTGGGATACATTGCATGAATTTCAAATAGCTTGAAATTTAACAGAATTGTGACAATTATGCGTTATCATTGTTAAACATGTCTATCCAAGCGTATCAGTTTCGTATCGTACACAGTCTATGATTCCTTGTGCTCGCAAAATGCAAACATTGTCAATCTCAACACAGTGCTAACCACATTCAACTGTTTACGAGTACAAATACACGTTCAGTCAAACGCTCACCCACAATCTGACGCATAACGTATGTGTACCTGTCTCCTGCGCCAAACATTCAACATTATCTTAAAGATGACCGACTCATATAGAATCGGGTAGCCTCTCAGCGATTTTTAAAATAACGTAACGCAAAGAAGCAACTTAGAAAGCAAGAAATTTTGTGTAGTAAATTTCACTCATAGGAGGTGTAAGTAGTACTTATTTTTAATTCTTTTTACTTCCTTGTACGAAGTAAAGGAAGTATATATCGCGAAAAAATTCGGTTTTCAGATTTCAACGGAAATATCCATTTTGACCATCCCTGAATCCATTTTGACTAATTTCGTCGTGACGTCTGTACGTACGTACGTACGTGCGTAGGTATCTCGCATAACTCAAAAACGGTAAGCCGTAGAAAGTTGAAATTTTGTATTTAGGACTGCTATAACATCTAGTTGTGCACCTTCTGTTTTGGCCATTACATAATTTCTAGAAATGGTACTTTATTTGAAGCCTATAATAGTTTTTAATGAAAAACTATTTTAAAATATAATCTAAAACTTTTCAAATTTGGTATATAAGACTTTTATGTAAATTGGAATAATATAGTAGATTTTGGTTAAAACAGGCTAACCGGAAGTGACATATTACCTGAAGTTGTTAACAGTTTTTCTTCAATAAAATGGTTTCATTTTGATTTTAGAAATAAATGCTTCAAATAAAAGTTTTAGAGAATTAAATTCTGCGTATTATTAAATTAGCCCTTTGTATAAGCGAGATATGTATATTTAAAACTTATATACTTTTTGGTTTTTGTAATGAAGCTTGCTATGGATTTGGACAAAAAATAACAAAGAAATAAAAAATAGATGCTAATGTCAAATTACGTCAAATACGTGCAATTTTATACTTGGGTCTATACTTAATACTATTGGTCTTGTGTACAAGGAAGTCTTGTGGTGCCCACATCAGATTTTTTCTATTTCGGTGTTCTTATGAGTTTATATAATGTTAAAATATGAATGTTTATCTGTATGTATGCGTGGCTTAACACTCCGCCGCTTCTATTGGAGCGTACAAGATCTGTCTTCTCGGAGCTGACCAGGCTCCATAATTTAATTTTCCTATCTGTTTGCTTATTCTATTCCATAGTTTCCGGTCCTTTGCTTTATCTTCTGGATTCTTTATTCCTTATTCCTAAATGTTTATCTGACATTGCTAATAGCAGCTTGACTTTATGATATTTAGCTCACTAGTGACTTATGAACTACTTTATTTGTTTCAAATCACCATAGTTATAGCGTTATTATCAGAACATGTTGGAGGAAGTAATTAATATTAAATAACGTACCCGAGGTAATGTACTATTATCATGTTCAATAGCATGGACACTTTTTATTTACAAAAAAAAATGTTTTCTCCAACCCTATTTTGGAAACTACACATTCCACAACTTCCAAAATTATGTTGGAATCAATATTATTTTTATTACCTTTATAAATTCATAGTGTGATTATTTAATATTATTTTCTAATATATCACATTTTATTACATATACATCTCAGTATGTTCTCAGTACTCTCGCATCTCGTCTCGTCTCGTTGCATTATGCGAGACGAGAACGAAAGCGAGATTGCAGTTTAAAATTCGAGGCGAGATCGATATAATAAATGCGAGAAGCGAGAAATCTCGCAATAAAAATTATTTCTAACTTTATAGCTTTATAAATTCAATGAAAAATGCACCGTACAAGGAGTAGAGTCAACGCTAATTTATGCATAGAACACGTAAATGTGAAAATTATATGAATTCACAATATTTGTTGAGTCTATTTAGAGTCGATTAGTATCGGTCTCTGAGCGAGAAAATGAAAAAATAAAGGCAAATTCGATATTACATCCAATAGAACTAGTTTTCTCTAATATTTCAGTCCCTAATTCACCACAGTTAAAACCACGGTTAATAAAACTCTTGTCGCCCTTGAAAAGTAAAGGATGTTATATTAAGCGTCGATGGGAGCCAAAAGGGAAAGAAGCGGAATAATTGGTTGCCAGCGAGTTACCAGTGTAGCGGTTTTTTATGACTTAATCTTACTTAAATATTGGCATATATTTAATGAAAAAGTGTAGCTACTTTTAGTTTAAAAATTATTTTTTTATGTTTACTTAATTCGTTTTACTGATGACAGAATGTGTTCGTATTTAAATAGTTTAGAGATCACAATTTGATGATAAATTGGATATTTTAGAGGTAAATTAAATTATTTACTAACTTATCACATTTTCTGGTGACCGTAAATAAATAAACATTATGTTCGTATTGCAATAATTTGGTGACCAGAATTTAGTGTTTCGTCTTTTTATTTTTATACGACTGCAAATCCATGGAAGACGGTGCTATTGGTGCGAACTTGTCTCTTGTAGTTAAATAGTTACGCAAATACGTAGTGCGCAAGCGCTTATTTTTATAGCAAAACTCTCGCGAGATCCTCGTGCGAGAATGAGATGAGACCCAAAAAATGTGCGAGAACGAGAGCGAGATCGAGATTACAGATTCGAAATAGAGACGAGATCGATATTTTATATTTCTCGTCTCGTCTCGTCTCGTCTCTCGCCTCGCGTGCATCACTACCCATGGCCATACACTAGTTATAAAGGTATCCTAATGTAGACTAGGGTATCTTTATAACCAGGGCTCACGTTTCGTCCGCCATTACCGGGCCAGAGGGTTATATGTGTTGTTCTTGTGCAAATTATTATGTATTTTCGTAGCTATTTGTTTTATTTTAATGAAAAACACATTTAATTATCATTTTAATATGTATTTATAGTGTAAGAAATATATTTTATTTTATTTACTTGTGTAGTTTGTTAAGATACCCACCACGATTACTGACATATTCAAAACAACTATAAATTACCAATATTAAGCACAATCATTTAAATTTTTAAAAGGTAAGTTTAGAATATACAATTATTATGTAAATAAGACCTACAGGTATTAAATTAGATGTGATAATAACAACCCATGTCATATATTCCAGATCACCTCTAAATGTATGTCTTAATAATAATTGTATATCTCTTAAATTAATTAAATTTTACTACCTTTATAAATTCACAGTGTGGAAATTTAATATTCTTTTATAATATAATAGTACATATAGTACAAATAAATAGGTAAATGAATTACCGATAAGGTACCCTAATGTAGACTAGGGTACCTTTATAACCAGGGTATGGCCATGGGCCAAGATTGCCGCCATTGTCGGTAATTCATTTCCTTATTTATTTGTAATAAATGTGATATAATATTATAAAAGAATATTAAATTTTCACACTGTGAATTTATAAAGGTAATAAAAATTCATTCATTTAAGAGATACACAATTATTATTAAGACATACATTTGTAGGTTATGTAGAATGACATGGGTTGTTATTATCACATCTAATTTAATATCTGTAGTTCTTATTTACATAATAATTGTATATTCTAAACTTACCTTTTAAAATTTAAGTGATTGTGCTTAATATTGGTAATTTATATAGTTGTTTTCAATATGTCAGTATTCGTGGTGGGTATTTTAACAAACTACACAAGTAAATAAAATAAAATACCTACACTTTAAACACATATTGAAATGATAATTAAATGTGTTTTTCATTAAAATAAAACAAATATCCACGAAAATACATAGGTAATAATTTGCGCAAGAACAACACATATAACAGATGTCCCGGTAATGGCGGACGAAACGTGAGCCACGCCATGGTACCCTAATGTAGAGTAGCTTATAGTGCCCTCTGCTGCCACTCTGACTCATCTGGGTATGTAGGCTTTTTACTAAAAACCAGTTCGTGTGGGACTCGAGCACTCTATTTATTTATAATAATTATTGAGCATTTGAATAGCATACTTGAAAAATTTACTTTGTGTTTTAATGAAATACCGAGCATTTAATTTGTAGCGTTTCAATATTATAAACGGATATTTTGTCAATTACAGTTAGTGGATACAAAATATTCAAATCAAATATCCTGTACTTTTGTCACAAATAACACAAGCTAAATATATTCATTATGTAGGCAAACAATATTAAATTTTGCAATGTTTATACACATGATGGTAAAATATGCTTACAATAATAATTTATGTAATAAATGAAAACCAAATAGAATTAGTTCATATGTATAAAATGCGGTATTTAATTAATTAGTAAAACTTCAACGGAAAACCAAACAAAGTCAACAATTTTTCCAGTTTGTCACGTACTCGTATTGCTGTTCAGTGTTTGTTTTATCGTTTTGTCAACATTACTTTCATGTATTCCAAAACACAAATGCATATGTATGAAAGATAAAATGAAAATAATTAATTAATCATATAGCAGGTCGTATTTTCCAAAAAAATTCAATGTGGTCCTTAAGTATTTTTTAAAATTTATTTTATGTAACTTCATCTAAACTGAAAGCGATTTGTAGTATTAGAAAATATTTTCTCTAATACAGTGTGTTCAAAAAAATTCCTAACTCGGAGTAGGCTATGAACAAAGAAACGTACGTCAATTTAAAAATATTTAATTTAACGTCAATTTGACATGAGATATTGTCAAAAATGTTATCTAAAGAAATCGAAGCTTTTCTTCTTAAATCTTATTTTATAAATTGAGAGAAATTAGAAAACGGCCATTGTCAATATACTGTATCCTTCTTTATTGTCTTTTCTCCTTAAAATTACATTTCAAGATCAATTTTGACAACTTGACTTTTGAATTGAATAATGATCAGACATACGTTTCTCTGTTCATAGCCTACTGCGAGTTAGGAATTTTATTGAACACACTGTACTACTATGGTATTCTTATATTCTGTAATTGAAAACTGTTATAGAATGAGCACATTCCGTAGCACTGGTACAGAATATCAAAGCCCAGTAGTTTTTCAATACACCCATTTAAAATGCATGGGAAAACGCAATTGTTTTCAAAATCAAGCTGGTTTTGCGGCGCATTGTTTCTTTGATTTTACCGTCTCAACTGCTTTAACTGTCAAATTATGAAAGAAATGATTATAAAATCTAATTATACGCCTTGTTTTACGCGTTTTGAAGCTTTTACATGGTAAGTTAAATAAAAAAATTATTACTTTTGTAACATACCAATAATATTTTTTTATTTTTAGTAAAAATGTCAAGTGATGAGAAAAATATATTTTCTCCAACACTATTTTAAAAACTACACGTTTCACAACTAAAAATTATGTTGGAATCAATATTATTCCAATAAACTGTTTGGTATAATTCCGTATGACGTTCGAAATAATTCCACACGGTTGTCGACAAATGAGAATCTGTTTAACCGCATATTAACGCGAAATATCAAATATCTTAGTTCGGTTACTATGGTTATGACTCTTTGTTTTATATTTATTTATTTATTTCTGAATTCGCGTTTGATGTTTTGAAGTTTTGAACACTTTTGGTTTTCTGTGAACTTTTACAGATTTTTGGAGATCTCTAGAACAGTAAGTTTAGCTAAATAGTAATATATTACTTAGAAAATGAACTAAATAACATTTTATAGAGAAAAATGTCAATTGGCAATGAAGATACAGATATGGAATGTACGCCACCCGACGTAAGGGAACTTGGTAATGATACAGTGGGCCAGTTATTACGAAAAAAAAAAAGCAAAAGAAAGATATAAATGCTGTTATTATAAGCAATTTATGGACTGCATGGCGTTATTTCATGGTATTTGAAAATTGTTCTAATCAATCAACATTTTTTGTATAATTTCTAAAATATTGTTGGAAAAAGTATAGTACACGTTTGGAATGGCATAATCCACATTCGCAAACTGTAGTCCTCGCCTTCGGCTCGGACCACAAACTTTTTGCTCGTGCGGAATATGGGCTATTCTATAACATCTTGTAGAATATACTGTTTTAAATAGTGTTACAGAAAGTATAGTCTAAAACTCGTATGGAATAGTATTTTCGCTATTCGCCTACGGCTCGGCCTACAAACTTTTCGCTCGCGCGGAAATGATCTATTCCATACTAATTATAGATACCATACTTTTATTCATTAAGCCATAATAATGTGAAAGGATTTTTGTTCTCGAACAGTAGTCTTGATTAATAATTAGTCACAAAATAGTACATTAAGATACAAGTTTCATGAGACATGGTTTTAGCGCACGCGTCTTTTAGAAATGAGCAGCTGGCCGCGAGTTTTCTAAGGGGACAGATGCGCTGAAATGTCTTAAAAAGATTTTTTTAGCATGTAAATAGAGAAGATTTTTCCAGAATTATCAAAATCCATTCAGTTGTGTACCAGATAATGAATTATATTACTAATTTAAAAATGTTTTTAATCAAACTTATTGTAAAATTTTAATTTAAGCGACTTTTTCTTTAACATACAGTTGAATAATTTTAAATACCTATACCTAAGAATTCGTCAAAATTATTGATTCAAAGCTAAAGGCAATAAGGGCAGTATCCGCCAATCAAGATAATTGATAACTGTTCAGTTTAATAGAATATTAAATAAATAAATATATCATCACGGCATACTACCCATTGCTGGGTGTGCCAATCTGTTTTGTACACAGAATTCGGTAATGATGATGACATATTTGTACCGCGTGGGCGTTTACCAGGCGTCACCTCACGGGCACTCATTGCTGGCGTGGAGAGTTCACCACAGGGGTCAATTTTGTGCTATTTAAAATTTGAAATATTTAGCGCCTGTCAGGATCGAACCCGGTTTCCCAGATTCGCGACCAGACACAGGCACGCGGCCACGAGACATAGAATATTAAAACAGTCATTAATTGATGACTGCAAAATTAATATTAATAGATCACACTAGCGAGAAGAATAGATTACAAAAATTAAAACAGACAAAAAAATTTATTAACAATGACAAGCATTGATTACAACAATGACAAACATTGATTACTTGCAAAAATCAAAACAAAACCTATTTTGATTCAATAATTATATATTTCTTTTAATCTTAAACCTATATATTACCTACATGTGTAAATCTGATGTATTTATAGAAATTAATAATTGGTGCAAAATCTTGACCGAATCTATTGCTTATTCTTATTCAACTAGATAAATATATAATGGAATATATATCTTTGAACCAACATGCCTACCTTTTTATATAGTATTATTTTTATATTAATAATTGGTTCTATTTTATATTTTTAGAATACCTACTAAATTACTGTCTGATATACTGTAGCATATTTGACAGCTAGACAGGAATGTAGTTAGTCATTCTATAAGAATAACTCTGTAGCCAGACTTGTTACAGAGGCAGTTACAGAATAGGTAATTTTACTACTCTATAAGCTGTCGTCTTATAGAGCTTTATAGCTTATAGAGTCTATAAAGTTACAGTCTTACAGAGCAAAGTTACAGAATAGCACCGTTAATGTCTAGTTTTAATATAAATGACCTACGTTCTAAATTGTTACTACGGTGGATGACCCCATTATCAAGAAGGTCATAAAACAGAGCGAGAGACATTAATTTTTTAATCAGGCCGTTGGAATGAATTTACAAGTCGTAGATGTTGTATCCTGTTCATGGTCTCTTGGTATTCCTTTCCGCAGTGTTTTATCCTTTGCTAAGGCGTTGAGAGGTCGTCCCTGCGATAATCCCCTGCGGAACAATGCTGCCATCTGCGTTCCTTTGTTTACAGATGGTTTTTGGATAAGCGTCACGCCTTCAATGAATTGTTTACTTTGTTAGTAAAACAAAACAGACGCGTCTTGTCTTTCAAATTTAACGTTGCGTGAGATTTTGGGAAACAAGTTTTTCATAGGATTTTACTGTTGGAAAATGCGGTTATTTTCTCAAGTATTTAGTGGAAGAGCTTTTTTTGCATTATCCTGAAATAAAATATACTCAGAGAATCGGCTGGAAATTCCTCTACAATTGAATTTCGGGGGAAAAACTTCGCTTCGAGCACATAATATAAACATCAGCGAGGGTGGTTTCCTTCCTGCCTTAGGCTTGTTGCTTTAATGGAAGCCTATAGACACATTAAATATTAAAGCGCAGTGTGCCGTGTGTATGTCGTGTGTATTTCATGAAATTTTTACGTGTCAAATTACGTTTATTCAAGAATATTTATGGGGAATTATTAGGTACACCTTTTAAATTACCAATGATTGGGATAGTTGCAGAAAAAAATATTGTTAATTTTATAAATTACGATGGGTCCCAAGGGAAAAATGATTGGACAAGCAGTCTACTGGTGAAAGTTATTTATTTCTAACCGACGTTTCGACTAAAACGATAGTGTTCTTCAGGGCACTATAATGAAGATTACAAACATTTTTACAAATGAGGTACAGATATTAAAACATACATTTTTTTTTGCTTATAAATAATGTACAGATACTTACAGAAATGGTCAATTACATATCATTTGTGGCAACCACCCATGAGGAACAGTGTTCGATAAAATTATCACAGGGTTGATCGTCATAAGGTATACAAACATAAATAAATAACAAGTCAATTGTAAAAAAAAAATATGAAAATTGTAAAATTTGTAGTCTAAAATGTAAAATAATTTTTTTTTACAAAAATTACACGTGTGACTGACTAGTTGACTTAAATGTGAATATACAAGGATAATCATGACTTAAGTAAGGAAAAGGATTAATTAACAACTATCCAATAGGGTCGTCGAACTATAATAGTATATTATGCAACGAGTTTATAATGATAGCTATTAATACACGAGCATGAAGTTTACGATACGAGCCATGGCGAGTGTCGTAATTCATGCGAGTGTATTAATAGTCATTATACATGAGTTACATACACTATTTTTTCTACGACTATTCATAATAATTAAAAAACAAAAACTATTTATAAGAATGAAATTTATTTAACAATATACGTACAAAGTATGTTAGATTAATATTTAAAATATTATTTTTTATTAATGTTTATATTATATATAGTACAATTACTAAAATTTAATTGTGGGAGAGTTGATGCGTGAATATTAGTTGATCCTGCAGGTGCATTTATATTGATTTCATTAGTTTGTTGATTATGTTCTATGGAATTTAATATTTTATTTGACACGGTCATTTTATTTTGAATAGAATCATCTATGTAGCTTTCAGCGACAGTTGTGGATTTCCAGCCACCGTGTCTTTTCAGTGATGTAATATCACCTCCAGCATCAACTAATATTGTTGCAGAACTCCGGCGAAAACAGTGGCCAGTGTAGAGATGGGGATCAGGAAGATTAAGATAGGTAGCTATTTGTTTACCCATATTTCCGAACTTATTTATGCCGATGTTTTGAACTGTGCACTTTCCATTAAAATAATTAAGGAAGAATGATGAACTAGTACAGGTTGTTGGACGAAGATCCATGTATTTTTTACATATTTTGTAATAGCTGCCTGTTACTGTAAACTGTCTTGAAGTTTTCGTTTTTGTGTTTTGTATTGTAACCACAAGAATTGACTGTAAATCGTTAATATCATTGACTTTCAAATCATGTAACTCATGTCTTCGACATGCTCCCATAATTCCAAAAATTAATGCTACCTACATAAATAATAAAATTTGTGATTTTAATTGTAAAATATTTAATTTACCTAAGTACTTACTTTTGTCAAAAGATATGAAATATCTGGTGCCTCATTAACAAATGTTTTTATTTCATCGGGTGAAAATGTTTTGGATTTTTTCCCTTTGTATCCTTCTGCTTTTCTTTTTAATAGGGCATATAATTTTGGATAATTTGCTATGTTAATTTGATTTTTAATATTTAATGTAGATTTTAGAATCGAGTAATGTGTCCATAAGCTTGGCGATTTCATTTTAGTTGATAATTCTTCAAAATAAACAAGCAACACATTTTCTGAATATGAAGTTATATTATTTTTACATCTCCATTCCATAAATTGGTTGTAAAATTTATCGTATGTCTTTCTGGATTTTTGTGGTAATAAGTTATTAGTCACTGTTGTTGCTTTTTCCACAATATCAGGTGGTGTTCCCGATATTTCTATTTCCATATCACTATCACTGTTATTAAACATTATTACTTCTAATTTATAAACCAAATTTTATCTTAAACTAGTATTCGAGGTTAGATTTCACAACTGTCAAACAATCAACCAACAAAACAAAAACTCACACAGGTATGCAGTGTTGTCAACTATCTAAATCAATTCCAACCAACAATATAATATGTAAAAAATTTATTCACACAAATTGGCACTAAATAATCTCACTGTCTGTTGTCTATTTACTATATTTTATATATTTAATATTTTTAAAATACATTTCCATTCTAGAAAGGTTTGAAAACTATAAGATTACCACCAGGTTGGCAACACTGGTGAAAATCTGTATCTTAATGATAATTTGTATCGAAATGAAAATCTATATCATAATGACCGTCATTCAAGTACAGATGGCATGTACATAATAAGCATATTAAAGCATAGGAGTAGAAAAAAATATCTCCACGCAACGTTTTTGGAAGCCTTGGTGAGTAAGCAACAATATTTACATCTGTGTAATGTGGTATGAACACATTAGTTTTTCTTTTAAATTTTATATTGTATCAGGTTGCGGTAAATTGTGCTCAAGTTTTCTATATCGGTTTGGTGATTTATATTTTTATAGTCGGATTTAATATGTAGCATCTCTAGTGTGAGTCGTTTGTGTAGATTTCGTTCCGTTTGTAAGACCTTTGTGTTCTCAAAATCAAATTCATATTCCATATTATTACGAATATGCACATTTCGTATCATTGTTTGGATTTTCTTTAATTTTATTGCAATTTCTTTTGTGTTCGTCCAGTCATATTTTTAAGTAGCGTTTAGTATGATAAATTACGAAATTCTAACGAATGTCATGCAAAAAAATGTTTTTTTTTGTTTAAATCAAACAAGCATAGTCTAATTTATCGATCTGTATGAATAAATTATTTTTTATTTACATTTTTTGTTGTATAAAATCGTTTTATAGTATGACATTTTTAAAAAGTTGTAAACAAACCAGCCATGTTGTGACGTCAGCGTTTCACACTGCAAGTTCAGAGTCATTTCATAAAGCCTTATTAGATCGACACAAAATTTCTAAAAGATCTGGTGTGGCCAACACAATACCTGCCGCCATTTAACGCCTCCTGAGTCACAAAAAAGATCAAGCTAATCCTAATTTTACTCTAATTTTGGCAGTTTATTTCTTAACATATAGTCTAATCTAATCCAAGTAATTACCTTTTTTGATAATAAAATGAAGATTAAATTTTAAATCCGGGATAAAATAGAATTCACTAATCCAAAATTGAGAATTAGCTTAAACTTTTTGGCGAATCGTTAATTTTTATTAATCTAAATACATAACTACATATTTACATATGCTGGAAATTGTATTGTTTTCATTTCCTATTGTACTATTTACTCTTTTCTTTTCAAAACGTTACTATTACTAATTTAAAATGATTAGTTCTTTGACAGTGAAATTTATCTGTCAGTTACATACATTTAAATAATTGCGCAGCCAAGGAGTTTTGTTTCTTTAAAGCGTAAGCTCCGGGATTTAAAGTATATATAATTTTATAAATTTATCGATAAAATATATAGAAAAAATATTAATGCATATCTGTAGAAAATTTAATATTCTTTAATTTTTATAATAACATTAATCTCGAAAAAGAACATTTAAAGGTATTATTCGAAGAAAAACTATTTTGAGCTTTTAGTAAAGTGCCATTTGCGCTTATGCGATTTACACCAAAATCTAATGGGCTCTTTCCATTATAGAAAAAGTTCGAAATACAAGGTTTCAAAATTTTTCTGAATGATAGTATTTGAGTTACAGTAGAGGATCCACACATATATACACACACCACACACCTCACCAAGGGTAGCGGGAGGTAAAAATTATATAGACTATAAATTGAGAAATACATAACTAAATATTTGATAGAAATGCTATAATATATTAATATAACGTTATTCTGTTCATTTTCATAAATATAATTTTCATTTGACGTATCACTCAGCTGCTGGTCATTAGTCATTCGTTTTTACTTTTTCGTCTGATTAACATTTGTCTACGTTGTTCGTTGTGTATTCTTAGAATTTCATTACTGTTGCTTTGTTGCATATCAAATCTGTATTTTTCAATATAAACAGTAACTGTTTTTCGAGTTGTTTTTTTGTATCACACAGAACTATTAAAAATATTTTCTCACTATTTTTGCTAGTATTTTGGCTCGATTGCACAAAACAGCGTTTCACCGTTTACTTTCGTAAATTTCACGTTATCTTTAAATGTCACTTTGACGTTTAATCTAATGTGACAATCAAAATGGCCGCGTTGATGAAACGCTGACGTCACTGGGCAAGGAACGAGGCGGAGAAAATCAGCCGCGTTTGAATAATGTCATTTTTAATTACAATTTTTTCAGTATTAAAGATAAATTTGAGGAAAAACAAAAAATACGGGTATATTATTTTTCATTACTCTATGGATTAAAGTTAAAAATGAAAAATCGTGCTTGACCTCATTCTAAACATGTTTATGCGAAAAATATTATAAGATTTAAAACTTTTCATTCATAATTTCTGTAAATTAATTTAGCACTATGATCACTATGACGTACATTGTTAAAAATAATATAGTTCGACCTGGCTAGTTATACAAGCTCGTAATACTACAAACCACAACAGAGTAATAGTTATTTATGTAACAAGTGTGTAAAGTAGTACTTTTTTGGTCGAGTGCGATGTTTTACGCATGAGACAAAAAATACTATTTTACACACGTGTTGCATACAACATTTTTCCTACAACCGAAATTGTATTGATGTTTCTCATAATACTGAGTGTACAGGCATCCAGTAGCTTCAAATTCTGTTAGTACTCTTTCTCACAACACTGTACAAAATGTAACTTAAACACTTGGAAGAATCTCAGACAGACGATGATTAGTCTTTTATAATGTACAAATTGTACATTTAATATGAATATTAAAAATTAGGTTAGGTTAGAATACGTGTCAAAAAAATGTTAATATTCTTAAAAATTAGATTAGTACTCAATCTGTTAAAAAATTATTTGATTTGTTTCGTTTTCAGTTACTGAGTTTACATGCAGTTTTGAAACCGTTTTTAAAACGTTTTTAGTTTTGAAAACGCCATGTATACAGTGTCAAAACGGTTTTGAATTATCTCAAACCAAAACTAAAATTCATAGGCTGGACTTGAAAATTAGTTTAAAAACTACTCATGTAAACACTTAAAATTCAGTTTCGATATTGCGCATGCGTACAGAGCACAACGTTTCTGTCGCTTTGTGTTACTAACCTTCAAATATACTGACAGTTGTGTAGTTTTAGTGCGTAGTGGTACGAAATATAGAAAATAATTGGAATAATAGCAAAACGAAGTATTTGGAGTGAAGAGGATCTGTCCTTATATCATCTAAATGCGCATGCGCCGACACTGATTTCAAATCAATTTTTAAACTTGTTTTGAAAACTGCATGTAAACAGTTTTGCATAATTTTGACTGAAAACTGAAACCATTTTCAAAACTGCATGTAAACGTAGTAATTGTATATTCATATTTCTTAATAAATTTTATTACCTTCATTATTATTTACTACCTAATTATAAGCTTGACAGGTAAATAAACCGAATTTTAATGTTGCCTAGCAACGCTTATTTACTTTTCACACTGTAATGAGTGCGTGAACAGTACTTTTCACGTTTCAGTTATTTAGATACATTATACGTGCGGTAGGTATTGTTTTATAACGGCGAGGTTATCTATTAAAGAACAACGCGCAGTTATTAAAAAATATTTGTTTCGTTTTAATTTAAACTCAATTGTTTTTCATACATTGCATATTGAAAAATAACTATAATAATCAACACCCTGTATAAATAAAGTAATATTTGGGTAAATAGTGCTGTAAAAATTATTATAAAAACGACGTATCGACGGCGAAGTGCTGCCTTTATCAAATAAATAACAACAATACTATAACATAAATATATAGCATAATTTATGTTAATCGTAGTATATCGTTTTAATAACATTATAAATATGCAAATAAATTAATTAAATTCATTAATAACATAATTTATATTCTATATCAATTATGAATAATTATGAATTGCATTACTGATATTCCAGGTTTCTTTTGACTTGAAACATGAACATAATTCTGCAAGGATAAAGTTGGGACCATTACCATATTCATTTTTAAAATTTAATGAAATATTTTATTGTGATATTAGAAATATAGTTTTTATACATGTGTTTATTATTAATATTGTGCGATTAGGTAATAATAATAATTTCATATGAATTTTTCGGAAGAAGAACTATCAATACCTAATCGCACAATTTTTAATAATAAACAGCTTTGTTTATTGGCTAATGCAAACTTCTGTCCATTATTGCCATTGTTTCTTTATAAAAAACACAATTTCCATATAAACTGGATTTAATTGAAATAAATTTATACAGAAATGGTAAATAACTCCAAAATTATTGGTTTTAGGCATAGGATACCCTTAATAACGTAGAAAGATAACATAAAAAGAAACCCAACTAAATAATAAAATATAGGGTGTACCATTTGAAAATGACGAGTTATAGTCAATTGAAATTTGATTGGCTTTATTGGAACATGCTGTAAGAAAATTTTTTTCCTAATTTTTATATTATATATATATATATATATATATATATATATATATATATATATATATATATATATATATATATATATATATATATATATATATATATATATACAGGGTGTAAATGAAATAACTGCATTAAATTTAACCAGTAATGTAACTCGACGAGAGCAACAATATTTCTTAATAACTTTTTTTTCTAAGTCTTTTAGATTTTGAGTTAAAATTCTTTAAAGATTTGCTGCATATTTCGGCGCGCGCCCATGGAGAACAAATGGCTTGTCGTCAGCTGTCGTATTCAAGTGGGATACAAACAGCTCAAAAATTATCGGTTATCGGTTACACTTGCAGTCACAGTAATTAATAAACGAATCAACGGAAATAACAATTATTATTAATTAATTCGTAATAGTACAATTTTTAAAATAAAGAAATTTAAATTTTGGATAACAAAATTATAAAGTTCTGAATTAAACCAGGCTTTTTCACCTGTGAATAGTGGATGACAAGGAGGAACGAGGGGTAAGAGGTATCGATGAAGAGCAGAAGCATAGTTATTAGGTTATGACAAATCATAATAGTTTAAATACGTTTTTCAAAAAATGTGAGTACAAACTTTTGTCCATTTAAACGTGGTACATGAGTACCAATAATTAGTGGTCCATTTATTGTTCCCGCTCAAACGTTTTTTAATGAAAATTTTTACAGCATTTTCGTCTGTTGAAATGTGTATTTTGCATAAGAAAGACACTTTCCCAAGTAAATTCAGTCTCATTAATGAACATTATGAGCCATTCCCAAAATCGAAGTCTGCTGAAAACATTGATATTTTTGCACATGATATGAATACAATTGTTGCTTTATTTAAAATTGTCATATGTGACACTTCGTATTGTGATAAAGATGTACAAGATGAACAAATGTGCGAATATTAGGAACAGTATGATTTGGAAACGCTCCGTCTAAATGCGTTGGCAACATTATAATACTGTCTTCATATCAACCACAAATTAGAATGTAGTAAAGATACGAATAAATAAATAAACCATAGGTAAGTAATTACAATATCTGTGTATTCGCTATTTGTAAACGTAAGCATTTTGACAGAATTTTACCTGATAAACAAGTTTATTACTAATGTCAAAATATAATTGCAACAACTGACAAAACTGTCAATTGCTAAAACAAAATTTTTCATAGCTATTGCTACTGCATTCAATTATTAGAAAAATACGTGGAACGACTCGTCAATTTACGGGGTGGTAAAAATGCTAAAAAAATATGTGATTTCGAGAAAAAGTTATTAAGAAATATTGTTGCTCTCGTCGAGTTACATTACTGGTTAAATTTAATGCACTTATTTTATTTACACCCTGTATATATATATATATATATATATATATATATATATATATATATATATATATATATATATATATATATATATATATATATATAGTTGTAGCTGCTGCCCGACAAGGCCAGAACTTAAAAAGTAAATATGAAATTGAAATATATCAAATCCTTTAGAGAAAATAGAGAAAATTTACAGATTTTTACAAAAAAAAAAATAAACGTGATACATGTGTTCTGTTCCATTGAGGTTATGGAACTGACAACATAACATCTTATAATAAATATTAGATTTAACTTACCGTCAATGTGTTAAGCAGTGTAAAAGTTTAATTTTAATATAATTTCTATGAAGAATTTTTCGGATAAATGCAGAAATTAGTGTAATTTTGTTGGAGACGCTCTTGAGTCAAAGAAGAATGATATACTAAATTTGATATCTTATTTCTTCTTCTAGTGTTGCGATTAGTATTTCATATTCTAATGGGTGTAGTAGTTCTATTAGATGGTGGTGGAGGTATTTCATTTTTATATCTATAAGTGTTTTTCGTTTAAATTGGCGTTTGATCTCTTCTTGCAGCTGTTTTGAATATATCATTCTTCTTTGACTCAGAGTTATGGTGTTATTGATTTTTATTTTAAGAAAGTTCGGTGTAATTTTATGAAGTTTTGCTGTATGTAGGAATTGTAAATGTTGTAGATTTTTATGGCGTTTATTACGTGATTTTCAGCTGCTGGAGTTTGTCGGATGTCTCCGCTTCTGTTATACGTTTGATAAAGTTGTCCAGGATAGTATACATGATATAATAATAGGTAAGGATGTGTAGTAAGTATACTAGTATTGAATAAATAATTTAATTCGATTGCTACCTTTGAAATCGAATAAAATTATTTATTCAATACTAGTATACTTAATATACATCCTTACCTATTATTATATCATGTATACTGTCCTAGAGAACTTTATCAAACGTAAAATTAGTAAGTAAAAGAAGAAAATTCATTAAGTATTATAGGTTTATGTCATTATAGAATTTTTATTTCAAATAAATAAATAAATATATCATCAGGGCATATTACCCATTGCTGGGTGTGCCAATCTGCTTTGTATGCAGATATCGGTAATGATGATGACATATTTGTACCGTGCGGGCGTTTACCAGGCGTCACCTCACGGGCACTCATTTTTGTGCCATTTAAAATTGGAAATATTTGGCGTCGGTCGGGATTGAACCCGGTTCCCCAGATTCGCGACCTGACACTCGGCCACGAGACCCCATATTTTAAAAACTACTAAAAGTAAAAAAAAATATTTATTGTAAATAGAATATACAAATAACCGCTAATATAAAAAATAAGACCCTGTTAAAATTAATAAGCAAATTAAGAGAAATACAATTTATTAGAAGTTAATGTTATGATGGAGTTTTTAACCAAAAAAACTACTAATAGGAAAACATCTGCCGTTTATGACTTAAAATCTACGGTACACAAAAATAGGAAACTAAGATTTTTATCTTTTTTTTAAAATTAACAAAAAACTAATAAACGAAGATACAGATAAACTACAACTACTTACTAATTACCCTTATTAAATGAAAATATTAATAAAATTATCACTAAAACAACAACTACAGGATACTTGAAACAAAAATCCAAGCTAAACTGTACCAAAATTAATCAAAAAAATCTGAGGTGGCCAGCTCATTACCTTCCGTCAGTTATATGTATTTTGTAAAAATATCTTACAGAAAGTTCCTTGCAAAAGATTTTATTTCTTGTACATTACCTTCCGGCAGTTGTATGTATTTTATGCAAACTCCATTGAGAAAGTTTCTAGCAAAAGATTCTATATTTCCAGTAAAATTGTACCACAAACATACTATGTCAATTGCACTTGACACTGACATCTTTCAATAAGAATTTTCTTAATATAGTAGCTGTTTTCATAGTTATAGCATAGCTGGCTAATTTATGAAATTTAGTTTATAATTTTTTAACTCTATCCATTTAAGATGAAGTATAAAATGCAGTCAAATCCTATAGAGAATAATATATTCTTTAATATTTATAATAAAGTTAAATATGTAAAATTGATATTTAACATTGTTTTTCAAGACCATTTACAACCAAAATCTAATCAGCTCTTCATATCGTTGTATCGAAGAGAAATTCTAAAGAATTATAATTTTTGAAATTGTAGTATTATAGCTGGTTTATGATGGATTTAATTTACAAATTTAGATTTACGAATTTACATTTATAAATATAAATTATACATATCTGCATTTACTGGTTCATGATGAATTTAAGAAATTTTTCCATTTCGGTGTTCTTATGTTTCTATAAAAGCACTGTTTTTCACTGAAAACACGACGTTTAGAAAATCTATAAACGTACTGTTGTTGTGCTTTTCATGTTCTATAGGTGGTAGTCATGCTTTCATAACTGACAGATAACCTTAAAATGGTAAATTGTTTGTGTTGAAATATTACTTCTAAATGTGGATTTTTATCCTTTCACTAGGTGATAGGACTAGAAAGAAAAGAAATTTATAGCTATAGCTGTGTTAGTTAAGAAAGAATAAGAATCTGTGAAGTTAAAATATCAAGTAAAAAATTATGAAACAAGAAACAATGCGCTCAGGTTTACTTTGTCAAAATAATTAAAACGGTAAGTTTTATTTATTACAATTTAAATTTATGGTAATGCAATTTTGAATCTAATGTATTGTTATTCCAGGCAGGTTATGAAATGTATGATGCACGTTACTTAAAAATGTTAACACTGTCTACTCAATTTGTGGCGGCTACTAGCAAACAAATATGAAAAGTTGACGTTTTAATCCATGATTTGCAGTTCCACGTTGTGGCGAACTATCGAATATATGCCATATATGTTTTGTATTAAAAATTGTAAGAAAAGCTGTTGCCGTTATCTGTGCAACTGAGCAGTGAGTGTTGTAAAAATGGTGGAAAGTAAAAGTCTAAAGCAATAAATTGTTCATTAAAGTATTTCATTATTTAAAGAGTTTTATTTATATGTTTTCTCAATAAAAAGGCTTGATGGTCCACGTAACGTCCTTCAATCCCATATTCAAGTTTTATTTATGATAATAACCAACACGAAACACCGATATGTCAAATCAGGATGGTTCATTAATAACCTTGGAGTTCATTGTATGCATTGGTTTTCCTCTTTCATAATTGTATAATGCTTGATACAATGTTTTAATGTAAACAATGAGACAAAATCACAAGATACACAAACTGTCAAAATGTGAAATTTCAATTTTTAGCGGGAAACGCTACCAACATAACTGATAAAAAAACACCAACTCATATTTTTGACAACTCCTTTTTAAAAAAATCTAATTGTAAAATTACCTCAATAGAAAAAATAGTATAAAAAACATGTATCATAAGGCCTGTTGACACACTCGTCATTTGTAAAACTCGCCTGGCGGCTCGTTTTCCAAACTTGGACTCGTACGTTAACAGATTGCCTTATGATACTTGTGTTTTAATGTACTATTATGATTTAGAATTTACATTTAAAATATCACCATATTTATATTCTAAATGTAAATTTGTAAATGCGTCCAATCATTTCACAGTATTTCAAACAATGATTTTGATGGGGGGAAATGACAGTTTCAAGTGACAGCTGAAACATTTTAATTTTGATTTGACAAATGGTTTCTGAAAATATAGATATATTATTAATATTATCTGTAGAACAATACAGATTGATTATGATAAAAGTGATAAATATCATATAACTGTCATCCCATCTGAGTCAAACCACGTGACCTAATATAAGTTGATTGGACATATTTCATATCTTTAAATTCACTATAAACCAGCAAGGTAAATAATAAATTTCAAATCTAAATTTGTAAATCTAAATTTATAAATTAAATCCATCATAAACCAGCCATTAGAGTTATCGCAGGGCAAATATTTGTCACACACACACACACACTCATACACACAAACACACGCACACACGCACACTCGCACACACGCACGCACGCACGCACTCATAAACGCACGCACGCAAGCACGCACACAAACACGCACGCACGCACGCACGCACACACACACACACACACACACACACACACACACACACACACACACACACATACGAGTACAGACATCATCGTAAAAATTGTAAAATCGTATTCTAGGTGCACTACAACGTGCTTATTTTTGACCGAAGACAATATCTTCCTTACCTAAAGGTGACGGAAGGTAACAATGAACTGAAACAAAAAATAACTCAAGAATCCAAGAAAATTATTTCTTTTTAAAGAAAAAACCTCTCAACAGGATTAAACCCCAATTACAAAGAGGTTTACATATTCAAACATCCATGCCTTAGTTGGATTCGAACCCAGAACCCCTATAGCGATGATCAAGAACCGCTGCTCTAACCATTGAGCCACTGGAGCTGACTGCAATATTACTTTTATGTAAGCTAGTGAAGACTGTTGTCGTAGTAGTAGTAGTAGTAGTAGTAGTAGTAGTAGTAGTAGTAGTAATAGTAGTAGTAGTAGTAGTAGGATTAAACATGAGTTTGACATTTGTTGTCAGCGGTATCTCTTGAAAATTTGAAAGCTCAATAAAGACTATTTTATTGATGTTCGATAAATACGCTCAACACAATAATTTTTTCATACATAAATAAAATCCTCGGGTTTAATTACCTACTCTCATTATTTAAAACTTAGTTCACATTAATATACCTAGCATTTAAGATATTCACCTATGATTAAAAATGTATATAATTATACCTTTGTTTATATATCTCGGCTTGAGTATGTTATTTTAAAAAGCTTGATAATGCGCATGATATTGCTGGAAAATATGAAGATAAATTCTTAAGTATAATTACCAGAAGCCATGTGAAAAATTACCCTAAAAGTTTAAACTATAAAACCAAAAGCGGTAGCGGTGTAAATCTAGTAGGCGTGCCGTTAAAAACACTGAAAATAAATTAGCGTTGACTTTATCACTTAATTTAGTGTGATGACTAAATTTAATCAGCAGTAAAAGGGGGAAGCCCTTCCCCATGTTCTTGCATGTTCCCGCGTGTCAAGATTTACTTTGTTAGCGGCTAATTTCAGCAAAAATGCTTCACTCGCGACAATTTCCACTGCTAATCCAATTTTAGAATCCCTCTTATAAACAATCTAATTATCCTGTTATTTTTACCCACGGAAATCATTGGTACGTGTAGACTTGCGTAAGACTTGCTAATCTTTTATGTAAATAGTGTCTTTGAAATGGAGAAGTAAGGAAGGTATATGGAGATTACAGAGGTTTAAAATGCGAGAGATAACAACTACGCACAATGCCGTCTTAAATGACTTATAAACTGCAAATGAGAATTAAAAATGGATGGAGAGAATTCATTACACTTTCTTGACGACTTTCATAAAAATTTTAATACAACTTAGACGAGCTGGTTTACAAGAATAAAGTTCGTCTGTGGATTTCTTTTTTTAGAATAAAATGGTTACGACAGGTAATAAAAAAAATCTGATGTGGCCAACACATAACCTCTTGCCAGATATTTTACCTGGTTGTACGCATAAAACGAAAAATATTTTTAAATACAAATACATATATTCATGTCTCACTACAAAATAATTATTTTAATATAAATTATGTACAATACATACATTTTCTTTATATTCAATATCCTGAATTTTTTTTTCCACTTTCCTTTTCTTTTATTTGTCATTTTTTCGCAAATTCCTTTTATATTCTTTTGTAGGTATATTCTTTTGCGTTGTTGACTTTTTATTTATTTTCATAATCTTCATAATGATGTACGAATATTTTTGACAGTGGCATACAAATATTTTTGACAGTGACATTTATGTGTGAATTACAAACATTTGAATTTCTTGTCTTGAAGTAGTTTGATCTAAGAATTTTTACATCAAAT
>OY720448.1:96778615-96836115 GCA_963082715.1 Harpalus rubripes | reverse complement strand
GGAGGATTCCATTATTTTTTTGTATTTTCATCTGAAGAAAATCCGTTGAACAATTCCTATTAATAACCGAGTTATGGTCCCCCAAATTATGAGAAAATATATGTGACGTCACGAAATTTTTATATCAAACTCTTTTCTTCATGGACCTAAATGTTCTTGAAGTACCTATGTATATGCTATTTCTAAATCATATTTATAAAAAAATAATACTGTATTTTACATATTTTACAATTAAGTGTAATTAAATTATTAAGTTTAATGCAAGAAATTTATATTCTAATAAAAACTATTTGAGAAGCATATACATTTGTTTTTTTACTGATTTTTCTTAATTCGATTGAGCTGGAATAACCTATTATTATACAATATTTTTTCATACTTTTATTATTTTAATTAATAATTGTTAAGACAATCTATACCACATTTAATTTATAATATTTTAGTTATAATATTTAATATTAAAAAAAAATGGCAAATCCACATCTAGTAGGTATAGTAAAAATATTTATGCAGAGGAGGCACGTCATCAAAACATTACAAAATGAAAAAAACTGTAGTAATGATCGAGTGATGTATATGTTTTAGGAAAACGAAGAAAATAAATACTATTTTTTGAACACTACAAGAAAAGTACATTTTAATTAAATTTACAATTATTTTAAAGTCGAAAATATTTTAAACGCATTTTTAATTTATTTAAAATAATTGTAGCTCATTTTTTCGCCAATGGTTGGCATTACTGGATTTGAAAATTTATACGTTTACATGATATGCATTGTCCATGTAGTGTTCTGTCATTCGTATGACAGTAAATTTTATAGGTTATGTTTATATTGGACAAAAATCCTACTTGGTGTGCCCTACAACGAATTTTAATTCGTAATATAATAAGTGATATGATTATCATCGATGATATTCTCGAGTGAAACCGAGTTGCAGATTTCACGAGTCCGAAGGATGAGTGAAATGTGCTGCTTCGGTTTCACGAGCAATATCTTCGATTATAAATCAAGCTTATATTTAGTGAGACTTGAAAGAATATAATGAATTTTTGTGATACATTGTGTGTGTTGCTAACCTAACTTTTAATATATTGTATTACAACATGGTTAATTTGACAATTGCCTTATTATTATCATCGTTGTTAATGTCAACCCAACGATTATCGCACATTTTTATACTCAAAATTAACTGTGAATGCCAAATAAAGAAAGCAAATACCTTAGTAACGAATATAAATAAGGTGATAATTTCTTTGTTTGTTTCATCGCTGTGATAGACATGTAACTAGGGAGATTTTAAATGTTGATTGGCGGAACATTGTCACGTGACTCATGAATTATATTCTCAATACTATAAACTCGAAATATATTAAGTTTTACAATGGTATTCAATTATTATTCGTCTAATAAATCAATTAACTTGATCGCAAAAATTAGCATCGCACGTAAATACAATTATGCAACACATATTATATTTTTTTAAATTAAACTAGTCTACCATATAAACCTAGAAATTTCATAACGTCATTATCTAGTTACAAACTTTGATAACGTTACTCCTCTGCATAAATATTTTTACTATACATCATCTGTTCATGGCACCTCTAGCTAGCCTGGCACCCGGGAAGAACCCCCCACCGCCACCCCGCTTATGTTTTTCGCTATAAATGCCAGAAATGTGTGGTATTTCGTGTCAAATGAAATATATCATGACGGAATGCGGAATGCCTTGCACGAATGTAAAAAAATTGATGTCTTGATTGCTTCTTGTTTAAGCAGGTATTTTGTTTGAGCAGTTTGTGTCGAATGAGTAGATGTTTGCGATTTGCAATTGCTTATTAAGGTGGGTATACACATGTACAAAATACCGTAACAGAACACCGTCGAGTAACTTAAACGCGTAACTGCGTGGACGGTACATCGTAACAGCGTAACACCGTAACTTCGTAACAGAACAGCGTTCCACCGGCTGTCGGTTTTCTAGCGTCGCATCAAAGAAATGTTACACGCACGTGTTCATCCCTCGTGTGCGAGTGTGGACAAGTCATAAGAACTTCGCAGTTTACAGTAACAATATAGTGTTAACACTATGGAGTGGACGCAAGATAATATCATAAGTTTCATTGAAATTTATCAGAAATATGATATATTATGGGATTCAAAACAACCTCAACATTATAATAAAACATTCAAAAACGAGTCACCAGTCGCCAAAAATCGAATTGTCACTGCTAATCTTTGTTGTACAGGAATGGCCTTCCTCCTGTATGTGTCTTTGCGCATTATTTTTGGACCAATTAAATTTATTAGGTATTCGAAATCCACAGGTGACATTCGTGTAAAAATTTTGTACAAACCACTAACTGTTTGGAATTTAAGATCATTTAGTAAATGGTTCGCACCATAATCAATTCTGTTTGGAAATAGTTGTGTACACTACCATCGTCTTTGTCTTTGTCTGCGTTTTTTACGTATTAAATTATCAATTACTATATATGCTGCAGCAGCAACTTCCATCTCGAACACAGACAAATGACTACTTGACATGGAACGGGAAAATGTTCGACTATTTGATTCGTGGCGAGGTTACGTTACGGTCTCACAAAAATTTAAACGTAACGTCGACGCGGAGCAGAAAAATGTTACGCGACGGTGTTCTGTTACGATATTTTGTACATGTGTGTATCCACCTTTAGTTGAGTGATAACGCTAACACTTAAGCTTAGGTCGCACTGAACTACCAGCGAAGCTTTTGGGAAAACTCGAAAAAGCCGACAGTTTGCTAGTTACATATTATGCGTATAAAAATATAGGTTTTTATTTTGTTTTCGTTTATTTAAATAAAAAACTCGTATACGCATGGACGGCACTTATTCTCTGAGTCCTTGATATACATATTTGTGCATATGGCCCGATTAAACGAAAAACATATCTACTGTAACAATAATTATAATAATTTCTTTTGGGTGATTGGTTATTTGCATTATTGTAATCTAAAAACGAAAAACTAAAGAGATTTAATCAGAGCAGTGGCGGTGCGTGATGTGAGGCCAGATTTATAATATCACAATACGGGACATATCGATGGATTTAAAATTTGTGAGAAAAAAATGCGCCGCAGGCGATTTTTTAAAAATTTTCAAGGTCAAACGTGTTTTAATGCAAAGTAAGATAATATAGAGTTCTTTACAATAAAACAAATTTAACAAATTCTTAAAAAATAAAGTCAAAAACTAATAATTTATTTTATTGTAAGAAAACAGTTACATAAATAATTCATTTAAATAAAATATTAACATAAAATTAAGAAAAATTCAAAAGTAACATTGTCAGTCTTAAATATTAAAAATATTTTTAAATTTATATTTCTTTTGCGATTTTAAAGCTACTAATAAATTTTTATTTGCATCTTTATTTTTTCCAATAAAATTTACGAATTCATTAGAAGACATTTAGTAATTGAATTATAATTATGATGCGAGATGTGAGCATATAAGCAATAGCTACAGAAACAGAAAATCTAAAATACAATATTGCATTAAATTAATATATTATATTACTGAGTAATAGCTAGCTGGCTAGCTGTGCGGCGTGAGCGTGTAGCGGGTAGCATAAAGCCCAAGCAGGTTCTCCCCACCACTCAACCGAGGCCAAGAATTCTCAACCTCACCTATTATTCCGATGCTTTTATCTTGCTATTTTGCGCTTGAAAGATTATATTTTTTATATTTATATAATTCAAAAGAACTAATAATGAAAATATTAGATGCAAAAGTAATCATTGTAATGATTTATTTATTTATATAACTTTTTTCTTAACAGTTCAATTAGATTATTCCCATTGCTGTAAGTAGTTCAAACTGTTGTTTTCTCTCTTGGTTGTTGGTATTTGTATATTTCTACAATACATGATTTATTATTGTTTAATTGTGTATAAATGTTTAATTTAAATAACTGGGCCAAGTAACAGTAGGTACAATTAAAATAGAAATAAATAATAGTTTCAAATTTATGAAAACATAAAAAAATAACAACAGTAACAATAAATAGTAATTATTAAACCGTTTTTACAAAAACTAATTGAAAATAATACAAATATACTTGTTTGAAACAAGCATTTTCTGTTGTGCTCACTGCTCGGAACGAGAGAGGCCAACTCATCGCCTGGCTCATCTGCAGTAGTGTAGATGTAGAGCGTAGAGAGGGTAAAATCGTTCCAGACGCACTTATGTATTGCGCCATTATTGTCCATGAGGACAGTATAATTTGGCCTCTATGTGTAAATTCGCGTGAAAATAACACTATTTGCATGGTTATTTGGCATATTATAGTAACAATGATTGTTTATAAGTGCAAATATTGTAGATTTGTATTACTTCAATATATTTTAAATGTAAAAAATATAAAATTTTACATATGTTTTGAATTTAAGAGGTGAGGCCCGGCCTCACCTGCCTCATCTGATGCACCGCCACTGAATCAGAGGGACAAATATAAATATGCAGACCTGCAGCTTTGATACACATAACATTTTATGTACATCATAAACCCGAATTAGAGTAAACTCATACTCATTACAATAATTTTTGTTTGTGTCATTATTGTAATTAAGTTTATCTTATTGTAATTAAAAGCAAAATTCGTTTAAAAAATTTGAGAAATATTTAGTCCGTATACTTATTTTATTTATTTTTTATAATTTATTTTACGTTACTATTATTATCAACTGTAATTACACAAGAGCTTTTTATTTTGCCGGATAAATTTCTGTTGGTCACGAAACCTTGTTACCTAGCAATTTGACAAGAAAACTGTTTTAATAAAATCACGACACCGTAGGTGGAGTGATTTTATTTTTTAAACAGTTTTCGAGTCAAATTGCTGTCAGGTTACAAGGTTGAGTTGTCAAACAGAAATTTATCCGGAGAAAATAAAATGCTAGAGTGTAATTCAGCGAGATAATTTAACGACATTTTATTTATGAAAAAGTTTATTTAAACGTGCAATTAGTGAAAGTACAATTATTATATATCATTTTATTTGACATGTTTTCTTCACGAAGATTTGTTACTTCATTAGTCACAGTAGAAGATTTAGAAATATTATTTGTTCTTAGATTTGTAATTAAATTTTCATGATGTGCACAGTCCAATTGAAGATAAGGTTTTATTGAAGTGGAATTGGAATGACCTGTTATTTTAATAATTTGTTGATCGCTTACTCCTGCTTTTGCTAACGAAGACACTGTGCTGGCGCGATTTGAATGATTCGTTATCTTATTATTCTGAATATCAATTCCTATTTTATTAGCCGCATTTTTAGTCCACTTAGATAATAAATTTACTCCCAATGGTACGTTTTTGTACCAGCCTTTCGAATTTTTATATTTCCAAAATGGATTAGGAGTCAAAAATAGTCGTTCTGATGTTATATTTTTGGATCGTTTATTTATAAGTAATATAAACAATCTTACTGGGCAGATTGTGTCATCTTCATTATTTTTTGTTAGCCACTTACTATCTGTCAATTTATTTGCACCTCCTTGTGCAGTTTTCGAAAATATTGGGTTGTATTCTATTCTATCCGTAAACATTCCATCAATTGCTTTTTCTTCTTTAAAATAATACACCATGCAACTAGCAGCTTCTCCTCCTCTCCAAGCCAGCTCATAAGAAGCTATATGAAAAAACTTTTTTTGCAAACCTTCAGGTTCATTTTCATCCCAAAGTTTAGCCATTTTGATTATTTGTGCTTTATTTACAGCTGTCGAACTAATCTTTCTTTTCTCAGGAATACTTTGGAGTTCTTTTCTTTTAGCGTTTATAGCATCGCGTGCTTCTTTAAAAATAATATCCGTAAAGGGATCAAATTTTATGTTGAATTCCTGAAAATATTTCTCCTGTAGCATTTTGGCCGTTGAATTCCACATTGTCTTCACTACATATTCTTTATAATTTTCTCCATTAATCTTTCGCATATTGTAAGCCCAATCTAGCAAAATATTTGATATTTTACATACCGTTGTACCTCGTTCTAATACATAATTTCGGCTTTCACAAAATGTCATAAATTGGCGCCAGATACATGATTTATTGTTTTTTGTGTTTATAGGCACACTATTTATAATATTTTCTTTTATACTTTCTTCGGATATATTCCCAAATCTGTTCATTTTGCACTACAAGCAAGGACAAAAAATGTAAATGACATTAATGTAGTTAGTGTTTTGAACTGGTTGCTAGGAGAAAGGTAAATAACGTTTTATCACTTGCAAAAAGTTACCTTCCTGTTTATCCGCTGTCAAAACGATAAAATTGTTTTTTCTTTATGGCTTACATTATATTGAAGTTAAATTATCACTACAAAAATCTGCCGTATTTTATTTCAGAACTTTTTGGAGCATTGGTTAGCCCGTGGACCACTTACATTATGGACACTGGCATACTTGAGATTTACACAACTATTTTATTTACATGATTATATTTATTATTAACTATTGATTAAACTAAACATAACACAATACATTTATTAAACAAATGAACTAAACTATTACGTGTTACATTCTGTAACTCAGCGGGCGGGAGTTCAGCGCGCGCCCTAAAACTAAAACACATTATAGTTCGTCCGGAAATCATTTGAACAAATGACTTTTAAATCCTCTGTGTTAATACTAATCTTTGCTACTGTAAATATTGTATCCTATACCTCGTTTACATTTACATTTTGGCACTACCAGTTAAATTTTGTATAAAGTTATTTATTTGTAATTGTTTTTACCCTCGTCTTATCACAAATATGACCCTGTCATATTGAAATATGCAAAATAGGGCTTTTGCAAGAATTTTTATATACCTTCCTTCTATAATTTTTAACACTGTTCTAAATAGCTTCAAATTAAAAAATTTTTTTTATTATTGATCCATTAGATATTTTGAAAAAGTCACATGATCTGGAACAGAATGTGAGTATATCACTAACTTATTACATAAATGGACCCGACGTAGCGAGAGAGAGGAATTGACGCTCACCTTAGAAAAGGAAAGATAGATAAGCGGGGCAACGTCAAACAAGTACATTTTTGCGATCTGTTGTTTTGTTTGCTGGTCTGACAGTAGTGACAGTAAAAGTGAAATATATTTCCTCAGAATATTAGTAAAAATATTCTTTTGTATATCTATATAAATAAGAATTAGTTACAAAGTGAGTAATTTTGATTTAATAATTTTAACGTAGTTTGCTGGTAATTCAGGTTATGTTCTGTCATTCATGCTATACATATAAGTGTGATTTGATTTATATTTCTTAATTCTATTAAAATGGTAATATCATGCAGTGCAAATGGATGCACAGTTCGTTATCAAAAAGACAAAGAGATAAAATTTTACAAGTCTTTCTTTTTCGTCGTAAACTAAACTGTCATATCTTATGTGAATGTTTTTCGAGTAGATTTCCGAAAGATGAAAAACTGTACAGACTGACTTATTGCAGTTAGAAGACACAATTTCAAGCCATCCAAACATTCTGTGATATGCAGCAATCATTTCCAATCGACGGAATACACCTTAAATGTATATAAAATAGTTTTAAAAAATAATATTAGCTAAAGCAAAAGTACATTTCTATATTTATTATTTTTACAAATAATTTAATATATGAATGAAATATTTTATGTTAAATCGAATATGAACTATATTTTACCAGTTATTTATTATGAAAGATGAATATTCCTAAGCACTCTGTCTTATTTTTCATCATTTGAGTTTGCCCTTAACTAGCGCTGTCCTTTTCTAAGGTGTGCGTCAATGCTTATACATACAGTAAAGCAGCATCAACGTTGCGTCCATTTATTTTATGTAATACGACAATGGAGTACATACAGCTTAACATAAGACAAATGATCTCTTACTTTTATTTGTATAAATAACGTACTTGATGAACAAACTGTTTTCCTATTGGCTATGAATGAAGTGTTCTAGATACTTTGACGTCACAGGAGTGGGGGGTTGTTTTTCATGACTATTTTTCGTGCCAATTTTATTATTTAATTATTTATGAGAATGGCAACAAAATATTATTATCTATACTCTGTTCATTGAAGCCATTCAGTAGATGGAGCTGGCAACAGCGCAAATTTGAAGTAGCCGAAATTACATTGGGTAAACTTGTCTCTTGTCTCCAATTTCAGCCAATCAGAGAGGTCAAAACTATTCCCTATGCTCTGCAATACTGAATGGCTTAAATGGAACAAGGTATATGTTATTACTATGAAAAATATTTCATTTAAATACTTTTTAAAAATGTGAAACTGGCTCATTGGTTTATTTTTTTATCATTGCATGTTCCTCATGTATTGTAAACTTTGCACTTCATATAACATAGTAAACCGGAACTGTAATGTTTCAAAGCTGTAAAGCACCAAGATAGCACAATGAGCTGCACCGAATTAGTAACACATTAACTGCGGAGTAGACCTATGTTGTGCTCGACCCAAGCTAAAATTACGTTTCGCTGGCCAGTCTATACAACCGTAGCATAATCAGTGGAGAAATTACCAGCCAGCAGAACTCAGCTTTGAAATATTGGATTTAACGACCTGTGCTGTATCATAAATAATATCGAATGAGTTTATATGATTTTTATTGAGTTAATAATGAAGAATACGCTAGTGGTTTAATGCTTTATTTAAAGTCAATGAAGTACCCTTATCTATGATAACTAACAACTAATTATTATGTTCAAGTACTGTGTACATACATATCACTAACCTCAGGGCAGAGTAAATTTACTTATTGAATTTATTTACATTAAAATCTAATCAATTTTATTCATATTACATATCATTCTAATTATTAATCGACTTCAATCGACCCAATTAAAAAATCTGATGTGGCCAACACAATACCTCCTGCTATTTAATTTTTATTAATTTAAATATACATAATTAGTTATGCAGGAAACTGTATTAAGATCCATTCCATGTGACTATGGTTCTATTTACTATTTTCTTTTTAAAACGCTACTATTATTAATTTGAAATGATTAATTCTTTGACAGTGACATTTATCTGTCAGTTACATACATTTGTGATATGAACTGTGTAACCAAGGAGTTGAGCTTGTTTAAAGCGTAGACTCCGGCATTTAAATTATAGCTAATTCTATAAATTTATTCATTAAGTAGAAAAAGTATTTATGCAAATCTGTAGAAAATTTAATAACCTTTAATTTTTTTAATAGCACAAATCTCGAAAAAATAACATTTATCACCAAAATCTAATGGCTGCTTCCCATATTAAAATTAGCTGGAAATACAAGGTTTCAAAATTTTTTGATTGATAGTATTTGAGTTAGAGTGGAGGATTCACACACACACACACACACACACACACACACACACACACACACGCACACACACACACGCACACGCACACGCGCACACGCACACGCACACGCGCACACGTACACGTACAAGCGCGCGCGCACACACACACACACACACACACACACACACGTACACACGCACACGTACACACACATACACACACACGCGCGCGCACGCACACACACACGCGCACACACACACACGCACACACACACACACACACAAGCACACAGACACACAAACACACATACAAACACACACACACACACATATACATACACATATACACACATATACACACACATACACACATACACACACACACACATACACACACACGCGCACACGCGTACTCACACACACACAGACATCATCGTAAAAATGTTAAAATTGGATTCCAGGGACCTTCTTTACCAAGGGTAGCGGAAGGAAAAAATAAATACAAAAATGAATTATTTACCTTGGAATAGCAATAAATAAAATAAATAAATATATCATCACGGCTTATTACCCATTGTTGGGTGTGCCAATCTGCTTTGTACACAGATATCGGTAATGATGAAATATTTGCATCATGCGAGCGCTTACCAGGTGTCACTTCATGGGCACTTACACGCTTCATAAATATCATAAACCTGCCATCGAATACTGTTTTATATAATTTCATATCAAAGTTTACTAGAATATATTATTTAACTTATTCTTACGAGTAGAATGTAAATTAATAACAAGATGACTATTCGTCAGATGTTTGTTCCACCAAATTTACCCAGAAAAACGGCGTTTAACGTCCTAGTAATCAATCTAATGTTAAGTTTCTGGTAAATTTATCTGGTAGTTAAATTTACGAAAAACATGTTTTTAACTCGTACATAAATTTACGGGCAACTTAACAACAGATTGATACACCAGCTATAAATAGAAATAAATGTTAGGACGCTTTGGACAAATAGACTTAATGTTTGCCCAGAAAAAAGCTTTTTACTTGTGACATATACCTACAATGCATTACTTTTAATAAATGATGTAAACAGCATTACGAGTATATACATATAGTAGCCGGAATATTTACCGTGAATATATAGATTCAATTAAAATCGATAGCGATGAAAATGTTTATTTTAACATGCTGTTAATAATAAGTTCATTTTTTGGTATTCTCTTTTAAAATAATAAAATTTAACATGTCTGTTAGGCACCAGAATGAAGTATTTGCTAAAATAATGGAAATAATGCTTCAGAAAATAAATAAAAATCTGCTGCATAATCATGTCTCATTTTTAGAGTCCATATGATAAATTAATTATATTCAAATTGAGTTAAAAAATCATTAGGTATGTATGTAAAATTTCTTCTACTTGATCCTCAGAAATGGCGATCCAAAATATTAAGCTACGTTATGGTGTGACGAACATCTAAGGAATAAACAATTTTAACTTCATTTAATACCTACATTATAATAAAGAACTACATCTAAATTGTGCTCTCGGTATACCATTCAAAGGTTCAGTTGTGAATCTTTCTTGAATTATGATAATTAAACATTCCTACTGGCGTCAAGCTGTGATGCACAAAGACATACGATGGAACAGGTAACCGGTATTAAATAAAATATTTCGTTAAATAGTTGTATATTATACTAAATATCATCTAGGTAGTTTTCTTTCGTTTTCTATTACATTTTCATTAATTAGAAGTGCAGCATATAACAATAATATTTTAAAGGCATCGATTTGAAGACGTTATAATATACAGTTTTAACATATAAATTGAACACTAGCAGGTTTATTTTTAACATACTGTTTAAAATTAATAGTTTTCTCACAGAATACACTCCCATATCAAGTAATACTCGGAGTAGACAAGACAACAAAAAAATGAAGTTTTCTCTAGTTATATTTGGTCGTTGTTTTAGACTCCCTCCATATTTATTTATAAATCGGTTCATGCACACATCACAATTAAATATACAGGGTGTTAATACTAAGTCGTTACACCCAAAAATGGTAGATAGAACTCATTAAAACAAACAACTTTTCTTAGCTTAAATTTTTGATTTGGAGCCCCAGTTCATAGTTATAAATCCATTTATCAATTTCTTTTTACGACAAATGCAACAGAGTAGGGGTAAATTTACAAAAAAACGAAAAAGTGTTCTTTTTTCAAGTTTAGTGCAGCAACAGTCTTTGGCTCATTATTTCTAATTATATAACTATTATTTCAAACAGAATATCCTATATTGATGCAAAATAAACGTAATTATGTGTTAGTGAAGTCTTGTGGGACTACTAGAAAAAACTGTTATAAAACAGCACTTCTTTTATTTGCCGGCGAGATCTCTCTAGTGCTCTTAACTCGACATGAAACATTTGCCGTATATTATATATATTCTAAGACTCAATTTCTAAAATGAAGTGTTACGGAGTTATTGCGATGTAAAGTGGAAAGAAACTCAAAATTTTTCTAAGTGCGCAATGAGGTGTTGCACGGTTTTTTTTTCTTTGCTTTAATCGAAAGATTAAGAAAAAATATTTTACCCCTATTTTTTATTTTTTTCGTATTATTCTTCATTCATGAGAAAATTGTCTTTGAAATTATAATGTTTGAATTTCCGCTTCCCCTTTCGACTGATGACGTTCGAATCGAACTTACCAATGAGGGTGTGGCTTACATTTGCCACCAACGGAAATAAAACGAGTGACTGTCATGACAGCTGTCAACTACTACTGATTTTTGTATTTGGAAATAATCAAACATGTTTGTAAAAAAGTGTTTTGTGCAGTGTGCCCAAATAGAACTGATAATAGGGAAAAATATTTCTAGTAGTGCCTCAAAACGAAGAAAGAAGAATGAAATGGTTGTCGCAAGTAAAGATAAAACATAAAATCATAACTTCTTTGTTGTAAAGATCATTTTGATGTAAATATAAATATTTTTATAATTAAATAAGAACTATTGAATACATTTAATTTTTTAGCTGGAATGTGATGCACTCAGGCTACGGTTTCTTATACCGGCTAATCTTTGCACTACTGGAGCATAAGAGAGATTGATAAATCTAGGATAAAACATTACTAGACGGTATTTCTTAAGACCACTACTGGCGATAATGTGAATCTCCAACTGGAGGATCTGTTCCAAACAATGTGTCGCTGGAATATGTTTTATATAAGTTTTAACAATATGTATTCTGTATGTTCCTAACACGAAATAAATCCAAAAGTCAAAATAGACAATAATGTATGTGTGCTTGTCAGGTGTCAACTACAATGGAAAAAAGAGAACGGGGAAAAATTACTTAGAAATAGACAAAGCAAACATGTTGGAGATAAATAAATGTAAAAATAATACAAGGGATGAAATGTATAATGAATTTAATTTAGTTAATGTTGACATGTGTCAAATTTATTTTACGGAATAAAATTTACTTCCTCGCACATCGTTGGAGTAATTTATACTATAGATTTAATTAGCTAGTATTTTTATTCTTGTTTTGACGAAAATCTCTGGAATAATGTATTTTACTTCATAAGTAAATTTTACTTTGCTAGTGCTTTCCTTATTCATCTTTTATAATACAGAATACAGGGCATTGAACTCTGAAATATAACGCTGTAATATAATAATAAATAACTAAGAACTACATTAAAGAACCAAAAATCATGCTGCACTATAAGTCAGGCCTTATGTCACACAGTTGTCATTAAAGCAATCATTGACGTTGATGTATGATACATTTGTTTTTTTTTTCATCATCTTTCCAGTTTTGTCATTGGCTAATGTAAGTCTGATATCACAGGCAGTGTAATTTGGCGCCAATTCAAAAAGTAAATTTTTAAATTGCTACTGTGCTTAATATATACAGTAATTTGTACAGAAAATCATATTTAATAATACTGTAGAACATACTTATTCGAATTTCAGAAGAAAAAAGATATGTTAATTTTTTTTGCAACACCTCATTATTGCCTTTTTTGGGAGCTTCAAAGTTCCGTTGCCATGAATCGTGTAAAAAAACTTTTCGTATCAAATTTTCAAGAAATTTCATCCTCTACAAGTCAACAAATAATTTTTTTTTCGTTAATATTCACCAGATAGAACTTATAGGTGAAAAACTGAAAAAAGCGCCGATTTATGGTGGTTTTTACAAGATGTCGGAGGGAGCGGAGGAAGGGGATTTGTGGAAATTTGGATTTTTCATTAACCAACCATCTTATACAACATATCAAAAATTGAGAACTACCCGAACTTTTGTAAAGTAACCCCCTTTTTCGATCTCTGTTTACTGGACTAAATCCAAGTATTTTAGATTTGCTATTTGTTGCGTGTGAGGTACGAACCTTTAACCTTTCTCTTGCTAACCGAGTTCGTTAACCATTGAACCCGATCCCTTATCGAATCTCTAGTGCGCGTTTGCACTAGAGATCTTGATTTTGGCAATCTGAATTCAATCGTCTGAATTGGAATGTAGAATCTTGTGTTAATTGTGTTATTAGTCCAGTTTCATTTTCGTGACGTTGAAACAATAACATCACTTATCTCCAGGGACCGGGCGCTACAAATGAAATCAGTTAAGCGGATATAAACGACATTAAATTAGCAAGCGTCAGAAGCATTTCCGGTATCTCGCAAGTCGTGTCCAGTTTAATTAAGGACCGGCAGGATTACAAGCTGTAAGGCAGACGAAGAGACCTGCGCAAGGATATTAAAAACTTGATATGGGTGTGGGTGGTGTACTTTTTCGTCTGTAGAACTAAGTGGTGTTATATTATATTTATTAGAACTGATTAAAGCAATGACAGTGTAATGTGACTTGGGTTTCCAACAAACTGACCCTTGTTAAACATAGTCTTTGTCCGTTTTGAACAATGAACGGATATTAGTGGTAAGAATAATGACTATTAATTAGAGAGAAATAAAACATTAAAGGTTTAATGTATTTATCACTTTATTGTCTTCATTTTATCTTAATTTGAGTTTTTAATTCCTTGTACAAAGTAAAGGAAGTAGGTATTATAATCGAGAAAAATTTCGGTTTTCAGATTTCAACGGAAATATCCATTTTGACCTTGACCTTGACGTCTGTACGTGCCTATGTATCTCACATAACTCCAAAACGTTAAGCCACAGAAAGTTGAAATTTTGTATTTAGGACTACTATGACATCTAGTTGTGCACTTCCCTTTTTGGTCATTACATAATTTCCAGAAATGGTACTTTATTTGAAGCCTATAACAGACTTTTATGTCAATTGGAATAACATAGTAGATTTTGGTTAAAACAGGCTAAACGGAAGTAATAAATTACCCATTATTAACAGTTTTTCATGATTAAAATGGTTTTAGTTAGATTTTAGAAATAAATCCTTCAAATAAGAGTTTTACAGAATTAAATTCAGCGTCTAGCACATCAAGTATTATTAAATTAGCCCTTTGTATAAGCGAGATATGGTAATTTAAAACATATACTTTTTGGTTTTTATAATGAAGGTTGCTATGATTTAGAACAAAAAATAACAAAAAATTTAAAAAAATAGATGTTAATGTCAAATTACGTCAAATACGTGTAATTTTATAATTGGGTCTATAAACGATATTAGTCTTGCGTACAAGGAAGTCGTGTGGTGTCTACATCAGATTTTTTAATAAAGAAAACATAATTTTCTCTATACGCAAAAATAATAATAATAATAATAATTCATTGCACACCAATTTTCTTAACAAAATATAAATAAATAAATATATCATCAGGGCTTATTACCCTTTGCTGGGTGTGCCAAAATATTAAACTGTTAATAAAAAATCTGATGTGGCCGACCCAATACCTCCCGCCATTTAATTTTTATTAATTCAAATATACCTTCTTATATATTTACTTATAGTAAAATTGTATTAAGTCCCATTCCATATAACTGTGGTTCCATTTACTATTTTCTTTTTAAAAAGCTTGTATTGAATGATTGGTTCTTTGACAGTGACATTTATCTGTCAGTTACATACATTTGAGATATGAACTGTTTAATCAAGGGGTTGTGTTTGTTTATTGCGTAGGCTCCGGGATGTAAATTATAGATAATTTTATAAATTTATCCATAAAATATATAGAAAAACTATTAATGCAAGCCTATAGAAAATTTAATAGTCTTTAATTTTTATAATAACAAAAATCTCGAAATAATTACATTTAAAAGTATTTTTCGGAGAAAAACTATTTCAAGCTTCTAGTAAAGTGCCATTTGCGTTCCATTTTTAGCTTTGAAAACGCCATGTATATAGTGTCGAAACGGTTTTGAGTTATCTCAAACCAAAACAAAAAAATCATGGGTTTGACTTGGAAACTAGTCTCTAAAACTCATGTACACATTCAGTTTCGATATTGCACACGCGTACATAGCATAACGTTTCTGTCGCTATGTGTTACACGGTATTACTAACCTACAAATAAACTGACAGATGTGTAGTTTTAGTGCGTAGTGGTAGAAAGTAGAAAAAATAATTGGAATAATAGCTAGAGTGAAGAGGATCTGTTACTTACATTGGTTAAATGCGCATGCGCCGAAACTTTTTTTCATATCAATCTGTAAACCTGTTTTGAAAATTTCATGTAAAAAGTTTCGCGTAATTTTGACTGAAAACTGAAACCATTTTCAAAACTGCATGTAAACGTAGTAAATGATATACATAGGTTTTTCAATAAGCTCTTACACTATTGGTAACTTTTTCTTTTAAAAAATACAAATTTGTTTAAATGAGTAAGTTTGTGTTATTTTGAATTAGAAAATTGGTGATATCAGCTATAAAATTGTATCAGCAGATCCAAAAATACAAAGTATTATATTTTTTAAATAGAACCATATATTTTATACTCTTTAGGTAATTTGGAAAGATATTAAATTGTTAAAAGGCCTTTAGGTTCCAATTTCTTTATTTATAAAAAAACCTATTTGGACGTTTCGGGCGAATATCCGCCCATTATATAAATGAGTTTCAAATACAAATGTAAGCGGAACGCTAATTAATATAAATATTTTATATACAGGGTGTAAATGAAATAAGTGCATTAACACGTTCGCGCCGGAGTGTTATTTACAGGTCTTTCATCTCAGCCGTAACTGATTTTGCCACTTTTCTTGTAGTGCACTAAACATTTAAAAAATTAATATAATTCTTTGAAAAACGTAGTTATAGAAAACCACTTTGAAGTTAATATTGCATACTCTTAAATTTATATTTAACATTACAAATTGTACAAAATTAAAATTTCAAAAATTTACGACGTGTGCCACCGGTACTTCTCATAACTCATACTACGACGACAGCCGAACACGCTTCGTTTTCTATCGGAAAAATATTTGACATCCGCATTACTCAACTAAAATTTTATACAAGGTGACAGATCTTCAACCTTAAATATAAAATTAACAATATGATGATACGGATATGATGTGATATGTTTTCATTAGTTTTATTGAGATTTTAACAATATTTTAAGAATAATAGAATAAAGGAGATATTATACTAATAATAATCACAATAAACAGGTAATTAAGTGACATATTACAAAAATTAGATCACATGCCATTTTCACAAATATTGGAATATCATCTGGTTAAGTAATCAGCTGATGGATGTTGTCGTGTTAGCATTTAATTTTCAACAGCGAAGTTTTTCTAAGAAGAGTACGTTAATTTATTTATATACTTATGCAGTGCACAGCTACAAGGTTCTGATGTTCTGATTTTAGCTCATTGGAGAAATAAACTTTAAAATATTGTGTTTTGTAAAATTGGTGAGCTACTATACCGAAATACGAGTACAAAACCTGTAACATTGTCTGTAATCATCTACAATTGATTTACTGCAAGCAGAATCTCAAGGTATTTACACATCGATAAGAATATAAGAAACGGAAATTTCAGATAGTTTTGTTCCAGTTCTACAGTATTTTTACTAATGGACTGCCTGCTTCTATTGCTACATAATCATATACTATTTTCTGTGTTAGAATGTTATCGGTGGAAGATATATTTGTTGTATGTACTTATTTATTATATTTGTATAGGTACTACAAATATTTGCCTACCTTACCATTTTATTAATTCTTGAATACTACATCACATCTTCATTCAATTCCAAAAGTATTTAAAATATAATAATTTTTTTAAGTATCTGACACATCGCTATATAAATTTCTTTTAAGAAACTAGAGAGACATCTATTCTCGTAATGTTGAACCTATCTTTCTACTGCATATGTATTTTTTCCCAGTGTATATCGAACTTTGCCGAGAGGACCCGAGATGAGTATGGCTTGTGAGAAGTATGAACCGTGCAGAGTATGAGCTGTGAGAAGTATGGATTGTGATATGCTCCCCACGCCGGCCCTGACCGAAATACGTCGTGTACCACCGGTGGTACACGTCGGCGCGAACGTGTTAAATTTAACCAGTAATATAACTCATCGAGAGCAATAATATTTCTTAATAACTTTTTCTCGAAATCGCATATTTTTTAGCTTTTTTACCACCCCGTAAATTGACGAGTCGTTCCAAATATTTTTGTAATAATTGAATGCTGTAGCAATACCTATGAAAAATTTTGTTTTAGTAATTGACAGTCCTGTCAGTTGTTGCAATTGAATTTTTACATTAGTAATTACCTTGTATATAAGGTAAAATTCCGGCAAAATGCTTATGTTTATGATTAACGCATATACAGACATTGTAATTACCTATGGTGAAGTTCTGAAGGTCAACGAAGTTACACGAAAATCATCCTCTTCGTAATATTCGTAAATTTATGTTGTACCACATACAATATCTTCCAGATTATTACAGTTTGATGTGTCACATATGACAATTTGGAGTATTTTACAAGAGCAACACTTACTTCCATACCATGTGCAAAAATTTCATTGTTTCCAGCATTTCAATTTTGAGAATGAGTTGTATTGTTCACTCATAGGGCTGGATATATTAGAGAAATTGTCTTTAATAATGCACAATACGCTTATCTGCTCACAAAAATACTCATACTGTAAGAAGGAAACACAATTTTCAACAAAAAATATCATTGTTTAGGCGGGAATAAATTGACGAGTCATTGGTCCTCATAACGGTATAGTATCTATAGGTGAGAGCACGAGATGCGTTAACATGGCTAAGTAACTGGGAAACAAAATGGCGCTAACGTGACCCGTTACCATTTGACAAAAAATGTTTTGCTACAAGATGCACAACAGGGTAGGGATGAAATAAATAGAAATATAGTCTTTTTAAAGTGCCAAAATGTGAAATTTAGCGGCAGCCATAGCTACTCTATAATCACAGAAACAGGTACATTTGACATGTTGTTTCATAATTTTACTGGAAGTATAGAAACGTTTTTGTATGGAATTTATACAAAATACATACATAGAACTGACAAAAGATAAAAGGTAATGATTGAAAATATAGAATATTATGCGTTATATATGAATAATTTAATATTTTAAATATTTTGTGTAAAAACCGGGTCGCAACAAAACCTGTATGTACTAGCCCAGTTAGTAAGCCATTCTTTGTAATGCATTGGAATACGTCGTGCACTCATCTATAGATACTACACCGTGGTCCTCATATAATCCCACCCCGTTTAAATGGACAAAGTATGTACTTACATTTTTTGAATAACGTATTTAAACTATTATTATTTGCCGTGTTGACACGTTGACACACGAAAATTCATTTCATAACCTCCATAACTAGTATGCTCTTCCCACTTCCCACGCTCTTACTCTATTCACCTAAGTTCAGAAACGTGTGTTAATACACAATTTTATAATTTAATTATCCAAATTTTAAATTTCTTTATTTTGAAAATTGTACTATTACGAATTTATTAATAATAAATACCTATGTTTTCCGTTGATCGTTTATTAATTAATTGTCTACAAGCATGCGACCACAACCCGACAATTTTTGTGCTGTGTACATGGAACTCTGATTCAGACAGCTGAGATCTTGAAAGTGGCGGGTAACGAAATTTTATACAAATCTTTAAAGAATTTTAACTCAAAAACCAGAAGATTTAGAAAAAAGAATATTAAGAAAAATTGTTGCTCTCGACGAGTTACATTACTGGTTAAATTTAATGCACTTATTTCATTTACACGCTGTATATGGGCATCTTTACCCACTAACAGGCAACTGTGCGGTAGCACAGCAGTAAAAGAAAATTTTTCTTTTGCTGTTTACGTTTAGAGTAGTGGGGGATCAGTTCACTTCGGTGCTACCTATCCCAAGAGATATGTTAAATGGAAAGAAGCTTTGGTATCAAGTGTCTGTGGTGACTTGAAGAGTAACTCTCCCGTGACTAACCCTGTATATAAGAGTATAATAATTTGAAATTGTAGTGCTTGTTTTGCTGAGCGCTAACTTATCCATCACACTTGCGTGCTGCACGATTAATGGCAACGATTAACTAAAAAATCTGATGTGGTCTGTGCATTTAAATTACCCATAAGAGTACAGCTTGTTGAATAAATTACTGGGGAATGCTATTTGATGAAAATATTATACACATAAATTAATTAAGAGTGAAGCAAATCTCTGTAGACAGATTTAAGTGAAATGGTCTACTTCATAAAATATTAATGTTGTGCCTGAAATTCTAACTGTAATTAAATAAAATTAATGTCAGATTTAGTTAGTTCAAAAGGTTTGCATTTATAGCACTCATGTTTATTATATTATTAAACTAATGTAATTTACTGTACAACTACCACCTACAACAGTTTCTCAATACGCAGTCAAGTGTTTCTGTGTCGGTCATTGATTATTATTGTATCCAATAATGTATTGTTATATAGAGTGATTTATTTTAGACCGCATACCGCACTGATGATCCTCCTTCACATTGATGTTATGACTCCTAGAATTATATTACAGCCCACAAGTAATCAGATTGCTAACTTAATATCGAATAATTTGGAGTAATAAAATGACAATAAGTGGTTGAGATTTCTTAGAAACTGTTAAGTACCTACTTAATTTAATGTTATAGATAGGCTATTTATTATTAATCCTACAGAGAAGTCGCGAACGGTCTGTGCGACCGGCCAAAAGAATTATTCTGAATAATTCCAAACTTCTGGGCTTAAATAACCTATTTTTCTAAGTACCTTCCTAACTATTATACTTTAGACTTTCAGGGCTCTTTTAGTACAGGGATCATGCTAAAAATCGCATATCAAGATTTTGGTAAATGACCACGTTTTAAAGTCCTTAGAATACAATTTTAACATTTTCACGATAATGTCTGTGTGTATGTGTATGTGGATCCTCCACTCTTAACTCAAGTACTATTATTCAGAAACCTTCTATTTCGAACTTTTTCTGTAATGGAAAGAGCCCTTTAGATTTTGGTGAAAATCGGCTAACCGGAAATGGCTTTTACTAGAAGGTCAAAATAGTTTTTCGTCGAAAAATATCTTTAAATGTTATTTTTTCGAAATTAATGTTATTATAAAAATTAAAGATTATTAAATTTTCTTTATATTTGCATTAATACTTATTCTATATATTTTATGCATAAATTTATAAAATTATCTATAATTTAAATCCCAGAGCCTACGCTTTAAATAAACAAAACGCAGTTATTCAAATGTATGTAACTGACAGATAAATGTCACCAACTAATCATTTCAAAATAATATTAGTAACGTTTTAAAAAGAAGAAAGTATATAGAACAAATATATATATATATATATATATATATATATATATATATATATATATATATATATATATATATATATATATATGTAGGTAAGTATTTAGATTAATGAAATTAACGATTCACAAAAATGTTGAAGCTAATCCTCATTTTTGAATTAGTGAATTCTATTCTATCCCGGTATATAAAATTTAATCTTCATTTTATTATATCTCCGGCGGCTCAATGTTTAGAGCAACGTCTCATAAGTCATGAGTGCGCTCGGGGCTGTAGGTTCGAATCCCATGAAGGCATGGATGTATGTATAGAAAATAAAAAAGAAAATGAACAGTTCAACATTTAATGCAGATTTTATATCTTTGTGCATCTTAATATATGAATTTAAATGACTTCCCTATTAGCCGAGTCAATAAAGGTTTTTACTTCTAAACCCACTAAAACAGATCCGATCTTGATGATTTTTTTTGAAATGTTTGTTATATTCAATTATTTAAAATCAGAAACATTTAAGCTAGGGCACTCAATTATTTATGCAGGATGTCCGGATTTTGAAAGCCATTCTTGGGGTATCGGGAACTATAAGAGCTACGATTTCAGTTATAAGGGACTTGTGGTGCGCCTTTGGGAGACCATCTTAGATGTGCTTTTGTTTTGCCAAAAATTCTCATAGGTTGCTAGATAATGGGGGAGTACTGAAGTAGGTCGATTTTTTTCATTTTGAAATTATTCCTAAACTACCAGTAATCGAAAAATATAAATAAGCGTTGCGTGTTAAACAGTTGGTGATATAAACAGATAGTAGACAAGTGGTGAATATAAATAAATACAGTTGTATAAATAAATAAGTGATCTATATATTGTTTAAATAGATAATCTTAGTGTTTTATAATATTCTTAGTCTTAATTAGTGTTTAATATTTGTTTAATCGTGGTGTTCGTTATATTTATCATCTTTTAATTATATTTAATATCTATTTATCATTATAATAAACTTTTATTTTCATTAATAACAATTGTCTAATATTTACACTTCACCCAAATAAATAGAAACGTTACACTATTATTGAATTGCAAGAAAAAAGGAGTTTTGGGCAAATTTTTACATTTACCGACAATGTGCACATTATCCAACTATCTACTTTTACTCTAACATATGTATATAAACAAAAACTATTTTTAAATAATATGCTGTATAAGATTAATAATTTTGAAGTTCAGTAAAACATATTTAATTTTTTGAAACATCTCAATGTGCTATATGACCTTTGTCGAATTGAAGGAAAAAAGTATAAAATTTAAAAATTAACCACTATGACTACCAATAATAATGATAAAATGTATATATTATCTTATAATTTCACTGAAATCAGTATATAAAATTAAAATTTATGTAACGGCGCCATATCTCTGACGTCACGTAGGAGAATGAGAGAACAGTTTACAAAGCTAAAAGTGCGAATTGAATGAACCGATTTTTTTTTACTTGAAGACATCGAATAAATGTCAGTGATAAATTAGTTAAAGTTATTAATGAAACAATGTGTAAGATACCAATATAGGCAATTCAGTGAAATAAAAATATTTTGATATTACACAAAAGATTATTTTGCTGTAAATTTGGTTTGCATTGTAGTGTCAATGTCATATTATATATGACATTGACACTTTATCATATGACATTAACCTGTAAACCATGACTCGTATGATTTTCGAAGGGTGTTTCCATAAATCATTTAAAAATGGAACCTGAGTTCTTAAAAGCAGATTCCAGTAATTTGCAAATGATTTTTCTATGATTGATAATTTTTATCGAATGAATTCTAATGGACCTTTTCAATTTAAAGAGATAGAAGATATGCGCAATGGGGATCTGCACATAGTAAGAACAACTGAGATCTGTGGCGTTTGTTTCTAAATAAACTACCAGTAATCGAAAAACTGTATCAAATAGATAAATTAAATAATTTTATTGTCTATCCAGTGGTGTACGAAAATAATTTTCCTATCGGCAAATTTTCGAGATATAACACAAAATTACATTTTTTTAAATGGAAGCCATATTTGATTATTACTTTAAGAAAATACTTATTTTTTATTTCTTTTGATTAGTATAAAGCTTATTGTATTTTAAATATGTTTCACCCTTCAAATCTTAGATTTTTCGTATTTTTCTTTAATAATATTGTATTGCTAAGTAATATAAAATATTATGGAATAATAGTTATTTACGATATGTGTTAAAAGTGACATTTTATTTTGTGAGAAGGAAGTTTGGAACACGACGCGAAGCGGAGTGATCCAAACCTTTGGACAAAATAAAATTACTTTTAACGCGTATATCATACACTATTTTTTCTAAAACACTATTTTTTAATTTAAATTTCTCATAATTTTTTGACATTCACTTCTAACACTAGTGTCAAAAGTAACAATGATCTGTCACTTTTAACACTGGTGTCATAAAATGACATGTTTAACGCTAAAAACAAACATTAAAAAGCCCACTTTTAATAGATTTGTAGAAAAAATGTTATTTGTAGTGTACTTTCTATCTTTATGTAGAACTATAGGCTTATGTATTCAAAAAATCACCTAACTTTATGTTAATTTTCTCCATATTAAATACCTTGCACTTTGAAATGCATATTGCCAGCAATAAGGAATGAGAGAACTCTCCTTATTCTTCCGCCATCTTGCTACCGTTCGGCCTGCCACCTATAGTTCAGTTTTTTCTTCAATAAGACAACCTTTATGAAGACTACATAAACTGAATTATATTTAGTATATAAGTAGGTACTTGTACACCTATTTCATTTCTACATACATACTCGTATGTATCTCTATAAAATTGAAGTATATTTTCATTTTACAGCACAAAATTCTTACCTATTAAAGTTGAAATAATCGTATAGCAGTATATGAGAAGATGCAGTTTGTCGTGTTGCGTTAGATGCATATCTGAAACAGAATGGTCTCATAAATAATGCAAAAATATGAATTTATTATAAACTACCTGGAACATATATTTTTTGTTTATAAAACTAAACTAGTTTTGTGTTATATCCTCTTTTATTTTATAAGTTATGTATTTATTTTTTGATAAGAGTTTGGACTGCCGTTTTAACTGTTTTATAAAAACATACATATATTTTGAGGTGCCAAAAGAAAATTAGAATCTCCTTTTCAAGCTAAAACCACTGATTACAATTAACAATAAAATATAAATATAACATTGAGAAGTATAAATGATTTTAATGGAAGCCCTTGTTATAATTTTAAAATGGTTTTTTCACATCAAAGAATCTAGACATAAAAGCTTTTACAAATAATAGCCACCGGAAAAACAGTTTAAATACAAAAGCTTGTCCCTCTTTAATAATTTCCAAAATATGACAGATTATTAATAATATCATCATAACAATTTAATTAATTTGATCATTTTTTATGATACAATACCTGTACATGACGGTGTTACTCAGAAATTTCAGAAATTTGCCTATGTAGGTATTTTTTAATCAACCTTTTATATAACACGCAGTATTATTTTGAAAAAAATGCGATGTAATTCTTTGTAATCTGCTTCCGGGCACAAAAATGTTATTAAATCAATACATAAAATTCAATAATTACATAAAAGAAATTTATAAAATAAAATAAGAGAAATAAATGACACCTTAACACAGACTTTAGTTATAAACAATTTTTTCTATTTTAGTTGTTTAATATACAGGCTGTCTCACAACTCGCACTCCAGAGCAAATGAGGAAACACCAGACTGGACTCGGAGGTGTAATTTCGAAGAAAAAAAAAATTTGCTTAAAAGATAATCGAGAAAAAAAAACGTTTTAAAATTGACCAATCAGAGACCTATACCTTTAACGTGTGTTTGCCGTAATTTTACGTTACAAGGATTTTATACAAATCTTCTTTAAAATATGTGGGCGACTGTAGTTTTTGAAAAATGTCAGTGCTAAATTAAATTTGACAAGGTGAATAAAAAAGGCAAATTCTTACCATGTATTCAGCCGCTAATTACTTAGAAATGATTATAATTTTCGGAGAATGTAGACGTAACGCCAGAGAGGCAGAACGTTTTCCGGATAGAAATCTTGTGGATCATAAAGTGATATTGAGAACCATCGCAAGGACGCATGAGACCGGTCAAGTTATGCCAGATCGAAAAGAAACTTGTGGTGCTCCCAGAATCGCTCGTACAGTTGAGAACGAAGAAGCTGTTTTAAATGTCTTTGAGGAAGATGGTACCAGATGTATCAGAGAAGTTGCGGGCTAATTAGGTATTTCCAGGGCTTCGGTACATCGAATTTTGAAAAATAATCGGCAACACCCGTATCATTACACTCAAAGAATTCAAATGGCAATAATATTAAGTTTAACACATTTTACACAGCTGCTACAACACGTTGCACTGCACGATATAAATGATGATCTCGGATGACACCTTCACTAACCTAAAGTTGTTGACAGGAAAAGTCAACTCTAAAGTGTCAAAATTACAGTAAGTCAAACAAATTTTGTAACTCACTAGTAGTATTTTTAAAACCTAGCAACCAGTTTTATTTTGTAATAATATCATCACACCTTAAGATATCCTTCCGGGATTGGTGGATTAAAAAGTCTCGTAACTCCGTTATGCAAGCAGCCGCAAATTATTTTCTTCTATTTGATGGCAACCTATTGTCGTCGGCAAGTGTTAGTTTCGTCTGGGGCGCGAGTTGTGACATTCTGTATACTTTATAAAACTCATTTGGATGTTCCTAAAAGAACTATTGTCGTTTTAAAGTAAATATTATATCTAGAAGACCTACTAGTAAAATGAAGTATTAATATATGTTAATTTAAATCACTGTTGCCAAGAATCAAATAAAAAATTAAATATTCCTAATCAATGTTCATAAATTAGAAAATGAAATAACGAATATTTAAAAATATTTTGTGACAAAAGAACTAAAATAGAAAAAAATTGTATAAAATACACATTTCCTAAGACATTTTAGCGCTCTTGTTCCTTAGAGGCAAACCGCTCGTTTCTATAAGAAAGACGCGTGCGCTAAAATCATATCTTATGAAACTTGAATTTTACTGCACTATTCTCTGTTTCCGAATTAGGATGTCATATTGTAGCACTCATATTCATGTTAGAAGAAGCTTCATTCTTAAACGATTTTTCGTGATATTTTGTTATTTAAGATTGGCACGATTGCAATAAATACAGAAAATATTTAGACACCAGACAGAATGAGAAACGCAAATCACTGTCACCAACCTAATAATTCTACTAAAATTTCTTTTAATGGAAATTGTCAAATATTTTTATAACATCACCTAACGCACAAAACTCACCCCGAGTTTTCCAAAATTGTCTTTTGTGCGTTAAACGACGTTATTGCTGTTTTGTTTGGTTTAATAGGGTATTCTCTCATATTTTTTTTATTTATTTTTCTTAAAGAACAGTTATATCTAAGAGTACTTGTGAAAACCCAAGTTAAAATTCCTTTTAATAAGCGAGATATTAATTTTAAAAATTTGATTTTGTTGTGTCTCGTGATAGTGTCGTACTAGTTGTACAGTACCAGCGGTGTACTATCACTGGTTCATGCGGCGTCTAATCACATTCGAACATGGAGTAGGGATTTCAACTGGTCTCCCATTGGAAGGTCATCTAGTACATCAGTAAAATTTAAATGCTTTATATCTTTTGTAACAATTAATTTATAATATGATTTTTTGTTTCTTCCCTGTTGTTTACCTATCAACACTAATATTTTTAATAAATTTTTAATATTGGTAGTCCTCAGAGAATACCCTATATTATTGAATTGCAAGAAAAAAGTAGTTTTGGGCAAATTTTTACATTTACCGACAATGTGCACATTATCCAACTGTCTACTTTTACTTTAACATATGTATATAAACAAAAACTATTTTTAAATAATATGCTGTATAAGATTAATAATTTTGAAGTTCAATAAAATATATTTAATTTTTTGAAACATCTCAATGGGCTATATGACCTTTGTCGAATTGAAGAAAATAAAGTATAAAATTTATAAATTAACCACTATGACTACCAATAATAATGATAAAATGTATATATTATCTTATAATTTCACTGAAATCAGTATATGAAATTAAAATTTATGTAACAGCGCCATATCTCTGAGGTCACGTAGGAGAATGAGAGAGCAGTTTACAAAGCTAAAAGTGCGAATTGAATGAACCGATTTTTTTTACTTAAAGACATCGAATAAATGTCAGTGATAAATTAGTCAAAGTTATTAATGAAACAATGTGTAAGATATCAATATAGGCAATTCAGTGAAATAAAAATATTTTGATATTACACAAAGATTATTTTGCTGTAAATTTGGTTTGCATTGTAGTGTCAATGTCATATCATATATGACATTGACACTTTATCATATGACATTGACCTCTAAACCATGACTCGTATGGTTTTCGAAGGGTGTTTCCATAAATCATTTTAAAAATGGAACCTGAGTTCTTAAAAGCAGATTCCAGTAATTTGCAAATGATTTTTCTATGATTGATAATTTTTATCGAATGAATTCTAATGGACCTTTTCAATTTAAAGAGATAGAAGATATGCGCAATGGGGATCTGTACATAGTAAGAACAACTGAGATCTATGGCGTTTGTTTCTAAATAATTTAGACGTAAAATGTGAGAATATCTCAAATAACTTTAAAAACTCTTATCGAAATAAGTTACAAACGCTTCTGTTGAAGTTAAAATGTCCTACGATGCAAGTTTTCATTGAGAATACAAGTATTTTAATGACTGCAATATTTTTGACGTTTCGTTTGACATCCCAACTGGCAGTTGTTCACGCCATTTTCTTACTATTTGCAGCGATGGAAAGAGATAGCCGTTAAATTGAAAAGGACCATTCTCCTACGTGACATATCCCCGCTCCAAAACTTTATTATTGCTTTTCTTCGGAATTAAAAATAATTAAATGATTAAAAAATATGGGTATTTTTATTTTTTGCAAACAATCATAAAATGGAAGAAATAGAAAATGGTCATATAGCCCATTACTGCGGAGCCCCAAATATCGCGTGGCCCGGCACACCTTGCACAGTGGTAGTTACACCACTGTGTTTGTTAAAAGTGCAAGTCTATGAAGGGGATAAAAAATTATGTACGTGATAACTAGGCGAAGTACATTTGGGCTGGTTAAGTGGGCGATGGTAATCTAAAAAATTGGTACGCTTAGCAGGTATACAATTTCGTGGTTTTTTTTTTTCATCAGGTAAAATTGTTGTTAATTCTACATATCTGTTATGTTATCGCCCAAATTGACTCTGTCCATTTCTAGCTCTAGGCTGTCGTCTCAGGTATGCTTCTGTCTGACTTTGGACATTATAGTTTTAGCATTTGAAAACGTTATGCTTAGTTTCCAAGTTACTTACATTTAGTTTCATACATGCAGCAAATGTGAGAATTTCTCCCACAGCGCGAGAATTCGTGATATACGAGTATAATTCAGCGGTGAGTTGAGGCAGGAAACTTGGAGAATTAGTATTACTGCATGCTGCGCAGAAGTCATATACTCGTAGAGGTAAAGAATAATGTTGCAACGAGATTTACGCTACTAAAATTATTATGTTTACAGCATTAGAGCCACATACAATTGCGGAAGAAATTGGTTATAAAAATATCAATACACATCGATCTATGTGCATACTAGAGTGGTGATCTCCCTTCGTTATTATTTTACATTTTTATATCACTTAAGGAATGTCATAGTTACGAAACCGCATAATTTTTATTTTGTTAGATTAGCAAATTAAAAAAATCTGATGTGGCTAGCACATTACCTTCCGTCAGTTCTATGTACTTTGTATAAATGTCATACAGAAAGTTCCTTGCAAAAGATTGTATTTCTTGTACATTACCTTAAGGCAGTTGTACCTATGTATTTTATACAAATTCCATACAGACAGTTTCTATTAAAATATCCTATATTTCCAGTAAAATTATACCACAAACATACTGTCAACTATACTTGACACTGACACCTTTCAATCAGAAATTTCTTAATATAGCAGCTGTTATAGCATAGCTGGCTAATATATGATATTTAATTTCTTTATAAATTTTTAACTCTATCCATTTAATACGAAGTATAAAGTGCATTCAAATCGTATAGAGAATAAAATATTCTTCAATATTTATAATAACTTTAAATGTGAAAAAATGTTATTAAACATCGTTTTTTTAAGAAAAACTGTTAAAATCTTTATATGAGGGTACTTCCGGCTGACCAATTATAACCAAAATCTAATCAGCTCTTCATATGGATGTAGCGAAGAGGAATACTAAAGAATTATAATTTTTGGAATTGTAGTATTAGAGTTATCGCATTAGAAAATATTGTCACACATAGACACATACACACACACACACACACACACACACACACACACACACACATTCACACACACGCACACGCACACACATACACTCACAGGCATAATCGTGAAAATATTAAAATTGGATTTTAGGGACCTTAAAACGTGGTCATTTACTAAAATCTCGATATGCGATATTTAGTACGATTCCCGTACCTCCCTTACCAAGAGTAATTATTACATAAAAATTCAATGTAATTCTTTAAACTCACATATTTTATCTTTTGTAATATATGATTTGTATTTTTATAATCAAGTCTTAACAAAATATTCATATTGTGTAATGATAGTTTTTATACAGATAGTTATAAGTTTACAAGTCACACATTGAATAATAAATGCAAATATTTAATTACACGTCTATGTAAATTTATGTACATTATAAGATTGCACAAACATTTACCGTCGAAGTAGATTCCTGGAATACGTTTCACTGGCGAATGAATTAAGAGAGAAAACATTTTGAGAAATCTTGTTTGGTATTCTACACAAGGATATGTTTATGCCTGGAGCAATAACTCTTAGTTTGCAGCGAATAAGTAAAATAAAATTTGAGTACATAGTTTCAGAGGGTCTATAAAAAGAAAAACCCCTCTGCGAACATTGCGGTAAGTCGGGACAACCATAGAAATTTTATTCGCGAAGCGAAATGCGAAAGCCAAACTGCGAGCGACGTAATACAATAAATCTACAGGGTGTATCACTAGCGACATTGTATGAGGTAAATGTGATTTTTAGTGGTCGTAAAGTGTAGCGAAGCCGTCTATGGAGATCGATTCGTTTCCTAGCTGCCTCAGGATAATTCACTGTCAATTTGTTTGATGGCAACTTTTATGGATGCCTTTTCCATATTTCAAGGAATGTGTATAATTTTCTCCAACGGCCTTTCGGATAAAGCGTGATATATATGAATTGCTTCAAAGATACTCGCAATATATCGTCGAAATGAATATCTTAAGTTACGGGGGTACACTCGATTTAATCTTTTCGGCTATAAATATTTATCTGTTTGCTTAAATCAACCTTCCTTTTGATAAAATACCTTCCGCTTTTATCAATAAAACATAGCCAGTTACATTTTGTTGAAAGTGTATTGGAAATATTGGAATTCAGAACGATACTATAGAAGATAAGGTGGTTGGACAAAAAAAAACGCTTACATTTTTTATCCAGCTTCCATATTCTATTTATTATATTTATTATTAACTTTGATAGTATATTCTTTAAAATATTTTTTTTACCTCCCGTCATACCGTAAGTAAGGGAGGTAATGTAACCGAGCCAAAATTTCGATGGTGAGTTTTCAGCAAATAAGCACGAATTAGGGTCCCTACAACACGGTTTTAGTATTTTTACGATGATGTGTGTGCGTGTGCGTGTGTGCGTGTGTGCGTGTGTGTGTGTGTGTGTGTGTTTGCGTGTGTGACGATTTTCCTCGTCCACGATAACTAGGGGGTCTCGTGGCCGCGTGCCTGAGTGTCTGGTCGCGAATCTGGGGAACCGGGTTCGATCCTGACCGACGCCAAATATTTCAAATTTTAAATGGCACAAAATTGACCCCTGTGGTGCACTCTCCACGCCAGCAATGAGTGCCCGTGAGGTGACGCCTGGTAAACGCCCGCACGGTACAAATATATCATCATCATTACCGAATTCTGTGTACAAAACAGATTGGCACACCCAGCAATGGGTAATATGCCGTGATGATATATTATTATTATTTATTATTTACGATAACTCTTATAACAAACTTGAAATATATCTATTTTCCGTATTTAAGCATCCTGAATTCATATAACGAGTTGATTGGATTTTTATAAAATTGATAAATCGGAAGTGATACTTTACTTGAAGCTCTGAACAGATTTATGTGAAAAATATATTATGATATATTCTAAAACTTGTCAAATTTAGTATTTAAGACTTGTATATAACGGGAAGCAACATATTAGATTTTGGCTAAAATTGAAGTGATACTTTACATAAAGCTTTGAACAGATTTTCGTGCAAAATAAATTGATACAATCCAAAACTTTTCGAATTTGGTATTTAAGACTTTTATATTAATAAGAACGACATATTAAATGTTTTCTAAAATTGATAAACCGGAAGTACTACTTTACAGGAAGCTATAAACAGATTTTCTTGATAAAATATATTAAAACATGACTTAATAATATAAAGAATCGAATGCATTAGTGAAAATCGATATTTGACTTTAATTACCGAATAGTTTCTGTTAAATTTTAAAAATTTATTCTTTTTGTACGATTAAAATTGATACCAGCATTTGATCACAAATAATTCTTATAATTTTCTTCCTGTACGATGTCACTATTTAGAAATACATTTTAGAATAAAACTTTATAAACCTAATTATAAAGGAAAAATGATTGGACTAGCAGCCTACTGACAAAATGATTTATTTCATGCCGTTTCGACTAAGACATTAGTCTTCATCAGGGCAAGAAACTGTCTAATATTACAGGTTTGTGGCAACCACCTATGAGGAACAATTAAGAATAAAATCATCGCAGAGTTGGCCGTCGTACCGAATAAAATCAAATAAATAAATAAATACATGTAAAACAGATTGAACTGTCAATTATGAAAAAATAAATACGAACTGAAATTAAAAAATCTGATGTGGCCAGCGATGAACTGGAAATGATACTTTACTTAAAGTTCATTGCTATTTCAAACATGGAATTGACGGGAGGTCATGTGTTGGCCACATCAGATTTTTTCATTAAAAGTTAATTTCTCTCGTTTACTCTAATTCTCTTTAATAACACCAGGCTGTATATTATCTCTTTTACAGATATATTTGTTAGCTTAAAAAAAGCAAAATGTTTTAATAAAGTTTGAACCATAAATTAAACGTTATACACTAAGGGCATATTATATTTCTTATGAATCCTTTTCAAAAAAAAAAAACTAAAATATTTTATAAGTCTATCGATGGTTTATGTAAACGTAATAATATGCCATATTTATTTTTTTCTATTTTGGTGTTCTTATGAGTCTATAAAAGCACTGTTTATCACTGAAAACACGACGTTTAGAAAATCTATAAACGTACTGTTTTTGGCGCCTTTTATGTTCTAGACGTGGTAGTCATGCTTTCATAACTGACAGATAACCTCAAAATGGTAAATTGTTTGTGTTGAAATATTACTTCTAATTGTGGATTTTTATCCTTTCTCTAGGTGATAGGACTAGAAAGAAAAGAAATTTATAGCTATAGCTGTGTTAATTAAGAAAGAAGAAAAATCTGTGAAGTTAAAATTTCAACTAAAAAATTATGAAACAAGAAACAATGCGCTCAGGTTTACTTTGTCAAAATAATTAAAACGGTAAGTTTTATTTACTGCAATTTAAATTTATGGTAATGCAATTTTGAGTTGAATGTATTGTTATTCCAGGCAGGTTATAAAATGTATGATGCACGTTACTTGAAAATGTTGACACTGTCTACTCAATTTGTGGAGACTACTGGCAAACAAATATGAAAAGTTGACGTTTTAATCCATGATTTCCAGTTCCGCGTTGTGGCGAACTATCGAATATTAAATTTTTAAATATGATTTAAACATTATGAATGCCATATATGTTTTGTATTCAAAATTTTAAGAACATATGTTGCCGTTATCTGTGCAACTGAGCAGTGAGTGTTGACAAAATGGTGGAAAGTAAAAGTCTAGATCAATAAATTGTTCATTAAAGAATTTTATTATTTAAAGAGTTTTATTTATATGTTGTTTTCTCAATAAAAAGGCTTAATGGTCCACGTAACGTCTTTCAATCCCATATTCAAGTTTTATTTATGATAATAACCAACACTAACCACCAATATGTCAAATCAGGATAGTTCATTCATAAACCTTGGTTCATTGTATGTATTGGTTTTCCTCTTTCATAATTTTATAATGCTTGATACAATGTTTTAATGTAAACAATCAGACAAAATCACAAAATACACAAACTGTCAAAATGTGAAATTTCAATTTTTAGCGGGAAGTGCTACCAATATAACTGATAAAAAATCTGATGTGGCCAGCACATTACCTTTCGTCAGTTCTATGTATTTTGTATAAATGTCATACAGAAAGTTCCTTGCAAAAGATTATATTTCTTGTACATTACCTTAAGGCAGTTGTATGTATTTTATACAAATTCTATACAGAAAGTTTCTAACAAAAGATCCTATATTTCCAGTGAAATGATAACATAAACATACTGTCAACTGCATTTGACACTGACACCTTTCAATCAGAATTTTCTTAATGTAGCAGCTGTTTCCAGAGTTATAGCAAAGCTGACTAATATATATGATATTTAATTTCTTTGTAATTTTTTAACTCTATGTACATTTAATATGAAGTATAGGATGCATTCAAATCGTATAGAGAATAAATAATTCTTTAATATTTAAAATTACATTAAATGTGAAAAATGGTATTTAACATCGTTTTTTCAACCAAAATCTAATCAGCTCTTCACATGGACGTAACGAAGAGGAATACGAAAGAATTATAATTTTTGGAATTGTAGTATTAAGAGTTATCGCATTAGAAAATTTTGTCACACACAGACATACAAACACACACACACACACACACACACACATACACACACACACACACACACACATACATACATACATACATACATACATACATACATACAGACATCATCATAAAAATAGTAAAATCGTATTCTAGGGACCCTAAAACGTGCGTATTTAACAAAAACTCACCACCGAATTTTTTGACCAAAGATAATACCTTCCTTACCTAAAGGTGACGTAAGGTAAAAAACACCAACTCATATTTTTGACAAGTCCTATTTTTAAATCTAATTGTAAAATTACCTCAATAGAAAAAATAGTATAAAAACATGTATCCTGTTGACGCACTCGTCCTTTGTAATGCTCGCCTGGCGGCTCGTTTTCCACACTTGGACTCGTACGTTAACAGGTTGCCTTATGATACTTGTGTTTTAATGTACTATAGTAATACATCTTTGTTTTATATCCAACACTTGTGAGCGTCTATGTTCCAAATGTCCTAGATTAATTGTTTTAATGTTTGTTCAAGCTTACACTAACTTGTAGATGTTACTTATTATAAATTTCCAAAATTAGTTCCAATAATTACCGAACGAGAGAAATGATGCTACTTGCGCAATGTTAACAATGGCTGAGACAAATTAGTGTAAGTGTTTTGTTTCTTGTGTTTGCAAGAACTTGTGCTTAGTGTAGTGTTGTGAATTTAAACTTTACATCTACCAACTATGAATTATTATTTATTCATGAATTTAGTTAGTGAGTTTGCCAAATTTGGCTGCTTCTATGATATTCCAATAATTCAATTTACAAATTAATTTTATCAAATAAATCAAGGTAAATTAATTAGTATTTTAATAAAAAAAACAAAACATATGTTGATTTGTATATTAACATTTTCATTTGATTGAACAGTGTGGTGACATTTTAATTAATATAAATATATTATTGTACCAGTATTGTTTAATCTGGTCTAGGAAACAATGGCATCGAAATGCCAGTTATTTCATATTAATAATTTAATTGCAAAATCTTTGTTATAATTAATATTTGTTAATTCAGATAAGGTTTTTAGCCAAAAAAGTAAGTTGTGTGGTTTTTGTTCTTCTTCTGATGGTTGACTGAATGAATAAAATTAATGGCATAATATCAAAGAGGCTGAAAATATTAGGTAATTAATTATTAATATACGGGCTAATGACCGGGCATTGCCGAAAAGTACATAAATTCGAAAAAAAAAAAACTTTACATAAAAATTGTAGTGAATAAAATTCTGCTTCTGAATTAATGATGCTTTGTTAGAGCAGAAAAATAGAAGAATATGGAGAAAATCGCCGCGAAATTAGCGATAGCCTTCGAATTAATAAAAAAATAACAAATTAACAGTATATCTGTCAAATTAGTTTATTTTTATTAGGTATTGTTTGTAATTCTGATCAAAATTGTTAATTTTAACAGAAATTACAAACAATAATAAAAATAGCACTAACAATAATAAAATAAATAATATGTATAATATGGACGTACTGGTTATTAGAAACAAGAACAAATTAGATTTTGATATCTATAGAAAATCCACGAACACTAATAGATTTATAACGGCTAACTCAAATCATTTTTGGCAACATAAATTAGCTTCGTTTAATTTCTTAATAAACAGATTAACTAAATTTCCTTTAAACAATAAACGATTTAAAACTGAACTAAACTATATTAAAGAAATAGCTAAGTATAACGGCTTCCCGGTTAAAACTATCGATAAATTACTTCATAAATTTAAAAATCGCCAATCCATTTCTGATTTTACAACGTTAACGCCATCCAATAATAAAAATAATAATAAATACATAACACTACCGTACGATAAAGCTTCCAAAAGTTTAAACAAAATTTTATAAATCATAATTTAACCGCAACTTACAAATCAAATAATACCATTAAATCGTTATTAGGTAACCCTAAAGATAAAATAGATACTAACAAAAAATCCGGTATTTATAAAATTGACACTCGGTTTAAAGAACATTTTTATCATCTAAAAAGCGGTAATCCAGAAAAATCTAGCGTAGCTCAACATATGTTCATTAATAATCACAAAGTTATCAATTCTAATATTAAACTTTTAAAACATATTAATAATGATAGATATTTAGACGCATACGAGAGTTTAATAATAAATAAATATAAAAATAATTTGATGAACGCAGATCTCGGTCCCATACCAAACTCAAAACTTTTCAATTTATTACAAAGTTAAATTTTATTGGACGATTTAAAATTTAAAGACTCATTATTAGACGAAAATTATCTTAGTTTATAGGTAATCATTCACCTGTGACTCCCATCCCTATATCTCTCCATTGTTTTTCAGAGTTATTAGGACCTCTGGCATGGTTGACATGTTGAGTAATCTTGACTACTCTGTTTAACTTTCACTTGTTGTATTACTGATGATAAGAACTTAGTTCTCGAAATACGTATATAGTTTTTGTTAAAATTAATTTTAAGGTTAAGGGGTAATTATAATAGTTTTAGATGTATTAATTTGTTTTAAGGTCATTTGACTTATATAAATTATCACAATTTACAAAGTTTAAATTATACAAATATACAGAGACATTTAATGTCATCTGTTGGCATTCTAGTTACATGTAGAGTAGCTTATAGTGACCTCTGCTGCCACCTGGACTTATCGGGTTGTGTCGATTTTTATAAAAAACTGATTAAACTGATTCGTGTGGGCATTATAGCGCAAACCGGGTATGCTAGTCACAAACTGTTTCCATGTTAATGAGGGTTCATCCTCCTAAGAGCGTCATCCTGTACAGTCTGTAAAACACCACTTTCACTGCCTTGGCAGTAAAAATATTTTTACTGTCTATTACATTGCAAATACTGTAGCAACCGTTCAACAAACGCAAAGCAACATAATTTTGATGTCGATAACTTTCATAATAGGTATTAAAAATGATCACCAATTTAAGATTAATTTTCAATCGTCAAAAAACACAGATTTACAACTTCGACAGCATTTATTCATGAAACAACAACCTCTGCTGTAAATCTGGTATTTTAGTTTCTAGTTAAACGAATGAATATTATCTAATGTAATATTTTATATAAAAACATTAAAAAAAATAATATATTATTATACAGAGTGCCTTGGAAATAGGGGGACATGGCCAGTTTCCTGGGCCCATAATAAGACGACCTCCCGACAGTGCACTGCTTAGCCAGTATTCTGCTTCAAAATCTCTGTAAAAAAATTATTTTGTTTATAATAACGAAACGCTTTGTTCGATTTGAATGAAATTTGGCATGACATTCCATAGGGAACTAATTCATCTTTTAAAATGGTATTTGTTATTGTTAGTGAACCACTAGTGTATGGAACTTGTGTCGCGACCGTGAATAGACCATAACTTTTTAATCACAACGCCAATAATGTATATGTACTGTTTTTAAGAAAGATACGTTCAATCGTAAACTTTCGTGTCTCTGCCTAAGTTATGATATCTCTAACGATTTAGTCACAAAAAAATAAAATGTAAGTGATTGCGCCGTGTAATTTTTAAAATAAATTTTATCTAGCAGTATTTCCAAATGTCAAACAACTAATTTTTAATGACGTAACAATTGTTTATGGGTTGTCAAAAATTTCCTTTACCATATTTTAAAACTAGTAACATATCCGTTCGTTCGGCCTTATAGTATTTTACTGCTATTAATATAAAAAGACGATTAAATAATGTTAGCTCACTCCTAAACAACTTTAGAACATTGACAACTCATAAACAATTGTTTCTGTCATTAAAAATTGGTAGTTTGACATTTGTATAGATTGCTAGATAAAATTTACTTTAAAAATTACACGGCGCAATCACTTACATTTTATTTCTTTCTGACTAAACCGTTACAGATATCATAACTTACGCAGAGACACGAAAGTTTACTATTGAATGTATCTTTCTGAAAAACAGTAAATTTACATTACTGGCGTTGTCATTAAAAAGTTATGGTTTAATCATGGTCGCGACACCCAAGTTTCATACACTAGTGGTTTACTAACAATAACAAATACCATCTTAAAAAATGAAACATATCCATATGGATTATCATACCAAATTTCATTCAAATCGAACAAAGCGTTTCGTTGTTATAAGCATTATTAATTGTTTTTAGAAAGACTTTAAAGCAGAATACTCGCTAAACGGTGCACTGTCGGATATAGGTAAGTTTAGTTAAATCGTCTTATTTTGGTCCCAGGAATCTATGGTTAAGCCATGTCCCCCTATTTCCAAGACATCCGGTATATATACATGTATTATTGTTAACAATAATAGGACAAGACTAAAAAAAAAAGTTTGTTAAGCGGGGTGCTAGGTCCCTTACCTCTCACTAAATGCGCGACTTCCTAGCACACTTTTGTTGTGTATGCTAGAAAAAAGATGTTTACTATCCGGATCATTATCTGCTTTTATTCGTTAATGGAAACAAATCTACCTGAGTGTTGTGTCCGGAGAACCTTTTATATATTTTTATTGTCATGCGCCAAGTTAACAGTAACAGCGAAAATGGTATTTTCTTAAATGTTTTCAATTTTCCTCAAAACGTAGGTCGTTTCCTTGATTGATTCCATTACTATACAATGGTCGGTCACGTAAAAATAAGTCTTCATAAATTGACGTAATAAAACTTGTTCAAAGAAATATGTCTCTTTGAACGAGTGGTTAACATTAAATGAAATGTATTGAAAAAAATTATGTAATATTAGATATGAACAATTACTCGAAAACTTGGTCAAATAGAATTTATTCTCTTACAACACCTACATTTCAATGTACTCTTCCACCTACGTCGTCTGGGGTCTAATATTATTTAAAATAAAAAAAACGCACAAAATAATACATTCAGCAATAACATGTAAAGTATTATTCACGAAAGATGACTATTCAATGTCATTTGTGAGCCGTCTGATATAATATTACTTGCAGATAACTTCATTGCATTTCGTATGCATAGGCGTGCAACATGAAATATTTATGGACACATTTTAACTGAAAAAATCTGATGTGGCCAGCACATTACCTTCCGTCAGTTATATGACGTATTTACGAAAATTCTACCGGCGAACTGTTACCAGTAAACAGCTTTTTATCAGGTTATAGCTACCGGAATCGATATTTTAAGAACGCAACTGGTAAACAGGGTAGATCCATAACCTATAAAAAATCTGAAAGTTTAAAACAGGTTAGAAATTTGACGTAGTTAACAAACTGAGCAGAGCCCTACTTTGAACACATTTCCACTTTTACCGCGCGCGCTTCGCTTTGCATCACTACCTTTTTTTGAGATTAGATTCTTCATGAATCCGGTAGATGGATCTGGTAGATATTGAACAATTTTCGAACACGGTAACATTTTACCACTCATGCGTTCGAGCACAGTCAGTAGATGCGGTATCCACCGGTAGAATTTTCGTAAATGCGTATGTATATTCTATAAAATCCATACAGAAAGTTCCTTGCAAAAGATTCTAAATTTCTTGTATGTACATTACCTTTCGACAGTTGTATGTATTTTATACTAATTCCATACAGATAATTTCGAGCAAAATGATCCTAACACAAATATAATACGAATATGTCAATTGCACTTGACACTGACATCTTTCGATTAGAATTTTCTTAATATAGTATCTGTTTCTAGCATAGCTGGCTAATTTATGAAGTTTAATTCCAATATAATTTTATAACTCTATATCCATTTAATATGAAGTATAAAATGCAGTCAAATCGAATAGAGAATACAATGTTCTTTAATATTTATAATAACATTAAATGTGAAAAAAAGAAATTTAACATCGTTTTTTCAAGAAAAACTGTTAAAATCTTCAAATGAGAGCACTTCCGGTTGACCAATTATAACCAAAATCTAATCCGTTCTTCATATGGATGCAACGAAGAGGAATACGAAAGAATTATAATTTTTGGAATTGTAGTATTAGAGTTATCGCAGACGAAAATTTTGTTACATACACACACACACACACACACACACACACACACACACACACACACACACACACACACACACACACGGACACACATACATACACACACACACACACACACACACATACAGACATCATCGTAAAAATAGTAAAATCGTATTCTAGGGACCTTAAAACGTGCTTATTCATTAAAAACTCATCACCGAATTTTTTGACCAAAGACAATACCTTCCTTACCTAAAGGTGACGGAATGTAAAAATAAGAGTAATTCATATTAAAATTTTCCTTCTAAATAATGCCTTTCTGAAAAATTTATGTTCTTCACTTATGTTTTTGCAATATATCTGTAATTCTACGACATACAGGGTGTAAATGAAATAAGTGCATTAAATTTAACCAGTAATATAACTCGTCGAGAGCAACAATGTTTCTTAATAACTTTTTCTCGAAATCGCATATTTTTTTTAGCATTTTTACCACCCCGTAAATTGACGAGTCGTTCCAAATATTTTTGTGATAATTGAATGCCAGTAGCAATAGCTATGAAAATTTTGTTTTAGCAATTGACAGTCCTGTTAATTGTTCCAATTAAATTTTGATATTAGTAATAAACTTGTTTATAAGTTAAAATTCTGTCAAAATGCGAGTACACAGACATTGTAATTACTTACCTATGGTTTATTTATTTATTTTTTATTCGTATCTGTACTACATTTTACTTGACATCACGGTTGACATAAAGACGGTGTCATGGAGTTGTCAACGCATTTACACGGAGCGTTTCCAAATCATCACCAAATCATTCTGTTCTTAATATTCGCACATTTGTTAATCTTGTACATCTTTATCATATCACAATACGGAGTGTCACATATGACAATTTTAAAAAAAGCAACAGTTATATCCATAACATGTGCAAAAAGTTCTATGTTTTCAGTAGATAACAGACTTCAATTTTGGGAATGGCTCATAATGTTCATTAATGAGACTAAATTTACTTGGGAAGGTGTATTTATTATGCACAATACACATCCCGACAGACGAAAATGCTGTAAAAATTTTCATTAAAAAATGTTTTGGGCGGGAACAATAAATGGACGACTAATTATTGGTAGTCATATACCTCTTTTAAATAGACAAAAGTTTGTACTTACATTTTTTGAATAACGTATTTAAACTATTATGATATGTCGACGATAAATAATCATCTCATAACCTAACAACTATGCTTTTGCTCTTCCTCGTCCCTCCTTGTCTTCCTCGATTCACAGTATTCACAGGTGATTAAAAGCTTGGATCAATACACAACTTTATAATTTTGTTATCCAAAATTTAAATTTATTTATTTTAAAAATTGTACTATTGCGTATTAATTAATAATAATGTTATTTCCCTTGATTCGTTTATTAATTACTGTGACTGTAAGTGTAACCGATAACCGACAATTTTTGAGCTGTTTGTATCCCACTTGAATACGGCAACAACCATTTGTTCTCCATGAGCGGGTAACGAAATATGCAGCAAATCTTTAAAGAATTTTAACTCAAAATCTAAAAGACTTAGAAAAAAAAGTTATTAAGAAATATTGTTCCTCTCATCGAGTTACAGTGCTGGTTAAATTTAATGCACTTATTTCATTTACATCCTGTATGTTATTATTATTTACAGTGTGTTATAAAGTAATGCCACTATTTACGTAAATCTGCCACACCACATAAGTTAAATAGACATAGGTCAAATAATCATTCTCTTTCTAATACAAAATGTTGCTAAGCTACTGCTATAAAGTGATGTGTATTCTTTCTTAGAACAAATGACAATGAATAGTCTTCTTTCGTGAATAATAGTATATATTGTCACACTTACAAGTAAGATCTTACAAAATATTACATCTCATGTAAATAAAATATATTTGTACTTTACATTCAGTTTACACATCGTACAAAAATTCATAAAAGGAACATACACATTAGTTGCTTTCAAAATGGACAACAGAATAAATAGGAAAATAGCCTGAAATACATAGTGGCATGAAATTTGTTTTTTCCTTTTTGATCTTTTCCAATATATCAAAATATACGCTATTTAGTCCTTCTATATCAGTTCTTGCATTGATTCTGTTAGAACAATTCTTGATATATAGTATTTCGAAAAACATAAGTTTAGAAAATTTTTGTTTTTCTTCCAAAATCTTGAAATTTTCCAAATTTAAGTCGATATTTAATGAGAGTGAGTCAGTTTTCTTTCATATTTTTGTAACTTCGACATTTCTTTACCTTTATTTGACGAAAATGATGAAAGACACACAAAATGGCGTATCCGGGATTCGAACCCTGGACACTTGGAGCGTGAAGCGACAGTGATACCGCTACTTCACCTGGATGGGCAAGAGAAAGAGAGAAAAATATTTAAATAATTATTTGGAGAGATATTTGTAATTCATTGTCAGTATCACTGTGAGGTCACACTATTTCTTCCTCTCGCAGCCTACTATACAGGGTGTTTCACAACTTAGAACAAAAAATTAAAGGGTATATACTGTACGACATGTTGATCATTAAAGAAAAAGAATTTTTAAAAATTCGCAAAAAATTGCATCGTATTTCAAGCAAACATTTTTTTGGCCACTGGTCGGTAGCTATTTTTAATAATTTTTTTCAAAACCTCAACAATGAAAGTAATTGTTTACATAATATCTAATACTAATAAATGTCTAATATTGTGTAATTAATCATTTAATTTAATTTGATAGGTGGTAAGGAATTATTTCGTCGACATTGCTGTTAATTATTATTTATCTTTGCTGGTGCAGTGTTCTAATTTTACAGTGAATAGCAGTGTAGTGTAGTTTTTGTTAAAATGGATGCATTTATACTCTATCCGTTTTAACTATAGACTAGATGGCGTTTCGAGCGCGGCCGTTTTTACATGTATTAAATAAAAAATTCAAATTTTGGCGCCATTCCTGGATTTAAAAAACTTTCTAATTGACATTTTTTCAGTAATTTTGTCTTGTACGTACATGTGCTAATCTATTTTGTGTTTTTATGCATGTATTTACTTATAATCTCCGTAACTTTCTCTACATTTCGGCGAAAGGGGCATGCATAAATGAAACCACATTATTCAAATAAATTTTAAAGAAAACAACGTAAAATAAAAATATAATTCACCTTTGAAATGTAAATATTTACACTCTAAAATATATACATTATATGTATAAACTATATACACCGTTAAATATGAACAAAATAATGTTCTGAACAAATTTCTTTGTTCCTGAGGTGATCTGAATGACCCTTTTTCCTCATGTTTTTTTTTATAGCTTTCCAAATATTACATCGTCCTATGCCCAGTTCTGATGCCACAATTTGGACACTTGCTAATTTGGAATATGCATTCGTGGCACGATATGTGCAGTATAAATTATACGCCACTTTTCTTGCCCACTTCGGAGGGCCTTTCCTTTTGGATATTTTAAAACATTGGCAGAGCCAGGTTCAGGATTTTTATCCATAATATTAACGAAGAGACCAATAACAAAACTAACAAACTACTAACTAAAAACTAAGAAAACGCGCTCAATGAAAACTATGTAATATGAAATATAACGACAAAACACTACAAAAATTATATAAACGAAAAAAACAAACAAACAGAACTGAACAGATATTGATAATATGTAACAAATCGTGCACTATTAACTTTTGACATTTATATATTTTATGTCAGACGGCAAAATAATTGATACAGTTGTCAAGCAAATTTAAATTTCGCGTCAATTATTGTACTGTGTAAACTCGGTTCACGTTTGAACCAATCAGAGAGCTAGAATCTTAACCCCTATCTCACCCAACGCTCTATAGTTAAAACGGATAGAGTATAGTAACAATGGCTGGTAGCACGAACGTGATTATAATACCCGTTTTAACTAAAACCATGCCAACGACATGGCACATACTTCAGGGTTATTAACAAAAACAATGTTGCCAATACACTGGTTAATTCGAAAATGTATTGACAACCATATTCAATAAATTTGACTTCATTATTTTAAATTGTTTATACTATAAAGAAGACAAGACAAAAATCGTATTAAACACTTTTAAATAATGCCGTCAAATTTATTAAATATGGCTGTCAGTACATTTTAGGCTTATTCAGTGCATTGACAACATTTATTTTGTTAATAACCCTGAAGTACTTGCCAAGTTGTTAGTATGCTCGTGCTACCAGCCAATGAATTAGTAGTGGACATGGTGTTAATTTATGGAGAAGCAGGGCAAAATTCGTTATTAGCACGACGTCTCTAAACGAACATTGCATTATGTTTTTGATAATTAATTTCAATTAACATTTCTTTCTATGACGTATGCTGCTCTAGTGGTCTATCCTTAACTTTGCGAATTTTTTAAAGAATCTTTTTGTTTCATGAACAGCACGTCGTACAGTATATATCCTTTAATTTTTTGTTTTAAGTTGGCGCACACTCTGTAGAGTGTGGTCAGGCCCGGATTACCCATAAGGTCAACCTAGGCCATGGCCTAGGGTGCAGGCACGGCAGGGGCGCACATCGAGTAGTTGGATAAATGAGAAAATGGAAAGAGGGAAGTGCCTGCAGTTATATCCGTGCCAAATCTCAAGAGCAGTTGCGCAGAAAGCAAAACTCTATCTTTCTCTCTCCCCTATTGCCTGACCTTTCTCTAGCTGTCTCTCTTCTTGATCTGCGCATTTCATAGCTCATGATATTTGGCACCACCTTTACTAGACAACGTAAACAGTCACATTTGCTTTAAGTATACAAAATCAGTATATTAGAGTGATTGGTAAATCCTGTTGAGCTATGACAGATTTTAAATAATTCTAATATTTATATACCGGGTGTATACTTCTGAATCTTAGCAAATACTATGGTAAAATTTTCATGACTGTAATGCTGTAAAACTGTTCAGAATTAAAAACTGCATCTAATAAGTCCAAAATTATTGTTTACATGCGGTTCATTTGAGAGATAGAGAAACAAAATAAAAGTGGTAATCTTTAGCTAGTTATAAAAAGATGGTAAATGTAGCTTTGATGACTGATAATAGTAGGTATATTGAAAACAAATATCATAAGGCAATCTGTTAACCCATGAGTCCAACTTTAGAAAACGAGCCGCTTCACGGTGAGTTTTAGAAAGGACGAGTGAGATCACAGTTCTTATGAATTTTTTCTATTGGGGTAATTTTATAATTCTATTAGATTTTGAATAAATGCGACTTGTAAAATCAGTTACGTTGGTAGCACTTCCCTCTAACAAATTGAACTTCAGGGATGAAAATTCTTTGTTGACTGTCAGCAATTTAATTTTGATATGTCATTTATGTATCAGTTTTAAAAGCAGTAGGTCATACCACCTCTAGAAAACGAAAAGCTCCAAAAACAGTTCGTTTATGTTTTCAGTGCGTTTATAGACTCATAAAGGCACCGATATAGAACAAGAATTTAATGAAATCAAGCATTATTAAAACTCGGTATATATTGAGAGGGAGAGGGGGGTGCAATCATGAATTTTGGCCTAGGGCGTAAAGAAACGCTAATTCGGGCCTGAGTGTGGTGCAAGAAACGTGATATTGACATTAAAATTCAAATGCTGTTAAAGTAAAAACAATTAAGAAATTTTAATACTAGGAATTCTTTCAAACTTATACGAACTCTTATTGAACCTAGAGGATTAGTAAAATTTCAATATCGTTTGATAGCAAAGGTATCCATTTTATTCGAAAAGATAATTCATCGGGTTTCTAATATGCAAACATGATAAAGTATACATTTAGGCAACCATATGATTAACTCCTGAATTCAGAATATAACTAAACCAAACTCCTACTTTATACGATGAGAGATATATAGTAATTATTTTTGAATTTTAAAATGGAATATCTTCCTATTTACTGTGATCTCGAAATGGAAGCGCAAAACTTCATTCCGCTGAGACGTTTACTCACATCTCACACCTCAAACACTCGCATCGAATCCCAAGCAACTCACGAAATTATAAACGCTTCGATTGCCACCGAATTAGTTCACAAAGACTGAAAGTCAATATTAGAGTTTGCTTAAAAACCACCGCTTAAAAAGAAATTGCGCTTGTTTCTGATCGAGGCGCCGTATTTCAGTCCATAACTGGGTAAATATTAAATGGGAATTAAGTAGAGATGACATCGTAGAAATACATACTATACTCTAAGTATAAATATTAAATGTTCAGAAATTGCAGCTAAATTATTATTACCGAATCCCCGTGCGTGCGTGCGTGCGTGCGTGCGCGCGCGTTTGTGTGTGTGTGTGTGTGTGTGTGTGTGTGTGTGAGTGAGTGTGTGTGTATGTGTGTGTGAGTGTGCATGCGTGCGTGCGCGCGCGTGTGTGTGTGTGTGTGTGTGTGTGTGTGTGTGTGTGGATGTTGGATCCACGATTTCTTAAATTCTATAAAACTTAAGACATTTTTAATTACGGATTTCTCAATCTAACTATAATGGGCACAGTTGATTATGTATTGGTAACAATTTGACAACCGGAAGTAGTAGTTACAAGAAAAAAAATCATCTAAATATTATTTATTGAAAATTTATGTAAATACTTATATTAAAGAACGTTAAATTCTTTACTCGATAAATATAAATTCATTATTATATCTTCTATAGATTTAGAGATAAAGAAATGCATATAAAATAATTTGATGTAATAAATCTCAGATCAAACTATTTCAAGGCAAGAAATTCAAATGTTTGTAATTTACACATAAATGTCTCTGTCTATTTTTATTTTATTTTATGCGTACAACCATGTAAAATATCTGGCGAGAGGTTATGTGCTGGCCACATCGGATTTTTTGCTACCAAATATATTTTATCCACAACTGTCAAATAATATACCCATAATTTAACCGATTTTTATCAATTAATAACTGTTGCTAATTAAATATTATTGACAGTTCAATGGAATAATATTATTCAATCGTTATGTCAAATTCAAATCCTACCTTTCAAAGAGTACAACCAAAATTACTTTTAATAAGTAATTTTTTCCACATAAAAAACCAAAATTACACTATTTTTGTCATTTTTCATACATTTATTTTCTTCTTTAGCTTTAATTGTAGCTGAATAGACGGTTTTAACATTTTTTGTTAAATGTCAAATCACTTCATAATTTTGTTAGAACTACACCGACAACTATATTTGTCTATGTAAACAAAAACCTTTTTGCATTTGTTTTTATTGGACAATTGTGGATAAATATAGTATTCTATTCGCATATAATGGCTATTACTTATTCGAATGATTTACAACACTCGCATTCGCTCGTGATACAAATTTCATTCTCATGAGTAATACCATACATTACATGCTCCTTGAATAATATACTATTATTATTTAACAGTTTTAACAATGTTTTCCGTGAGACTCCCTACAACGTTTGTCCAATAACGTATATGTAACAAAAGTTTTGAGAAAAAGTTAGGCCTCTTCATCTAATAGAAAGAATTATTTTATTGAAACATAAACATTAGGGGTTGTTCCTATAAAGTAAGCAGATAAGAAATCTAATTTTACAACACTGATATTATCTTCTACGCGGCAGAGTTTTTTAATACCTTGTCTAATTTTTTCTGAACGATGTTAAATCTACTTTTCAGATCGCCAGTAATTTTTTGCCTGTAACTGTTGTTTTTTAGTATTCCCTCTCATTATTGTATACTTTTCTGCTAAGAAATGCCTAATAGTTATTTGTATATCAAGGCCGCGAAATCATTCTTTGGCGTACCGAGAGAAAAATTGTCGCCGAGGCCGTTTGCGGCCGAGGCAAGACAATCTCGAGGGCGCTAAAGGATTTCGCGGACAAATTGTACACAATATTTTTTGTGCAACCGTAAAAAATATGTAATTACAAATTTTATTAATTTTAAACAGTTTCATTGTATATAGAAAGTTAGCTTTCACGGTGGCTATGGGATTAACATTTGATAAACAAAACCATGCAATTTTCAAGTGTCAAATTTAATTTCGCGGCCTGTATTGCGGCTGCGAAATGCTTATTTCGCGTCCGGTTGCACAAAAAAGCCATTAATCAATCCCGCCTGAAAAATATTTGGGGGTTTATACCTTCTGTGTTTTCTATAAAATTGCAGCACTTTGAGATTCCCTCAAGCTGGGCCGCAGTCTATTTAGTACTGCTATAATATACACAACATATACAGTAGCGAAACTCTGTGTCGGCACCTTTGAACTTTTGATACCAAACTGAGTGACCTTGAATGAAGCTGCCATGTTACTGTTGCACGTAGTGACGCCAATTCAAATGGTACCGCAAAGTATAATATCGCATTATACTACAACCAGTTAAACAATACAAACAAAAATACGAATATTTTACAAGGTTTTAGTGTAATAACAGTATACTTAGTAACATGATGTCTTTTGACAAGTTATACACAAATTTTTGTCTGCGATTTTATTACCGTTCAAGACTATTATATTTTCGCCTTCTGTCAAAATCATTGAAAACAGTGCCATAGGCGGCAATATCAACAGGCAGACACGGATGCATATTTAATGAGTCTTATTTTATATACAAAATATGTTGAAACTTAGCTAAATTGTTATAAATTTAAAATATATGACCGTTAAATATCTTTTATGGACGAATAAATAATTTTATTGAATATTTTAATTGTGTGATCAAAGTTTAACTCTACGCCCATGTTCCTATTTATAGGAACGCCATGTTTTTGTTGCGCTGATTGACGCATGCGCGCTGTGACAGGCAATCCTGAGTTTCACTACTGTATAATACTTACACTGTGATTCTGCTAACATTAAAATTCTATATTGTCGAGTTAATTTGCGCGATGATATTCTGACTTTGGCTTGAGCACTTTGAATAAATTATTACATACTACACTTTTTTCACATTCCCGTATAGTTCGTTAAATAGTCGCCTGTCCAATATTTTGATGTCCAAAAACATTAAAAATTTTACGGTTCGGTTATATGTTCAAATAATAGGTAGATTTACATACAGTGGGTAAAAAAAGTATTTGCACACAACGTATTCGTTTTGTAACTCAATGCTTAAAAGTACGAAAATATATGCTATTTTGTTGTTGGCAACAAATGAAAATAATGTAATACGATTTAAGTCTCCGTAAAAATTAAATAAGCATTTAACAATAAACAATTATTTGTTAGTCAAAAAAGTATTTGCACACATATATATACACAGATGTATAGGTCCAATAATATCCAGCGTTTTTTGTTATTTCTACAAAATCATATACAATTAGTTATCAATATAATTTTCGTACCGCCGTCCAATTTGACTAGTATTACAGAAGGCCGGCAAAAGGAGTTGACATTACTGTTCTGGTGATATGTCAATTTAAGATTATTTTCTACACAATTATTAGCAAAATGTTTACAAATTTTAGGGCTAAAATCTTTAACTATTGTAACTTATAACTAAATTTTGTCATAAAAATAATAATATGCTATCATTACTGACATCTCGTATAGATTAATTATAAGTTCCAACTTTAGGACTACGAGTAGTTTGTTTTGTAACTACAGCTAACTTCACGTGATACAATTGAGTTTCCGCCATCTGTCATTAAAAATTTGCGAAAGTATATAAAATATATATAACTAATGTTTGTATGATATATTTTCAATAAATATTATATAATTACGCATTTTAAGTTCAAATGTAAGTAATTATAATTAAACTTGCAATGCAAAACCGATAAAAATATATGTTCATTTTTTTATGTTATGTAACATAGAATAAAGTGTAGAGAAATATACGAAGAATTTATGGAGAAGTCGGTACAAAAAATCTTGTGTATGTGCGACCCAGTAACTGTTTTGCGAGATCTCATATTTGTCAAAATAAACTCGGTCTCGCAAATGTTCAGTTTCTGGCCTAGTGATACAAATAACTATTGGTTCAGTCGTTTTTTGCATTTCATTGTGATTATGTCGCCAAAACAACGCGAATTGTCACAAATTCTCAGCGAAAAATTTTTAAGTCTATTTTCTTAAGATACAATTAGCGCAAAATAGGCGAAAACATGAAAATTAATTATTCAGCGGTAAGGTATGTAATAAAAAGATATGGAACTACCAAAAATAAGAAAAGATCAGGATGTCCAAAATGTTTTATTAACAGAAAGAGAGAGAGAGAGAGAGAGAGAGAGAGAGAGAGAGAGAGCGTTGTCAAATTATCAATAAAGTAAGAAAATTACCATTTATACGCGCTAAAATACTATCGGTTAATATTGCAATAACGTCTGGTAAAAATTTGGTCCTCAAACAATAAGACATGTGTTTCAAAGCGTCAATTTAAAGGATAGAACTGGAAGAAAAAATTCCTTTAAAAATGAGAGACATAGGCAAAAACCATTGCAGTTTGCAAGACTCACTTACGTCTAATGAGTTTTGGCAACATATAATTTTATCGGATGAAAATATAATATTTTTGGATATGAAGACAAAAGATTTGTATGGCGAAAGCCCAATACGGTAGTAAAAAGAAAACATATTCAACCGACTGTAAAACACGGTGGAGAAAATGTCATGGTTTGGGGTTGCATGTTGCATGGCGCATAGAGGATTTGGAAACCTTGTATTTATTGATGCGAATATGAATGCGAGGTGTTACGTAGAAATATTGTGCAAAAATTTGTCGCAAAATGCTCTGAAATTGGAAATTAGTGAGTTATATTTTTCAGCAAGACAAGGACCCCAAGCATGCTGCTAAAATAACCGAAGAATGGTTGTTTTATAACTAATAAGAAGACTGATAATTCCTCCGCAAACACGAGACCTGAATTTGTAGAAATAAGAAAAAGCTGGATATGATTGGATCTATATCTTTATATGAAGTGTGCAAATAATTGTCTGACTAACAAATAATCGTTTATTGTTAAATGCTTATTTAATTTTTACTGATATAGATTTAAATCATAGTATATTATTTTCATTTATTGTCATTAATAAAATAGCATTTTTCGTATTTTATGCATTGCGTTATATAGTTACAAAAATAATACGTTGTGTGCAAATACTTTTTACCTCCTGATACCCTTTGTCAGGGAGGTATAGGGATCGTGCTAAAAATCGTATATCGAGATTTTGGTAAATGACCACGTTTTAAGGACCCTAGAATCCAATTTTAACATTTTCACGATGATGTCTGTGTGTATGTGTGTATGGATTCTCCACTCTAACTCAAATACTATCATTCAGAAAATTATGAAACCTTGTATTTCGAACTTTTTCTGTAATGGAAAGAGCCTATTATATTTTGGTGAAAATAACCAAAAATGGCGCTTTACTAGAAGCTCAAAATAGTTTTTCTTCGAAAAATACCTTTAAATGTTATTTTTACGAGATTAATGTTATATTAAAAATTAAATTTTTTTAAATTTTCTATAGATTTGCATTAATACTGTTTCTATGATAAATTTATATAATTATCTATAATTTAAATCACAGAGCCTACGCTTTAAACAAACAAAACGCAGTTATTCAAATGTATGTAACTGACAGGTAAATGTCACTATCAAAGAACTAATAATTTTAAAATAATATTAGTAACGTTTTAAAAAGAAAAAAAAGTGAATAGAACAATTTAAAAGGAATGCAATACAGTTTCCAGCATATGTAAGTAAATATGTAGGTATGTATTTAGATTAATAAAATTAACGACTCACAAAAATGTTTAAGCTAATCCTCATTTTTGAGTTAGTGAATTCTATTCTATCCTGGCATTTAAAATTTAATTTTCATTTTATTACAGCTCCGGTGGCTCAATGGTTAGAGCAACGCCGCATGTCATGAGTGCCCTCGGGGCTCTGGGTTCGAATCCCACTAAGGCATGGATGTGTGTGAATGTGAACCCATTCTATTATTGGGATTTAATCCTGTTGAGGAGTTAAAAAAAGGTAGTTACTTGGATTAGATTAGACTATATTTTAAGAAATAAACTGTCAAAATTAGAGTAAAATTCGCTAATCCAAAAATAAAGATTAACTTAATCTTTTTTGTGACTCGGGATATAAATGGCGGGAGGTATTGTGTTGGCCACACCAGATTTTTTTATTTCAAGTTTGTATAACATCTTTCAAAACTTTTTCTGACAATTTTAACATGCCATAGTATATTGTAAAACAACTATAATGTATTTATTATGTCCAGTGACAACTGTATTAGACCTGATTTAGTAATAACATTTGAAGCGTAAAATTTTTCTCAAATCTTTTGTTACATACGTTATTGTCATATTATTCAACAAATTATTGAAAGATTAATATATCTAAAGATCTGGCCGAATATTTCAGGAAATTCAATTGGAACCAAAATACCGATTATTCAATCTCAAATTATTATTAAGAAAATATTGTAGAATTGTTTAACGATCCAATATTAATTGAATGGAAATATTACCTAGGGATTTGTCCTACCTGAACAAGGTCTTTCTTACAAATTACGTTGCTGGAAGTTCACATTCCTTAAATGTCTAATCGTTTGTCTTCTACAAGTGCCTGCAAGCAAAAATTGCTGCGCCGTTTTTCATGGTGACGTTTTATTTTACGGATTTTACAAGATTCTGTTCTTCTTACACCTGCGACAAATTTATGTTATTAAAAAGAAATACTTACTTTTATAAACCCTATGAAGTAATTTGAAATTTAAATATATTCAGAATATTGTGTTATTATTAATTTTATTGTGGTCCAAATCTTGTAAACTACATTTCAATATTCAAAAATGCAAAATTATGACATACTTTGTGAAAAACTCTTTTACATCTTACACTTATAAAATGGATCACCATCTACTAGATCGAGTCACTGAGTTTAAAGATCTAGGAATCATTTTTGATGTTAAGCTCTCTTTCATTCCACATATAAATTACTCTGTAAAATTGGCCTACAAAACACTAGGTTTCATAATTCGCAATTGTCGTTTTTTTTGTAAGTTAAAAACCTTAAAGACTTTAGTCGCGTTCTTTTTATCATTTTCCTCATCTCATTTTATCTCAAAATGAGATGAGTTTGACATGAACTGAGCTGAGATCAAGTGAGATTTTTATGAAGTAAAAAGAACGACAAAAGACAAATTTTGTTGGTAACTTGAACGACTGATGTCCGCTGGATGTCTGTGATACTTTTCGACGGTCAACCACGATATTTTCAGGTATTATTTTGAATCGCCCACTATGAGTGGGCATTATTTAGGCTTCTATTATTCTGTTGATTACATAATAACATATATTGCGATACATTCTAAATACTTGATTTTAAATTGAATGACGTCTGTTTGCTATATTATTTTTCATGGAATTGTCTGCATATTTATTTATTCTTCAAATAATAACAGTATTTATTAAAGGAATAAACAAATAATCATAATAACCAAACTAATTGTATGTGACAGCCCGTGACAGCAAAACATTTATCCCCACAATTCATCTAAGATTAAAAACTCAACAAGCACAACCTCCAGAGGTGACTAAGAATCGGGAAGGGGGGTGGAACTCTACTCACTTCGGTCTCACTTTATCTCATCTGTTAGGGTAAAAAGAACGGTCAAAATTAGCGAGGTAACTGAGGTGAGCTGAGAAGAACTAAGATCTCATGTAAAAAGTGGTAAAAAGAACGCGACTGTTGTACTTCTCCTTTGTGCGCTTAAAACTTGAATACTGCTTACAAATATGGAATCCTATATAAGAGGTTCGTATTGTTATTTTAAAATTTACGGGGTTTACCCTACCCAGGAGACATCATACAATAACTTGCTATACTGACTTTCAATCTGTTTTCGTTAGAAAATAGGAGAATAATGCAATCTTCTATCTATTTATTATTACGATTACCATCTAGAAACAAGAATACATTTAGATGTATATTTGTACGTACTAATTATGAAGCTAGATCGCCCATCATTTAACTCCAAGGCGCTTTAAGCAAGCATTGATTAATATGTTTTCATAGTATTATTTCATTGTTATTTTTTTTTTCTTTATGTTTAATCTACATTCTTTTTTGTATGGAAACATTGATTATTGTAAGTGTATTTGTATATATTTTGCATCCACCCCGTAATTGGGATCTTGATCTTGTGGGATGGATGGGTTACTTTCAATAAATAAATAAATAAATTAATTAAGGATCATCTTCAGTTTGACCAATTCTTCCTTATATAAATATTACAAAAAACAATTAAAATGAACACAACCAGATAAAATATTTAAAACAAATTTGTCTTTTAACCAGGGTTGTCAAAAACCCGGGTTTTTTCGAGATATGCCCTGCTCTCTGCGTTTTTTTTGAAAAAACCCAACCCATTTCTGGGTTTTTTTCAATATAAAACGATTATTACATTCTTCATGTAATACAAGTTAAAAATAATTATTACAAGAAACACTGGTTGATTACATTTCAATTACAATATAATGTAACAGGATTTTTACTAAACTGTACAAGCATATTCGTGATATTTTCATGAGAATATAATACATTAGTCACGTGACATGTTTTCACCAATCAATATTCAGAATCTCCCTAGTTACATGACTATCACAGCGATGATAAAAAACACAAAGAAATTATCACATTATTTATATTCGTTACTAAGGCATTTGTTTTCTTTATTTGACATTGACAGTTAATCTTGAGTATAAAACTGTGCGATAATCGTTTGGTTGATGTGAACAACGATGAAAATAATAAGCCAATTGTCAAATTAACCATGTTGTAATACGATATATTAAAAGTTAGGTTAGCAGCACACACAATGTGTCACAAAAATTCATTATATTCTCTCATTAAATATAAGCTCGTGATATGATTAATAATCGAAGATATTGCTCGTGAAACCGAAGCAGCAACTCGGTTTCATCGATGATAATCATACCACTTGTTATATTACGTATGAGTATACTTTTCTAGGTTCTAGCGAACTTGTAAAAACCAGCTCGCCGTGCCGCTTGTATTTTGGTTTCTGGATGAATATTACTATTTAGTTCGTAGTTTCGTAGTTGAGTTTCAAACATAATAGACTAGTAAAGAGTTCTGGGTGAAAACAGTCACTAGACTGGGCAAATGCTGTTAAAACAAATGATGGTAGAACCAAATGCAAACATTGTGATGTATTAATAATTTAAAAATAGAAAGAGTTAAAAACATTTACAAAATTGTATGAAGTACATAAAAATAGTGACAAGTGCAAGTTCATCATTGTCGTTAATTCTAGTGATGGGTGATTCGGACGGTGAAATAGACGAACAACCTAAAAAACGTCAGTGCAATTTATTAAACTTTGTTGTAACGAGCTCGCAAAAACAAAAATTCAAAATCGATAATAATGTTGCTTTATTCTTTTATTGCAATAACATCGCTTTTAAACAGCAAAAGTTTTAAGAACATGATCAATTCTTTACTACCTGGGTATAATCCTCTTAATCACCAGAAATTAGGCGGTAAAGTACTTTACCGGTTTCAGGATATTATTCCGTTGTTTACATATACAAAAGTAGGCTGGTAACTAAGTAATAACTGTATCTGTATGGTAATATTATTACCACACTGACTTGTCAACAACGGTCTATAAAATGAAAATAAAATAAAATGAAAATATAATGCTCTTCATTAATACATATAGATAACGTTAACCTATCGTTCTAAATACGGTCTACTTTATTCTAAAGTAATAAACATGAGGAATAAAGCACATAATTTGAACATTTGTCATATTGACATATGTCAAAATAATTGTTCTGTTAACCATAGCAATCTGAAAGTAGCATTCATGAGAGAATTTCAAAAAATGATATTCATCAATAATGTCTTAATTTTCTGAAACCGATAAACTATTGAACAAACCGCGAATGTTATTAATCATAACAAGCCTTAGATGTTTTAAAACTTACATCAATTCTTTAACATACCTAAATTTTTATAATAACCGGCTTTTTAACGGGTTTTTCAACTGTGTTGTTGCTGAAAAAACCTACTGGGTTTTTTCGAGCTGAGTTTTTTCATGACAATCCTGCTTTTAAGTGTGCCGCTTCATACATTTCATTTCTTGACAACATTATCATAGCAACAATTCATAACGCCCTTGGGTGTTATTTGGCATATAACAACCCTGAAAGCAGGGTAATAATAATACACCAGTCGAACATGTTGTTAACTTACTTTTTCTACAGTCTATATACAAAGTCGCCATTTGCGCTCTCTTTTGTCATCGCAAAATGTCACTTTGCCGCTCTAGAGCGACAAAGTAGAAAAAACGCTCGCTCCTCAAATTTCTAACTATACAATGTTGAGAAATGTTACTTGGCTACATTCTTAATGGAAACGTTTAGTCAGGAATTAATGACACTGTAGTTACACATTACCCACTTAGATAACCAAACAATATGCCGCACTGCTGTGAAAATAAAATGGGGCATTCATTTACAAAAACGAAAGTATAAAATGCTTACATTAGATTGAAGCAATAGCTCAAGAAGAATGGAATATACCAATAAGTAAAAATAAATAAAAAATAAATTTTTGTTATGCTGGAGGACCCCATTGTGGCGACTGTAGAAAAAATCTTGTGTGTGTTTCGAGCGCAAATGGACATTGTCGATTTCGAGAGAATGCCTCGCTCCTGCGTCGCGCGGCAACAACCTCTCAATCGACAATGTCCAATTTTGCGCTCTTATTACACAAATAGCTATTTCAATGTATTTTTGATATTCACCCATGATTACAATATCACTATTACCAATTTTAAATGGCACAAAATTGACCCCTGTAGTGCACTTTCCACGCCAGGAATGAGTGTCCGTGAGGTGACGCTTGGTAAGAGCCCGCACGGTGCAAATATTTCATCATTACCGATATCTGTATATAAAGCAGATTGGCACACCCAGCAATGGGTTATAAGCCGTGATAATATATTTATTTATTTATTTTATTTATTACAATGTGCAGTTAACAACGTTGTTTGCAACTTTTATCCTTTATAAATACTAAAGAAAAAAATCTGGTGTGGCCAACACAATACCTCCCGCCATGTACCGCCCGAGTCACAAAAAATATTAAGCTAATCCTTATTTTTGGATTAGCGAATTTTACACTAATTCTGGCAGTTTATTTCTTAAAATATAGTCTAATCTAATCCAAGTAACTACCTTTTTACCTTCCGTCACCTTTAGGTAAGGAAGGTATTGTCTTTGGTCAAAAAATTTTCGATGATGAGTTTTTAATCAATAAGCACGTTTTAGGGTCCCTAGAATACGAATTTACTATTTTTACGATGATGTCTGTA